>CM073514.1:15482500-16063074 GCA_037074495.1 Acacia confusa
TCCATTTTCCTTTTAAAAAACACGCCATATAACTTTTTTTTTCCGTAAAAAACACCATGTAACATAGATAGATAAGAGCGAGTATAAAATATATCACGTGAAATGTGAATATCTCCCATATCCAATTTCTTAAGGTGGCAAATGTCGAAGTGGAGAGAGCCACAACACTCTGATTCCTTTAATGTACGGCGCCGCCTCTGTTAGCGGCGGACCTCCCACCACTACTGTTTGTTGCTCTCCCCGCTCCTCCTTCCCTACACATGTTCGTTCTTTGTACCTACTTCCATATGCATATTCTTTATCTTTCTTTTTGGAGAAAATTGGAAAATAAAAGTCTCATTAAAAATTTAATTAGTGTTATAAAACTGATAAAAATAATAAGAAGAAGAGCAGAGGTTCTAGAGAGATAAAGTAGAGAGATAGATTCTCATTTCATTCAATACATGAACAGTTACAGAAAACCTCTATTTATAGAAGAAAAATGGGACTTTAGTGTAATTTCCACCTCTGGGTCATTTGGTGTAGTTTTCCCCAAAAACCTAAACTGTTCACTCACGGATTTCCTTCCCGTGAGTGATTGTATAATTGTGTGCGGGTCCCACCAAATAGTAAACTACTATGCGTGGTACTATGCAAATAGTAAATCACTATGCGTGGGTCCCATATCATCTTTTAATATTTGGAAACCGCGAGTCAATGGACATCCACATAATAAGTATATTCATAACACTCCCCCTTGGATGTCCATTTATGAATGTGCCTCGTTAAAAACTTTAACTAGGAAAAACCCAGTGGGATAAAAACCTAGCCAAAGAAAAGAGTACATCATCCATTGATACACTTTCTAGTGCTGCCTCATTAAAAACCTTTCTAGGAAAAACCCAGTGGGATAAAACCCAGATAAGGGAAAAAGAGTACAGCGTGTATCGTCTCCCCCTCTTGATTACATCAGTGTTGCTCCCCCTGATGACTATATTGCTTCAATGTCTTTCTGAGCATATTATACTTTCTGTCATCAAATATTCTGTTAGAAACACCCAATCTGATTGTTCATTATATACCTGCAAGATCTAAATCTGTCAAGTAAAGTCATAATAATCTTTTCATAAATATATATGTGCATATAGAAATTCAATAAATGTTTATTCAGATAATGATGCTATATGCACTATCATCTTGAGTCCTTTTGGGACATATGTGTTTTTGGCGCCTTATGTGCTTCTAGCACATACAAATATATTGTGGCTCATGATCCTCATTATCATTCATTGTAGCATATGCTATCATAGATATTATTAACGTCGACTTCATTTTCAATCCCATTGGATTTCATTCATAATTTATTGAGATCTCATAATGTAAATACCTGGGTCTCTTCTTGGACCACAATACACTTTACTTGTAATATCTCTTCTAGAGATAACATCTCTTCAGGAGATGGCTCTTCTAGAGCTTTTCTTAATTATCCTCAACATGATCATCTATATTCTTATAGCTCCTTTTCTCTTTTGAGGATTTTTATCTTTAAAATCAATGGACTTGCAACACTTCTGGTGTGCTTTATAACAATTCATATAGGAGCATTTGCAGTTGGCACATGTGACTTTGTCACTTTCTTTAGGTCAGTAAATGCTTCTGGCATTCGATTAACTAAACTCAGCAACTGAATTATCATTTTGAATTTTTAGTGCACATTTCTTTGTACGAGGATCAATAAGAGCCAATGATAATTCATTTCACTTTATCTTTACCCAATCTGCTTATTTTTCTCCCCCTCATCAAATCATCAATTTTCTTTGTATATCCATCTATGTGCATTGTAATAGATTAATAATCATTACACATTTAAAACATTTCAAGATGGAATTAATCTGGCTCCTGACCAAAAACCAATTATACGGGGAGAATTCTGTTGGCTTATATAATTGCTGCAAATATACACAACATATAAATTTTGTTCTCATAATCATTGATCTATCCATTCATGGATACTTTAATACATTATTTCTGGATCATTCAATCTGGAAATTGCGCGCATAATATATTGCAAACTTCTAGTTGCAAACATCACTGCAAACTTTGCAGATTTATAATCTCATATGTAAACTTTCAATTTGATATATTTCCAGAGATCCATTTCCAATAATTATGTCTATCTGAGAACAAGCAGCACATAATATATGACTCGGATGATCAAACAAGTCATGCCAACTTTCCATATGATTTATCATCAAATCTAATATTCATTTTGGGGGAATCAATATAGAAACATTCACAAAGAATTATCACATAAATATTCACACTTGATATATATTATTCTCCCCCTCAAGTGTGAGACCTTAAAAATTAATTCATGAAATTTCCATACAATATTCCATGATAAAATTTCCATTTTCCAGAATCAACAAACAAATATATATTAAATACAAAATCATCAGGTGTATAATTGCAGATTCACGAGCGCAATACTGTGTAATCACAGGCGCATCACTGTGGAATCACAGGCGCGACAACTCAGATTGTCGTATACATATAAAGTCAAAAAGATTCCAGGCTCGTGCTTTATAGGGAGCAAATCTGTAGAGATTTAACAGGACTACGCAAATCTGCAGAGATTCAATAGGATTTAATTCAACTATAAATAGAGGAAGGCAAACGAACATGCCTCACAAACACTCAAGCATCTGATAATATCAACTACCAGATACTCACACATATTTCTCTAAATTCTATTGCCATGGCAGGACCAAGCAGTTTTATCCCAGTTTCTGATACATCCGAAACAGCATTACTTGATGCTTTGTTATATGATGATCAGCATAACATGTCATTTACTTCTTTGTTATCTCCTAATCCCTTTGAAATGTTTATTCCTCCTTCTACTATTCCTCCTTCTGCTTCAAATGTACCTACTTCTCCCCCTAGAACAAGTGTTCTTCCTCAATCTACAAGGATTGAAGGTACAACTGAAGCAGGTTCATCAAGGAGGCCTGTTAAGAGGTGTAGAACTATGGCAGAACTAATGGAGTCTACCAATCCAGTTCAGCCAATAGTGTCGGCAGTTAATCAACCAGCATTCACTAGCCAGCAAACTATCATCAGTTTGCCAGCAACAACCAGCCCGACAACAACAATCAGCCAACCAACAACCACTAGCCAGCCAGCAACAATTAGCCAGCCAACAGCTACAAGCCAATTAGCAACTACTAGCTTATTGGAATGTAGTTGCTGTCATGTTTTACGGGAAATTATTCATACCAACGGACTTCAGTACCATAAACTTGAAGTTCACGGAAGAAGAACAGGTATGATTACCCATGCTGTTTTATTTGAAAAAGTACAGGATAAATCTTATAATACTGACAGGCTTCCAATGTTTGATTTCACAAAGAAAAATTTTGAAGAAATCAAACAATTTCTGACACAGTATTGTATAGATTTACAAGCATCAGGATATATCTTGATGCGTGATCCTGTATTAGCCTATCATGAGGTTCTCTGTGTTGGTTCGGAATGGGCTATAAATCCAAATGACCTCCATGGAAGTTCATTTCAAACCAATATTGAACACTCATTAGGCAAAGGAAAACAACCTGCAGTAAGTATACCCTATGATACTTCATCCCTTAACCAGGGTGAATTATATAGGTTATCTATGGAGCAACGAGAAAGAATAAAGAAAACAACGCTCCATGATTTAAGAAATTATTTTCACTTAACCCTTGATGAAGCGAGTAAACAATTAAATATGTCTACTCACACCATACAAAAAATCTATCAAAAAGGAGGGTTAACGGAGTGGCCACACAAGAAGCTCAAGAAACTTATGACGCAAATCTCGATATTACGAAGAGCTTTGCCTCATCTGGATCCCATCTCAAGAGAAGCAAAAGAAGAAGACATTAAATATCTTCAGAATGAGATGATTAAAGTTTGTAATGATGTTGAGCCACTCGCAATTAAACTTTGTTGAAATAATATTTCCTTTTGCTTAATTATTTTGTTTATGAATATTCTTTTCTCGTATTTATAAAAATTGTTATAATCATAGAAATCACATAACAACTATAATAATATATTTGCTTCATTCACTTCTGGGAATGAAGTTGGATAAAAATTCATGATCCATAACTCACTGATTTGTTTGATCATGGCAAGAAATTAATCCACAATATTGCTACTACAATAGCAAATTGAATATATTTATTTATAATATCAATCATGATCATACAATCCCTTGTCTCATAATTTAAGGGAATATTTAATGCCAAATATATAATTTTGAGATCTTTATACAACTGATGGCATACAAAATTTATGGATCAAATATTGTTTCATAATTTGTCACTTGTTATCAGGCTAACTTGCCTCTTGGCTTCAGGCTATCTTGCCTCTGAAATTAAGGCTATCTTGCCTCTTGGTCTCAAGCCAATTTATGCCTCATCTCTCTATGGCGTTTTGATCTCATAATATATATGGCCTTTTAACAGTTTATCTTCAGAATAAATAAAATATAAACATAATAAAATAAATAGATGGAACCCACTAATATGTATATATTAGTGTCGTTGCCATAAATAATAAGAAGGGAGAGGGATATATATATATAGCAATAAATAAATAAAATAAAATAAATGACTGGAAATAAACATGCTAGATAAATAAAAAGAAGATGAGATAGGAATGGTAGTAAACTCACAGCGAGACCTATCTCATCCAAAGATAAGAAAGAAGATGCATATGCAAATGTAAATATATATATATAATATATAGAAAACGGTAAAATAAAAAGGGAAGGGGATTTAAAGCAGTAAATAAATAATAAATAAATGGAGTCCACTATACAAGTGTTACCACCATGAAAAATAAAGCAGTAAATAATAAATGGTGCCCACTATACTAGTGTTGCTACCATGAAAGATAAATAAAGCAGTAAAGAATTAAAATAAATGGGGCCCACAAAATGTCACCACCATAAAAGATAAATAAACTTTAAATAAAATAAATAAATAGAGCCCACTAATAGATACTAGTGTGCCTCCATGAAGAATAAATAAATGTAAAATAAAATAAATAAATGGAGCCCACTAATAAATAATGTTGCCGCCATAAAAAATAAATAAATGTTAAAATAAATAAATAGAACCCACTAGTAAATATACTAATGTGTTATCATAAAAGATAAATAAATGTTAGTAACAATAAAATAAATGTTAGTGACATAAAACTAAATATTAGTAAAGTCAGTATGGAGCTTAGTATAGCCACCATGAGATAAATAAATAAAGCAGTAAGTAAAGAATTACAAATGGAGCTTAATGACGCCACCATGAAATAAATGAATAGGAAGTGGGAAGAATATATAAACATAAATAAATTACTGTAAATAATAAAATATAAATTTACCGTGAATAGTAAAATTACTATTCACTATAAATAGTGAATAAAGTAAAATTACAGAAAGATTAATCTAGACTTCCATGTAGGAGTCAAATGAATAAAATGTAAAAATTACTGAAAAAGGGGTAAATTTACTGTGAATAGTAAATTACTATTTACCGTAGTAAAATAGTAAATAATCTCAAATCTTAACCATGGAACCCGATGTTAAAATAATCGGTAAGAATAGATATTTAATTCCATATAATGGTTAAGATCATCCCAGATAAATAAAATGGAAATATGAAATAGATGGTGAGAAAATCTTACCTTGGTAGAGTCTTCGTGCTGATAACGTGTTATAAAACTGATAAAAATAATAAGAAGAAGAGCAGAGGTTCTACAGAGATAAAGTAGAGAGATAGATTCTCATTTCATTAAATACATGAACAGTTACAGAAAACCTCTATTTATAGAAGAAAAATGGGACTTTAGTGTAATTTCCACCTCTGGGTCATTTGGTGTAGTTTTCCCCAAAAACCTAAACTGTTCACTCACGGATTTCCTTCCCGTGAGTGATTGTATAATTGTGTGCGGGTCCCACCAAATAGTAAACTACTATGCGTGGTACTATGCAAATAGTAAATCACTATGTGTGGGTCCCATATCATCTTTTAATATTTGGAAACCGCGAGTCAATGGACATCCACATAATAAGTATATTCATAACAATTAGCGATAAAGACCTAATAAATTTTATACCGAACAAGTATTAGCACTCTGCAAATTTTATACATTAAGAGTGTGAATAATCTAATTTAAGTCCTTCTTGCCAATTCAGATTTTAATTGGGGACTTTTCCCCAAATGTTCACTAGTATAAAATATGCTTTTTAAAATGCCAGATTTAAACCAGTTATAGAGAATAAGATCTAAAAAATATTATCAGTGACATTATTGTAATTATAAAGAACTTCTAACACCAGTACCTTTAGAGTAAGGTCTAAAAGATATTATTTAGATCAAATTTTCTAACATCCAGTCTAAAAAAGTAAAAATAATTTTTTTTAAAATCATATATAATAGATTTTCTAGACCAATTCTCTATATAAGAGGTATAAATATATTTTATGCATTAAAAGCAATGAAAAAAATAAAGCATTTATTACTTTTTAGACCTGGTGCCTCTAATAACCGGTCTAAAAGATGAAACTTTTTAAATATGATGTTTTAAATAACTGGTCCAAAAAATGTGCAATTAACAAATAGTATATTCATTCATTTTAAGGCTTGATGTTTCAAATAAACGGTCTAAATGATAACTTTTTAGACATGATTTTGAACATAATTGGTAAAAAAGATGAGGCCCTAAATTGAATCTCTCTCTCTATCTCTGAATCCTTTCTTCTTCGCTTCTAAATTGAATCTTGCTCTCTAAATTCTCTCTTCTTTGCGCAGTTATTCTGTGAGCTCGGTCCATTGCTTCTTCTAAACTTCTCCATCATGCCCCATTCCTCTTTTGCATGTGACTACTTTGTCATTATCACCGTCGCCGATGTGTGTGCCCTCGTCGCTGCTCTTCTCTTGTTGGCGTTGACATGACTAGAGGTGAGAGAAGAAAATGATACTATTGTTGCTTGTTTTCTTCCTCCGTTCCACTACCTCCAAGTTTGTGGTTTGAGTTTGTGACTGAGAAAGCTTAATTTTGTGGTTCACAAGGCTCTTTCACTTTTTTCTCTCAACAAGTTAATTCTGGTAAGCTCACTTTTCAAATAAGTTTTTTTTTTTTTGATACAATAATGGTAAGCAAGCACCTAATTATTTTCATAGGCTTGTGCCCATTCTTTATTTAGACTATCTGTGAACTAGAATCCATCCTATCAATATAAGGCCGATTTCCTTGCTGAATTTCTATTTTGTTGCAAGTTGTTTCTATTTACTTGTTGTTGCACACACATTCACCAGCTAACTAGTAAGCTAATTTGAACAACTGAGGCATTGCTTGTTTATGGTTGATCTATAGTCGACGTGTTAACTTAATTTCCATATTTTCCGCTGCAATAATTTTCACTGGTAATTACATTACAATAGGATGTAATTGTAAGTCAAATAGTACATATTATCACTGGATTCTTGTACTATGACACATGAATTTGGAGCTGGTCATTATGGATCTCGAGCTAGCCAAAGAGTTTAACTAGCCAGCTGATCTTTTTGTCTTTGAATCAGTTACTAATAGCATCGACTTGTGTGACCCATCTGCAAGTTATGCCCCTGCATCAAACGTCAGCAACTCGATCCCATGATTTTTGTTTAAGATTTCGCTTGTTGGCTTCTATTGTAGAGTAGCAGTTTGGCTTTTTTTATTTCAATGTGTGATGAACCAGCTGATCTCAGTGATAGAAATATGTAGATGTTGGTGGTGGCATGGATATAGTAGAACATGTGGATGCAAACCAAGTAATGAATATGCTCTTTAATCAATATCGGTCTCTTCTTGAGTTATTGTTCGGTTCTGCATTTTCGGTTAGGATAATGTATGTTAACTCTTTTTATCTATAGAACTTTAAACTTCGATCACGGTTGAATAAAGGCTAAACAGACGAGTATTGAGTAAGGTGAGAGAATTTTTAGACTTTGCTAAAAGAAATATCGATGATGATAGTGAGATGTTTTATTGTCCTGGTGTGGAATGTTTGAATGAGAAGTGATTAAGTGTTGCAAGTATATATACACATTTAACTTGTGAAGGATTTTGTAAGAGTTATATAATATAGGTATGTCATGGTGAAGAAATATAAATTCCAAGTCCATCTCAACAAGAGGAAGTGACCTTTAATGATAATGACATGGATATGGATAATCAACTTGAAGACATTATATGTGATGTAGGAGAAGAGGTTTTTGACCAATCATATGCATATAGTAACATGTACAGTGATGCAGAAAAGCAGTTGTACCGAAGGTGTAAAAAAAATACCAATTATTGAAAGCAGTATTGAAATTGGTAAGTTTGAAAGCATGTCATAGATAAAGCGATAAGAGTTTTTCAGATTCACTTGAGGCTTTTAAGAATATGCTTTCAAATGATAATGTGTTATTAAATTGATACTATGATACCAAGAAAATATTTTGTACACTAGAGATGAAATATAAAAAGATCCATACATGCTCTTATAATTGCATATTTTATAGAAAATAGTTTGAAGAAAAGTGTAAGTGTCCATATTAAACCATGAGGTACAAATCAAATTACGCTCCACTAACAGTGTTGTGGTGTATACCTTAAATGCAATAACTTTGATGTTGAAAAAAGCATATTGTAATAGAATACTAAAGTAGACATGCTTTTTGATGGACCACATTGTTTTGTGATTCATAAATAATATTTCTAATGATATATTTTAAAATTAAATGCAATAATTAAAAAAAGGAAAAAAAAAAAGGCACATTGAAAGAGAATACTAGAGTAGACATGATTTTTTATGGACCACATTTTTTTTTTTTTTTTTTTGCGATTTATAGAAAACATCTCTGGTGAGAAATTGTAAAGGTAAATGTAATAATAAAAGATGAAAAAAGAGAAGGGGTGAAGCAAGTGAAGTCAAGTCAAAGACTCAAAGGGGCAAAAACAGTTAAGAGATAAAAGCTAAGAAGTGAGGCCCAATGGTAGTGGGTGGAGATTCAGAAACAGAGCATTGAAGGAAGGGCCTTCTATTCATTCAATTATTGGTCCACTTCGTACCCTATTTGGTACCCTCTCTTTGAATATTTGTCTCCCTTCTTTTCTTAATGGATAAGGGAGCAAAAATATACATGTACTTTTTTTTTGGAAACGCCCAGCAGTATATGTTTTTTTTAAAGCAAAAATATACATGTGGTTACCATTTTGGAGCAAAAGTCACATCTCACTGTCATGTTACTGTTCACCTTGATGAGAGAGAAAGAGATGAAGTGAACAGTGACATAACGGCGGTGAACAGTAACATGACAGTGAGATGTGACTTTTGCTCCAAAATGGTAACTACATGTATATTTTTGCTTTAAAAAAAACATATGTTGCTGGGCGTTTTCGGAAAAAAAGCACATGTGTATTTTTGCTCCCTTGTTCATTAAGAAAAGAAGGGAGACAAACGGCGGTGAACAGTAACACAACGGTGAGACGTGAGTTTTGCTCTAAAATGGTAATCACGTGTGTATTTTTGCTAAAAAAAAAACATATGGTACTGGGCACTTTTCAGAATAAAGCACATGTGTATTTTTACTCCTTTACCCTTTCTTAATTGTAAAATTTAAAATCCCCCCAAAAAAAATTAAATTTACTCCCATGAGTCATGAATCGCTTAAACATATTCACGAAAACAAGCTAATATTTCGTATATATATTTAAATTTAGCTATAATTAAATCCAATTGAAAGAAACTTTTAAAATTTGAAGCCCAATTGATAACCAAAGCCTCCGTTAAATTTTTGTTTATCAGTGTGGGTTGCAGGTTAGAACCCTAGTAAAATGTTCGTGGGTAAAGGTATCAATTTGTTCAGAGTTATTGTGGGGAAGCAATGTTGACTTAGAAGACTTAGAAGGTTTTTATGTATAATATTATCTTAAAAGTTTTAAAACATAGTAATGTTGCTTTGAACTGTTAAAAAATTAACATTGATTATTAAATTTTTTACAAAAAGGGATAACATTGTTTTATTTTAACACTTTTGAGGCAACATTAAACCTAAAAAAACTTCCACAATAACTTTTATCCTTAGGAAAAACTTCTAAAACAAATTTGTACATTAACCAAAGGTTCAATAGGTATGTGAATTATGTAAGAAAATTATTTTTTCATACTGGTTGAAATAATTTGATGAATGCTAGTCATTTAGTAGCTTAAAGGTTGTTGGGTTTATTTGACAATTTTAAGCAATTAGGTTTTCCCCTTTATAATTTTTTTTAAAGAAAGAAATACTCATGACTCATGAGTGCACCTTTCTAATTTAGAGATGAGAAATTTGAACCTTAGAAATTTAAGTTTTGGTTTTTTTTTTTTGAAATAGCTTAATTCTTATTAATTTTCTTTTGAAAATTTTTTAAATTAATTTTTTTTAAATGATTTAATTACCCATGATAAACATAGTGATCACTATATGAGACTATTTCGAGCTTGTTTGAGATAGCATTATAAAAAAACATTTATGTAAGTCAAGAAAAAACTTTTCCCACATGCTTATCTCATATATTATCAATTATATTGAAAAAGTAGTTTTTACTACTAATACAAAGAAACACTTCTTTATTCTCTCTAAGCAGAGTAATTCGGCCACCTACCCTTATAATTATGCCATTACTAATGGGTTGGGTCTAACGAAAATATCTAATTCCTTATAACCTAGTGAGCTAAAATTCAAATTTGTACTAAGAGTTGTGTTCACATTTAAGATCTAACAAGATCTCAAATAATATCATCTAAAATAGAATTATGTGTGTGCCCCATGAAAAATACAGAGTAATCAGAACATTGCTGTTTAAAAAAAGCAATAGACCACTTACTCCATAAAGTTGGAATTTATGATTTGGGATTCATGCTCTAAAAAATTACATTGAATATGCATTGGGATTTGTGTGAATTTTGTTCATTAATTATTTGGGGTATCTCGGGCTTCGTTGCAAATAACTGCGCTTACCCTTCTGATAACTGAAGCTTTGCCCACTACCTCTCTGCTGGTCCCCTGCTTTTCCGTTTTTCATTCCTCTCTAGCCACCAACCCACCTTTATTTTCCCACTATTCCCATGTAGGTCCCACCTCTTCCTTCTTCATTTTTTATAATTACTTTATCTTTGAATTTGATATTTACTATAATTTTTTGTTTAAAAAAAAAACTTCAAAAATTATAATAGCTCTCAGAAAAAATAATGATAACAAGTCATCACATGCTTGTTCTCCTAATTATTATGCTTATGATTGTGCATTATGTTATTGTTAATTATGCCACTTCACACTAAATAAAACTATGGTGTATTTGTGAATTTATACGTGAAAAAAATAATTAAGACTAATCCTATATATATTAATAAAATAGCTTGTTCATGTATACTTTATAGGAGAGATTTCAATTTCAGACTATTAGCAAGTCTTCTAACAACAAATCTAATTAGTACCTATATGCTACTTACGGTCATAAACATAAAATTAAATAATGGGTTTATTTGGATTCTAAATATTAAATTTTGATTCACTTTATCTCCTAAATTTAACAACCCCCAAAAAAAAAAATCATATTGATTGTGTATATAGGAAGGAAGTTTCTATCAAGTGTAATTACTATACATATAATTAGAAAGGTTATTATTGGTAAACAAACACATATTTATTATAAATAACTAAACTAATTTTTTCAATATACATAAATTAATTATCTAACTTTAAGATACACACAAACAAAATCATGTTATCTTTAAATCATAACTAATATAGTTCAACTTAATTTTCATGCAAAATAAACGCCATCAAAATGGATAAGAACATATACTACACTTGATCTTTAGTCAAAACTCAAAAGGCTGAGAAGTTATAAGGAGGTAAATATGATTTAAAACCTTATGATGTAACTTGAAAATTTGCAAAATTTAATTAAATATTGAGGCATCATTAGAAACGACCGTTCAAAGATCCGCAATTTAACGGACATATCGAGTGATAATATAATCACGTGATTGCAAGGAAAACTTATGTTGTAACTTAAAGAATCTAATCTATATGTATCAATTAACTTGTTTCCTTAAATGAGACCAGAAGTATATCATCTAACAATAGTAAAAATTGACCAATCTCCCTAGCGATATAAGGAGCAAAGAAATTTTTAACTAAATTTACACGATATAAACAAAGGGTTTAAAAGCATTAAACCCATAAACAAAAGCGAATGTGCATGTGTCCCTTGTTCCACCAATAATACAATGTGATGTTAAAGTCAAATGAAGTCGGCCATGCAGTATACTCAATGGGCGGCAATATAATAATATAATGGTGACTTGGCATGCAAGGTGGTGTTAATCAAATACTCCACTTAAATCCTTCGTAGAACTTTATGTATATATATAGACCCCCCCCAAACAATAACAACAATATATCTTACATAGTATCAATAATTCTGCAATCAATCTTGATTCTAGCTTGATTAAATTCTTCATACGTATATAGGCCATGCATATATATACAGGCCTCACTCATCTCCGAACATTATCATAATTACCATACTGGGAAAATCACTTTGAAGTCCCAGTGAAAAAATATGTAATAATAAAAAAGTCTCGCAACAGTAAGTGGGTAACATGCAATGACAAATGAAGTTTTAGTGCATAAAATATCAGGTCCTTGCGGTCGTTATGTTGAGATCTTTTGTTGATCGATTACATTTTTACTTTGGTATATAATAATAAGTCTTCTAATTCCTATTATATTGGTCCACGTGTACGTACATATATGCCAATCATTCACATAGTCTTTAATTTCTTTTTCTTTAGAGTTTTATTGGCGTTCGTGTCCCATCTCATCATCATATTCACTTTCTATTTCTCTGATCATATGTACAGGTCCATTCTCAAATTTAATTTTTCACTGTAGAATTACAGTAGTATAAAAATGATTATTATACGTACATGTACAAAGTGAAGAACAGTGTGATGTAGTACCCAGTACAAGCCCAGAAAAGGAAAGGCAAGAATTAATAGTGAAGAGAATTATTGCTGGATGAAAAGCTGGCAAGTAAGATAAAAGCGCGCGCGCATATATATATATATATATATATAATCATCACTTACAATGCCTGTATATCTCTCGAAGCTAGGGATCGGAGCTCATATACATCACTATAATAAGGCTCACTGATCACTAGCTAAACACAATAAATTATTTTCTATATGTAATAAAATCCTTATGCAGAAAATTCAATTTAATTTCTCGTGGTATGTCTGTGTGTGTGTGCCGAAAGGGGAAGTTTATACCAGCCCTCAGTGGACAGTACGTGTATAAATGCAGGAGCTTAATTGAAGCTTGCAACTGTGTTTGAAGCACCGATACATCATCCACCAGAAACAAGATTGGGTACAAGTAAACAGAGAAAAATAAGGAATTGAAGAAGAGTCACTGTGTGAACATGTGGTGAATAATAAACAATAATAAAGAAAAGCTGCCAAGGGATGTAATAATTTGGAGGATGCATGCATTCATTCATTAATTAACTGAATCAAAAATTTATATGCATCTCACTTGAGGGTCCAATATAATAATAATATGCCAGCTTTATCGTGTCTTAAGCTATACATAGAGACCCACACGGAAAACACACAAGCACATCCATTGGAGAAAGAAAATTACAACTATACAGACTACAGTATGGTATTAATTATATGGTGCTGTAAAATAATTTAATCTTCGAGTATTATTATCTGGTTCTAGATAGAGACAAGTCTTTAATTCGAGCACAAACTTCCATTCCCACAGCTCAAATCAAGACTTAAAAGAGATTATCAGCCCCTATATTAATTGAGTATTGGTTGAGAACAGAAGTTTTGTTTAAATGTGAGGTTGGTGTGTGTGCATATGAACGAGTGCGTGCATGTCTGATCTTGAATGTAAAGCCCACTTTAATATAAAAATTTTAAACAATAAAATATGTCTTATATTAAAAGTTGGGAGTCTCTTCAGGTCTACAATATAAGTTACTTCAACTAATTCATCACGTAACTAAGAAATAAACAATTAAGTCACTAAACTTGTTTAAAATTGTTTTTTTAAAAAAAACAACTTTACCCATATCAAATGGTATTTTAAATAAGAGAGAAAAATACAATAAGTCACAATCAAATGTTAATTACATTAACAAAATTGACAAATAAGCATTAAATCGGTCGTTAAGTGACTTATATTGTAAACTAATTTTTCTTCATCTAAAAAGTAACTTATTTTGTGGATCGAAAGGAATATATGTGTCTCTATATTTTCAATTCAAATCTTTTTAGTATTGGATTTTGTGTATTAATCTATACTTGAATATATACTCTCAACCAAAGGTAAGATTAATTTTGGCTTTTTATGCGTGAAAATGCAGTACTTCCTCCTATATTTATTATAAGGTACTCTTTCTTTCCAACCACCTTGCATGATCAAATAGAGGTGGTTAAGTCATTAAATGTGCTTAAAAAAAATTAAATTTACCCATATTAAATAATAAATTATATCTTGAGAAGCAGAAAAAGAGGGAAAAAAAAAAGAAAAGAAATTTGCGTCAAACTTCAAATGGGGACAATCTTATACAAAATGTAATTAATACTTAACTTAATAAATTATAATAAGGACCACTAATTCTTTCTTAAAAAAATAAATAAATTGTCTAGTGATAAGGACTAAAGAAAATATTTGTTGATAAATTAGGTGGAATCCATATTGGTGCAAGAAAGGGGTTCGATCCGTCATATGCATGAAATAAAGTTTAGTGCTGAAAAAGTTGAAAACCTAAATGAATTGAAGTTGAGGCTCTTTTTTTCGGTGTCAGGTTTTGAGTGATCAGAATTCAGAAATATGTTGTGAGTGTAGGTGGGGAAAGGAATGTCCTTCGATTACTACTATTGCTTTTTCCATTATCGCAATTTTTCCACCCACAAGAGTATTCAATTATTTACACTCTTTAATTTCTAGCCACCTATCAAATTTATTTTGTTTCCATCTCAGTGAATATACAACATTATAACCTTATCCCATATTTCGTTGGTCTTCGGGAACTGAGGCTACTATATTACCCGTTATACATCTTATATATGCATATGATATCAATTATTTTTCCTAAACCTTTGTCTTTTAAAAATATCAATCAATATAGGATGTTAAAAAGTATGAGAAGCCATACTATTATTCATAAACTGGTAGCTGTGTGTGACCCAATTTTAAATGTGAGGTTTTTATAAACTCTAGGACCTTATTCAACTATTTTTTTTGGTAAAAATTGTCCATATATACTAGTTTAGAAATTCCGCTGCTTACAAATATCTCAATTCGAGTATTGATATTTTTTTTATATAAAATTCTTTAGAGTATTGGTACTTCCTAAAAAAAATGCACAAATTTTTTGATGATTTTGGAAGAATTGTTTGAGATTTTAGAGAAAATGCGGACCATATAGACCCACCTTGAGAATCATTGCATAGGTTTGAATCCTAAGGAGCTCTATCTCGATCATATGGCACCTACTCAACTATATATACTCTTAAATGTTAAGGAATCTCCTTAAAGAAAGATGCTCATTGTGTAGGATTTAAATGGTCTTTACAGGGATTCCAAAACCATATATATATGCTTTAACTAGCTATATGTACCAATCCATGTGGGCATTTCCAACTACATTTAAGCAATTGATTTATATTAACTATTATGATATGATGCTGAATTATTTTTTAACAAGGGCCATATTCAATTCAATTTAGTATGGTGTTAGTATATATTCTAATGGTTTAAAACTCAATTTGGATCATTTGGTCAATTCAGTGAATCGATGAACTAGTCGCCCAATTAATCTTTTCAAGAGTTTTAGATATGTGTTGACTATGAAATAAATTCGTTGAGACAAAGAATAAAATTTAAAAAATAGCAATCTATCAAATTTGTGCTTTAATAACCCTTGTTTTATTAAATTATACGTGGTTTATACATTAATCTAATAACCAAGTTTTATTGAATTACATGTGGTTTTTACATTAATTTTCTATTAATTCATGGGTTATTTAAATATTACTATTTTCATGGTTTTTTTATATTATAATTTGAATTGAATTATAATATAGTTAAATCAGTTGACCCTGATTTAATCACAGTTTGATCAATGACTCTTGAAATCATTATGATCTTGACTGACTCGTTTAATAATTGATCCCATTTAAATTTCTAGTACCTTGTATAGTATTTTATATAGATATTGTTATCATCACCATCAGTAATTCTCAATTATAGTAATTGACATTATTTTGCTGGATGAATTTTCAGACTCTGTTGGCCCGAATTTTTGTTGATAGGAAAAAAAGAAGAAATGAAGCAATAAATAATGAGAAGGATTGAAGTTGAAAGGAGCTTTGATGGGTCCATTTGCATTAATAGCAGACACAGTGAAATTAATTAATTAAGAGGTGTTGAGCCGTCTGGTGGTTGCTTTTTGACGTTGAACTCTCAACTTCTCCAATCATTTTTTAATCATTATCACTTCACTGTTTTATCAATTTTAGCAGCTCAAGGCTTTTTTTTTTTTTTTTTGGTTAGCATTTTTTAGTACACAAAATTCCCATAATATTTGAGAAAGGAAGGGGAAACATGTTTAAGAAATGAAAGGTCACACATAATTCTAACCTTTAAAAATTTAGTAAATGTTTAACATCCTCTATTTATCCCTGTGAATATTCTCCATATTTAATGTGGGCTATTATTTTTTTACTTATTTCGTGCCCTGTAATCTAATTTTTCCTTGTGCTAACTCTACTCAATCTATGCCCAACTAGCCTGTAATAAATATCAAATTATGATTGGATAAGATTCTAATATGTGGTCCTAGTCTTCTTGTACTGGTTAAAATACACGACTTGGCTTTGGTTCGATTCCTCATTTCATCCGCTGCCCTCTTTTGTTGTGCGCCTATGCTTCTTTTTTTTTTTTTTTTTAAATAAATATTTTAAGGTATTGACTGATACTAAAAAAATATTTCAGGTATTGAAAAAATAATTCATGATCCTGAAAAATTATTTTATAATTCTGAAAAAATATTTCAAGGTACTAATGGGTACTGAAAAAATATTTGAAGATACTAAATGGTACTAAAAAAATACTTCGTGGTTTTAAAAATTATTTTAGGATCTTAAAAAAATATTTCAGGGTATTGAATGATATTAAAAATATATTTGAGGATACAGACTGGAACTGAAAAAAATACTTTATGATTTTAAAAAAATATTTTAGGATGTTAAACAAATATTTCATGATATTGACTGGTACTAAAAGAATACTTCAAGATATTGATTGGTACTAGAAAAAATATTTCATAATCTTAAAAAATAATTTTTCAAGATCATGAAATATTTTTTCAGTACTTGAAGTGTTTTTTTAGTATCAGTCACTACCTTAAAATATTTATTAAAAAAAAAAAGAGGCACAGGCGCACAGTTGCCTTCCTTTGGCCCGAAATGGCGCCATTTTGGCGCAAAGGAGGGCAGCGGATGGAATGAGGAATCAGACCAAAGCCATATCCTAAAATACAATGATGATATCTTTTTCTTACACTTTTATCTTTCACCTTTTTTTTTCAAATTTAATTACACATTTCTCCAATTTCTTTAAATTCAACTTATAAAAGTTTTCCTTCCCCTCTCCATCCCTTATGCCAAACAGACCCTAAAGAACATAATCCATTATTGTCAAACTCATGAGTTGACTCTATGAATTTATTATTTTTACATTTCTAACTTATTAAATTGAATTGTATCATTATTAAACTCGTGATATCGTTATAAACTTGGTAAAATTCATGAGTTTATATACCGAGTTTACTTTTTTATATTTATAACTTACAAAACTGTGTTAACTCACTTTTAAACTCATGTTAGCCTTTCCGATTTGATCATGCTCTGGGCTTTACATATGAATTTTATACAAATTTATCTGTTAAATGTGGTAAATTATGTCTGATTTGATCATGCTCTGCAACTCTATATATGAATTTTATACAAATTTATTTGTTAAATATGGTAAATTATAAATGTTAATGGATTTAATTTTAATTCTTTTGATTTAAAATATATTTAAATCAAATTGTTGTCATTTTTTTATATTTTAATTATTTATTATACATTATTAATACATATTCAATGATAAAAGTAAACTCTTATAAATTAATAATTCAAGTTCACGATACAAATTTACATTATTATCACGATTTTACTTAAACTTGTAAGTTTGACAAACTTACTTATGTTTACTATTATTTACTAGTTTTAAGTAGCATTAAATATTTTTCTTATATGCTCATATTTAATAAGAGTAGTGAAAAAAGAGAAACTAATATATAATGTTGGAGTTTAGTATGGCTAATAAGACTAATATTCAATGTTATTTTAATTTTATGATAAATTTAATTATTTTTATTAGTCCATGTAAATTGGGTAGAAGTGAGTTATATTTGATTAATATGTGAAGTTTTGGAACTTTTAAATTCTTTTCACTTTTAATGTCAAGCTATCTATGTCATTTGATTCAACTCAACCACTGTCATAATCTGAGTTTTTTTTTTTTAAAAAAAATATCATATAAATATGATTAAATTATCCAAAATTTTAATTTGAGTCATGAACTTAAAAAATTATATATCAAGTTATATGTTATGATTAGTTACTTAAAATTTAGGCCAAATTACCTCCATATCCCTGAGTTATTAAAATAGAAAAATTGAAAATAAAAACCCTATTATTTACTCTATCAATTAATTCCTTAAAAAGTACGGTATGACTGAGCACCGAGTTTTCTTTGACTTCTTTCCAAGCATTAATTATGCATAATATTCTTTTTTTATACAATATTTATTTTTGTAAAATAATATATTATAATAAATTGAAATATATTGTACAATGACTAGGGGTGGAAATAAGTCAAGGCCTGTGGTCTGGCCTGTTATCCAAAATAATTTATATAATTTTGGCTTGTTTTTAACTTATTTAAAGTAGGTCTGTTTTCGGCCTATGACTTGTTAGCTTAATTAATTAAATAATAATAATACTACTAATAAAAAAATTTAAAGTTTATTTTTTTTAAGAAAAAAAACAGGCCTTAACAGACCACAGGCCAAGCCAGGCCTGTATACAGGCTAGGCTCAGGCCAAAAAATAGGTCTGTAAAAGGCCACAGGTTAGGCTCAAACCAATATGTTATAGAATAGGCCTGACCTGTTAAGGGTGAAGCCTGGCCTGTTTCCACCTCTAACAGCGACTAGGAGATCGATTGTGATTTAATTTGAAGGACCAAAATTAAATTTTCCAAAAAAAAAAAACTTAAGGAATCAAAGATTATATTAACCCTAAAAATTTTGTTAAAAAAATAATTTTTGAATGATAAAATTATTATGAAAGCTTTCCAAAATTATAACTTATAAATTTCTTATTTCTTCAAAACATTGTAATAATGTTATAGATTAGAAGTTTTTGAAATTAAAAACAAAATTGGGACCCAAAGTTGAATTAAAGAAATGAGTACTAGGAATTTTACCGAATTAAGAAAATAAAATAAAAAATAGGAGGCAGAGAGAATAAGTGAAAGTGGGAAATTGTAGGGAATTGGAGAAACAAAGCACAAACATATTCTGCACTTGTTCACCCACAAATATTCCCACTCACTTGTGAATTCAGCCCCACGCATATTTGACCACGAAATTTTAATTTTTAACTCTTCTCTCATATTTTTTTTTAATTCCTTTTTCTCCATTTTTTTTATTTATTACTATGGCTACCATTTCATTTTCTCATCTAACATAATTATCCTGGGGATACAAGTCCTCATACCAAATTCTTCTTGTGTGTTTGAGGTCACAAAATATGAACTATTTATGCACATTGATTATTATTTTAATTCATGTGTGGGGATTGCTTGAGTGAACATGGTATATTATATTAAATACATCAAGGAACCATGCTAATTAACCTGATTATATAGATTTAGATTTCTAAATAAATATAAAGGAAAAAAAAAACAAAAAAATACCATTTGAATTTCAAAACATTAAATCAGTCTTGTTAACTACAAGAATATATGTATTTGCTATATTGAAGTAGAAGTTGACATTCCATTTTAGGAAAAAAAGTCACTTATTTAAGATTTTTTTAATTCAAGTGGTATTTTCTTGTTTTTTTTTTAATCTCACACACACACATATTAGGAGTTTTCTCAACAAAATCATTTATCATTATTATTATTATTTTGAATTTAAGGGACATGGATCAATAGCTTTATAAAGTGGGATTGAACCCCCTTAGAGTAGGATGATGTCTTATTATGAAGTTAAATACTGCTAGAATTTAACTCTCACTTGAATGATATAGGTCATTCTAGTTTAGAATTAATAAATAATTAGTTTTAAAACTTCAAATTAAATGCATGTACATTTTGAGAATGAGAATATTAGTACATACTCCTTCTAATTCAAAATATAAGAGCCAAACTTGTAAGCATGTGTGATTTTTTATGTAAGAGTCACATTGCTTTTATCTTATCATTGAACTTTTTTTTTGAATTTTACTCCTAATTAATTGTATGTCTCTCTCATTTATTTTTGCCACTCATTATCTCTCACTCACCTTCTCCATAATAGGATTTTTTTTTTTGGAAAGTAAAGTTATATTTTTTACATATTTATTGTCTTTAATTAATTTTTTAAATTGCATAATTTAATTATTTAAATATTATATTTTGAATAGTAAGTAGGGGCATGGGAAATTATAATTTTTTTTAAAAAATATAATATTTTTGTTTATGACGACTATACAGTACAGAAATAGGAAAGAAAAGAGAGGGAGACAGGGGAAAAAGCAAAGGGCAGGGGTAGATGATAAAAGGAAGGAGAGGGTGACGTCAGGAAAGGTCAGTAAATAACAGATGATCCACATGGAGACAAAAGGAAAGGAGGGACGTTAGGATCAGTGGGCATCGAAACGCAGCGTTTGGTGTCAGGGACGCTCTTGTAATTGTCGCCCTCTGACCATGGCAATGGCAAGCCACTTCTGCTCGTCTGCCTCCTTTGTTGCTTGGTTGGGACACGAGACGCTCAACCCCCACCCATCCACGCGCTTCTTATTCCTCTCTCCAAAAAAACAAAAAAAAACTCAGATGAGGATTGTGTATTTTAGTAAGGTTTTGAAAATGAAAATCACACTCCTTCATGTTTTTATCAGTGATTGAAGTTATTTTTTTAATATGATTTATGATATATGAGAAAAATATATGTAATGAGTTTTATTTTGACTTATAGAAATGCATTTTTTTAATGCTAACTCAAACAAACTTAATTACAAAATTGATCAAGATAATCAACTAAGGGCCCCATGCTACAAAGTGAGCAAATTGCCTTTAAATCTCACTTTAATTATTTTTTTAAAAAAACTCCTACCAAGTGGCATTTTGGTCATATGACATCAATTCGGATTAATCATTTGTTTAAATATCTAATACTCATGGTTATCAGAACCGGATCAGACTGGCCGGTTCTGACTGGAAACCAGCGAACCGGTCCAGTCCAGATCAGAAACCAGGGTTAAGACCTTGAACCGAGACTGAACCGGTAAACCCGGTGTGACCCGGTTGAACCGGTCTTAACCCACTAGTTGACCCGGTCGAACTGTTATAATATTATTTTTTTAAAAAAAAATTTTAATTTTTTTTTAGTTTTTTGATATTTTGTTATGATGAATATTTTGTGATTCCATTACAAATTCAAGTGTCATTGGATGGTATATGATACTTTGATATCAATTTCTAAAGAAAATTGTAAAGAGTAGTTGACAAATATATAATTATTTGGCTAGTGATTTAAAGTCTTGAAATAATATATAGTATTTGGAATTATGGATTGTGTGATAAGAAATTAAATTATTTATCAATTTTTTATTCATCACCGGTCTAGTCTCGGTTTGGTCTCAAGTTGACTCCGGTCTGACCCACTGACCCTTGACCCAGTACCTAGGCCGGTTCACTGACCGGTCCGGGTTTAATTACCTTGCTAATACTCCTTCTAGTCCTTATTACAAGACACCAACTACCAATATTTTTTTGTCCTTATTATAAGACATCAACTTACTTTAACTAACTTATTTATTACTATTTTTTCATTATGTCCTCATTTTTAATTAACTCATTTAAATCTACATCATTAAAGTAGGGGTAAAGTTGGAAACATTTATTACTTTTACACATAATTGATGACTTAACTTCCATTCCTTAAACTGCGAGAAATATTAGTTGGTGCCTTATAATAAAGATCAGAGGGAGTAGTATGATTAAAAAAAGCGTCAGACATTAGATGTCCCAAGGGTTAATACTATCTAATTAAGGGTTAAATGAATTTGAAATATGTATATACCCAGAGCATAATTTCACTATAAAAACTTGATAGCTATCTTTAAGAAAATTAACAATTTATTATTAGGATATCAAAATTTTGTCTTTAAAACTGCTATTGTTTTCTTCGGTTGAGAATTTGACCTATTGCTAAGATTATGAATGCAATTTGTTGCAAAATTTATATTCTAGACTGCACACCAGCATCCTAAGTAGGCCATGGAGGATATTTTAAATAGTACATAAGAGTACATTACTTGGTGATAACGTATTGATTTTCCTAAAATACTCTTGTATAGTTATATGTAATAGAAACTTCCCTTAACTATATGATGGAAAACTCTTATTTAATACTCTCTCTGGTCCTTATTATAAGGCACAAACTATTTTTTCTCACAAACTAAGGAATGAAAGTTAATTCATTAATTAAGTCCAAAATTAATAAATCTTTCCAACTTTACCCCTAATTTAATGATGTAGATTTAATGAGTTAGTTAAAAATGAGGGCATAATGAGAAAAAAAGTAATAAATGAGGTAGTTAAAGAAGTTGATGCCTTATAATAATGACCAAAAAATGTTGGTAGTTGGTACTTTATAATAAGGACCAAAGGGAGTATATACAATTATGACAATAGGTACAATGGAAAAAAATTATAAATATGTGAGACAAAAGAAAAGTAATAGAGTTAATGTATAAAAAATAAAGGGAAAAACAATTCTCATGTTGTAGAAGAAGTGTTTTTTCATGTCACACACACATAAAATGGTAGGACCCACATACATATATACATCATTTCATGTGTGTGTGTAAGAATCTTAATTTCCTCATGCAACATAAGAAAACTAAACCCCAAAAATAAATGTATATGCTACTACTATCTAATTTCATGTACCAAAAGTGGTTAGTAACTTACGGTAGATGGAAATATTAAATTATATTAATATTGTGAAGTAACATTTCGTAATTTTGGCCCATGATGCCAACTTGCATGCGTATGATTTATCAATTCGTTGTCATTAAATGCATGCTCTTCAAATAAAGAAGCTATTCTTCATAAAACAACTTCCACATGGATATTCATTATCAAATGCATTCCCCCCCCCCCCCCCCAACAAAAAAAAAAAAAGTTCCCATCTTCTTCATAGCTAGGTCAAATGGCTAGCTAGACTTAGAGCTATTTTTCTACTTTTATTTTGTATTTTCCAAATAGTCAGAGGAAATGGACTCATTGACTTGGTCTTGATGCCAAATTGCCTGGTTCTAGGGGAAAACCAAAATTCCAGTTCACACCCTTTCTAAATCACTAAACACACACATTGGAGGGTTGAAGTTGAAATTTATTATTGTTCTGATTTTTTTTTTTTAAGAATTATAATTATTCAATAAAAAATTATAGAAATAATGTCCTCCATCCAGCCTTACATTAATTAGGGTTTGTTTAGATTTAACTTATAACTCCAAAAAAAAGAAAAAAAAAAAGAAGCTAGTTTAAATGCTGCAAAGCTAATTTGAACATAAAAATTATGTCTGAGTTGACATATTGAAGTCCAATGAATTTTGTCTCAAAAGTCGAGCAGCACCTAATAGATTGGTTCATAGAAGTAAATGGCTATTCAAACTAACGTTTTTTTATAAAAATATCATTAAATATAATGTTAATTGACTGTTATCCCAACTTTATTCGCAAAACACTGTTGGGATAATTATTTTTATAAATGTCAGTACAAACAAGCCCTTAATAATAATAACAAATGTGTTACAATTTACATGGAATACTTTCTTAAATCATTACCTTAATTAATGGAAACCTTATTTAACATCTATAATTAATAGAGATAACATGAAAAGAAAGTTATAGCTTTGAGATATAAAGAGTATTATCTCCTTACATTTATAACTAAACTCATTTTTTGTCAAGCAACTAAAGTAAACTCTCATTCTAGGATGGGCAAGTATGTTATAATTTTTAAAAATGTGTGCAAAGTTCATATTATTTAATAATCAACATCAAGTCAAATGTAAGTGCAAGTTGAAAGGTTTTTTACTTAATGTTATCTTAGCATTAATTGTTTAAAGATGACAACATTAAACTGGTTTTGAAAGGTCATGATACACTTCCTCCTATTTTATTTTATGAGATATTTTTAATTAATTAATTAATTCATGCCCATAGAAATAGTTAGAAGCATTGAATTCAACTGATTTTTAGGATCTTAAGCATACTAAACTCTAACATCATATTAATTTATACTATATCTCAACCCCATTATCAAATATAAATAAGCACAAGTGAAAAAAAATATGTAATGCTCATTAAAACTATACCGTTTATAAGACATCTTATAAAATACATTACTTTACAATTTCATTTATCTAGTTATCTTTATAACGTAAAGAAAAGATTTTGTTTGTCTTATTTATAAGTTACATGATTAATTTTTTTATATAAATTTATAATTTTACCATTCATTTATTGTGCAAACTTTAAACTCTTGAAGTAGAATTTATATTAAATAAATAGAGGTGAAATTTGAA
The DNA here is from genome assembly GCA_037074495.1 of Acacia confusa. NCBI lineage: Eukaryota > Viridiplantae > Streptophyta > Magnoliopsida > Fabales > Fabaceae > Acacia > Acacia confusa. The sequence goes on from CM073514.1 coordinate 15,507,539, forward strand.
AGTTATTGTTCCGGACTCATATATTAGGCCTAAGAGGGCTAGTAGCCCAATGCCAAAGTCCTGCATGGAGGCCAACCCACATACAGGTAAAACGCTAATCACCTTTTTATACTGCCACTAATCTTAGTCCGTACAAGTAGTGGAGCAGGCAGGTGGGGGAGCAGCAGTAACCGTTTGTGGGGGACCAGAGACAATACGCAGATATGTACGTGGAGCAGAGACGCGGCGTGCAAGACAATGGATAAACCCTAAAGGTAACCCATATAAATAAGGAGGTTACCCTCCAAGTACGTAAGAGCTCCCCCCATTTTATTTTCAGTAGACACAGAGCACACACCCCACCCCCTTGTGTTCATGTCCTGTGATCTCTATTTCTTTTGAGTATCTCACTATGGATACTTAGTAGAGAGCAACTAGATCCTATATCAATATTCTAGTCCATCAGGGCTATACATTTGTGTTCTACGAACAAAACATTGGCGCGCCAGGAAGGGGAAGGTAAAGTTCGACTCCTTGAAGCCAAACCACTGAGTATGGCACATTATAGAAGTAGAGGTCAACCTCCTCGGCAAGATCCTTCACAACCAGATCAGTTTCCTGGGAATGACAAGCAGCAACATTTGCCCATTATACAGGGACAAGTGTTCCCCAACCAAGCTCAGAGGGATGGGGCTAATGCCGCTAGACATGATCATGTTATAGTAAAGGAAATGGAGGATACGTCATCCTCACCAGTTCCAGCACCAGTGCATCACCAAGGGGACCCCAGGTTCTGATTTCTTATGCCGCAACTAGCGAGGTTCCGGAAAATCGGTATGTACAGAGTGCACTTGAAGCTATAATGAAGCGAATGGATAGAATGGAACACCATAACCGCTTACAAAGAGAGGCCAATCTGAAACGTATCCAAGAGGATATGGAGAATCGGAATGCTGTATGGAGGCAAGAAGAGGCAGAGAGGACTCGCTTGTTTGAGCAAAGAATGAGGCAGGTGGAAGAGCTGTTGAGTGGGGGAAGCCGTGATACAACAGATCTAAGCCGAAGAGAGGAATCTCAGTTGAGCCGAGGTGTTAATGAAGGAACCCAGAACAACCTCGAGGAGGCCAGCTCGGTGGATCGCAAGTAAAGTAAGAGAAACCAAACTCGGGATCGCAAGTAAAGTAAGAGAAACCAAACTCGGGCACAGAATCAGGGTATGGGGATCTGACACCTGGAGCATACACGAGCAGAGGGGCAGTAGCCTAAAGCAACTCGGGTTGAAGGAACGTCCAATCAGGAGGCCGGGTTCTCAAGCTAGGTCAGAAATGTACTCCCACCCAAGTCAGGGATAGCTGGAAAATATCGAAGGATTTATGACAATGGAATAGATAATATCAGTCTCTTTTCGGATGAGATAGCCAATGCAACGTACCTGAAAGACTTCAACTCCACCGAGCTCACCAAGTATGATAGTACTCAAGATCCACAAGCTCACCTCAACACTTTTGATCTTGACATGTTCATAAGGGGCTATCGTGGGCCCATCATTTCTCGGCTCTTTATTGGGACTCTTCGGGGAGCAGCCCAGCGATGGTTCCACACCTTGCCTTCCAAGTCCATCAAGAATTTTGAGGATTTAGGAGATAAGTTTCTCTCCAACTTCACCACAAGTAAAAAGCAGCCAAAGTCAATTTATACGTTGAACAAAATACAACAGAAGTCGGAAGAAACATTGCACAAATACCTGGACCGGTTTAAGGATGCCGCGTTACAAGTTCGTGACCTGGAGGAAAGTGTGCATGTCCACCTCTTGATATCCGGGCTGGATCCAGAATCTCGATTTACTCAAGCTGTAATAAAAGACGAGGTTAAAACCTTGGAGGATTTTAAGTCTCGGGCTAAGAAGTATTTGGAGTTGGAGCAGCTGTAGATTGCAAACTCAAGCGAGAAGGAAACACGAGCAGGGGGTCCCCAGCTTAAGAAGGATCATCCCGACAATTCAAGATCTGAATTCCGGGGTAGAAATGCTGATAATAGATCCTAGAATGGCAAGTTGGAGGGTCGATATGAAAAATATACACCTTTAAATGTGTCAAGATCCCAGTTATGGAAGGAAGTCGCTTTGACCGAGATGAAAAAGGTGGAAAGATCCCGTCCCATGGGTCATAAGGCGACGCTCGATCAGTCAGTCACGCTACTGCGAATTTCATGACCAGCCGGGGCATACGACTGACTAGTGTTGGGATCTTTGGGATGCCATTGAGAAGTTTGTGCGGGAAGACAAATTGCAACAGTACGTAATAAAGACGTAAGGGCGTAGGTTCAACAAGCGACCTCAGGAAGCACCAAGCTCGAACCTGGAAAAGAGGCAAAGGGAGCAAAACAACCGGAAACTGGAAGGGGGAAACGATGAATTCCCCGAGCCGGAGTTTGAGTGCAATGTGATTAGCGGCAGTTTCGGAGGAGGAGGAGACACGACGAGTCAACGAAGAAAGTACTTAAAGGAAGTATTGTCAATCCAAAGTCAGCCGAAGTTCAAGGACGATATTAAACGGCCTGAGCCACCATTACTGGCGTTTACCAGGAAAGATTTAGAAGATGTGGTACTAGGTCACCAGGATGGGTTGGTCATCTCTGGGACTGTCATAAAGTGTTTAGTGAGGAAAATTTTCATTGATGCAGGAAGTGCATGTGATATCAATTTATGGACGGCGTTCAGGAGGATGAACTTAGACCCAAAAAACTTGAAGCCGTGTAAAACCACTTTGACCAGTTTTATTGGACAGAATACGCAACCTAAAGGGTATATTGACTTGAAACTGACTCTCAGGACCAAAGAGGCATTCAAGTCGGAGCAGGTTAGATTCATTGTTGCTGATTTCCCATCCAGTTACAATATCATTCTGGGAAGGCTCACCATACACAAATGGGACATGTTGGCGTCAACTAAACACCAAAAAGTAAAGATGGTGAGTACTGACAATAAAGTGGTAACGGTAAAAGGTGACCAGCAAGAATCTCGACGATGTTACATTTCCACTGTTAGGGAAAGTGAAGGAGAAAATCCACTACAGCAAATCCCGGACTGCAACCAACTTAGCTCGTCTGTGAAGCCGGTATTCCTTGTAGAGTTGGATATGCAAAAAGAGGCCGAGGTGTCAAGACCGGAGCCTAGCGGGGAGTTGGAAGAGTTGATTTTGGGAGAGGGACCAGGGCAAGTTACAAAAATTGGAAAGACCCTGGGTCCAAAGGTCAAGACCGAGTTGATTGCCTTTTTAAGAGCCAATCAAGACATATTTGCATGGAAAGAGTCTGAGTTACCAGGAATTGACCCGGAGTTCTGTTGCCACAAGCTAGCCATTCATCCAGGAGTCATCCTGGTCACTCAAAAGAAGAGGAAGTAGGGACTGGAGAGAATTCAAGCACTTGAAAACCACATGAGAGAGCTCTTAGAGGCCAGGTTCATAAAGGAAGTGCAATATACCACTTGGTTGTCTAATGCGGTCCTAGTGAAGAAACCTAACGGGAAGTGGAGAGTATGCACAGATTACACCAATCTTAACAAAGTTTGCCCTAAAGATATGTATCCTATGCCCAGCGTTGATCAGTTGGTGGATAATGCTTCGGGATTTCAGCTTTTATCATTTATGGACGCATATTCCGAATATAACCAGATCGCTATTTATGTGGACGATCAGGAGAAGACAGCCTTCATAACAATAAAAGCAAATTACTGTTATGACGTCATGCCTTTTGGTTTGAAAAATGTCGAGGCTACTTATTAGAGGATGATGAACCAAGTTTTCAAGGAACAGCTGGGCAAGAACATATAAGTTTATATCGATGATATGATAGTCAAATCTACAAGCCCCGAAATACACATTCACGATCTGAAAGAAATTTTGGATAAGTTGCGAGCATACCGGATTCATTTGAACCCGGCCAAGTGCGCATTCGGCGTTCCGGCAGGGAAGTTTCTTGGCTTCATGTTGACTCACAGAGGGATAGAAGCAAATCCGGACAAGTGTCAAGCTATTTTAAACATGCAAGCTCTTAAAACGAAGCGAGAGGTTCAATAGTTAACAGGACGGCTGGCTGCACTAACCAGATTCCTACCTAAATCAGCTGAGAACGCGCTACCATTTTTTAAGCTCCTTAAAAAGACTGCCTAGATTGAGTGGAATGTAGAATTTGAAACTGCATTCGCAAAAGTGAAGCAATGCTTGTCAGCCCCACCGGTCTTGTCTAGACCCAGCCCCGGCGAAGTGTTGGTTGTGTACTTAGCGATAGGAGAGGAAGCTGTAAGTGCTGCGCTCGTCAGGGAGCTGGAAGAAGGGCAGGTCCCGGTCTTTTTTGTTAGTAAAGCTTTTCAGGCTTCTGAGATCCGATATCAAAAATTAGAGAAGGTGGATTATGTGTTACTAATGGCAACTCGGAAGCTCCGTCAATACTTTCAAAGTCATCAAATTATTATTAGAACAAGTCAGCCCATTCACCAAATCCTTCATCGACCGGATTTGGCGGGAAGAATGACTAATTGGGCTGTAGAGCTCTCAGAGTTTGACATTGTTTATGAGGCTAGGCAAGCCATCCAATCTCAGACCTTAGCCGACTTCATTGTAGAACTCACCCCAACAGATTTGGAAAAGACAGCGAGCACTCCAATGTGGAAGATGTTTGTAGACGGTTCTTCAAATCATGCAGGAGGGGGAGCCGGGATAATCCTCGAGAACCTTAAAGGAGTGACTATAGAGCATTCTCTGCAGCTGACATTTAAGACTTCCAACAATCAGGCCGAGTATGAAGCCTTACTGGCCGGGTTGTCACATGCAAAAGAAGCCAGAGCCAGGAGGGTGTAGACCTTCACTGATTCTCAGCTGGTAGCTGCCCAAGTCGAAGGGACATATCAGGTACGAGGTCTGTTATTAGCGAAATATTTGAGTAAAGTCAAAACGACAATAAGAGATTTTGACGAGGTGATAGTTACACATATACCAAGAGGGGAAAATACCAGGGCCGATATTTTGTCAAAGTTAGCAAGTGCCAAGAGCCTGGGTAATAACAGGACCGTAGTACAACAAAGTTTGACTACGCCGAACTGTGTAATGATGATTTCAGCATCTGATGACTGGAGAAAGCCGTTGGTGGATTATTTGGAGAAAGGACTACTACCGATGACTCTTTCAAAGCCAGGAAATTAGTACGGGATGTATCGATGAATATTATAATAGATGATCAACTTTACTGAAAAGGCCTTCATTCCCCATTGCTTAAATGTGTGAATTCAGAAGAAGCCGAGTATGTTTTGTCCGAGGTCTATAAGGGAATTAATGGACAGCATATGGGAGCTAAGGCATTATCCAGGAAAATACTTCAAGTCGATTTTTATTGGCCTACGATGGTGGCGGATGCCGAGGATCACGTTAAAAGGTGTGATAACTGCCAAAGGCATGGAAGGATAATCCTCGCCCCACCATCTGAGCTAAAGTCTATCTCGGCCCCTTGGCCTTTTTATAAATGGGGAATGGATCTATTGGGACCCTTCAAAATGGCTCCGGGACAGTTAAAATGGTTGGTCGTCGCCATAGATTATTTTACGAAATGGATAGAGGCAGAACCCCTATCTACGATTTCTTCAAGTCGTGTGCAGAAGTTCTTTGAAAGAAACATTGTAGCTCGATTTGGAATCCCGGCAGAAGTTGTCACAGACAACGAAACACAATTTGCCGACAAAGGATTTCAGAATATAATGAAGGCTTTCCAAATCAAACAACAATTCGCCTCAGTGGAACATCCACAATCTAATGGACAGGTGGAGGCAGCCAACAAAGTAATACTGGAGGCTTGAAAAGGCAAATGGAGGACGCCAAAACTAATTGCGTAGAACAGTTGCCCTTTGTTCTATGGGGATACCGGACTAGTGTGCAGTCTTCTACCAAGGAAACCCCTTTCAGGTTGACCTACGGTTACGAAGCTATGATTCTAGTGGAGATTGGCCAGTCCTCATGGAGGATAACCTCGGCCATGAAAGCCGGGGAGGATAGTAACAGTGAGGCAATAGCCTTGGAGTTAGATGGTATTGACGAAGTCAGGGTCGCATCCTATTGCCGAGATCTAGCGATGAAACAACTCATTGCGGCCAAGTTCAACAGAAGGGTAAATCCGAGATCCTTTTGTGCGGGCGACTTAGTACTTCGACAAGGCAATATTGACAACAGAAACGCCGGAGAAGGGAAGTTGGCCGCAAACTGGGAAGGACCCTATCGCATCAAAGAAGGGCTTGATCAAAGGGCATACCACCTTGAGGCATTGGATGGAAAACCCATTAAGCGAACGTGGAACGCTGACAAATTAAAGTTGTATTACAGTTAGCCGACTTATATGAAAGAGGTAGAAATACTGTTAAGACAGTGCGTCAATTAATACTTCCTTTTAAGGAACTTTGTAAGGTGGTGATGCCATCTATGACATGAATATTTGAATATTTCATGAGAAAATGTTTCCAAAAAATTGAGTTATGTAAATATGAGCATCCAACTTCTGTTAAGGAGTTATGATGGTTATATGGTTATGCTACGATAATTTAAGGTCTCATGATACAATCATGTCATTAGACGTTAATTTCATAACCAAACTATCAGTATAAGAGCAATTGCGAAAATTAAAGGCGTCCTTCATTGATAAAGCTAGGGGTTGCCGAGATTCCAGGTTTAAAGGGGGAACGAGGTGAAGTTTATCAAAACCTAGATGCATCTAAATCCATTTTCCAGGATAGTGAAGTGACTTACCTTACTTGACCCTGATCAGGTCTAAGTGTACATGAAGAGTTATAACCCAGTAATGTGCACAGGGAGAGTTACCCTATCTCAGATATTAACTTGGACTAAATAAAGTTGGAGCGGTAAGTAAAAATCACGAGGTTTTTATAGAAAGTTTAAAGCTCGGACAAAATCTAGAGTTAACATACATACGGACTCCGTGACAACATTTATGGCCTTGGTCAGGCCATTAAACATAAATTCCAGGGTTTTAAGTTGGGATCCAAAATTAAACATCATTGCAGCTAGAAGGAATGCGCAGAAATGCCATTAAGTTCGGTTTGTTCCTAATTACGTGGAATTACAACATAGAAATGTAAAGAAGAAGGAAAAACTTGAAACAAAAAAAAACCGACTTCCTAACTTGCTAATGAACTAACAGTTCCCTCATCCTCAGACTCGGATTCGCTATGCTCTTCGGCTGGTGGAGGCGTCACTGTGAGAAGAGCAGATGAAGGAGCAGGGACGAAGGTTCCGTCATCATCAAGATAGGCCTGGTGGTGCACCTTTGAGAAGTCAAAAAAGGCCGTAGGGTGAAAGTACCGGACTTGATCCAAGGCATTGTGGAAGGACTCCACCACCCCTTTCTTGAGCATGGAGATCTCGGCCTTCAGCTTCGCCTCAGCCTCTTGCAATTGTGCAGCCAGCCCTTGATGCTTGACCCGAAGCTCCTCAATCACTTTAGTGTTATCAAAAAGTGATTGCCGAGCAGCTGAAAGTTCCGAGTTAGCCTGAGTCAGTTTAGCTTCCATCTCCTCCCTCTCTTTCACGGCAGCTTCTCGAGCAGCATTGGTCTTGAAGGCCTCATCAAAAGCTCGGTCGGATTCCATCTTGACTTGTTCTATTCGCTCTTCTGTCTGGGCCCCTTGATGCTTCAGATGCACGACAAGGTCAACAAAACCCACCGCCTTGGCCATAACGTCCTCCAAGTCCTTCAAATTTCAAACTTCCGTCTCTGTAAGTCGGTTGTGCTCATAGAAGATTCCAGGAGGTGAAAACCCGGACGGTTGAGGCCATTGACCCTAATTTCCCAAAGCTCGGACTCAGGAAGCCGGGTTGGATTGGAAGATGAGGATAGTAGGGATGGTAACGGAGGAGGAGTAGGAGCCCGAAGCATTTTTGCCCCAGCGGCAACAACCTTTTCAAATTGGGCCGATAATGCAAGTTCAGAAACCGCCGGAGTGGAACTCTTCTTGTCTTTCCTCAGTCACTTCAACCCGGTGCTAGAAGCAGGCGCCTTAAGTGTAAGGAGAGGGCGCTTCACTCCGGTAATGGTGATTTCCTCAGCGGCATCACCGAAAGCCTTGGTGTTTAGGTATCCCAGTCTACCCATCACTTGAGCTAAAAAGCAATATAACAACCTACAGTTAGTATGCAGAAATTGCTAGCATAACGGGAAAGACAAGTAAAAGCAAATATGCAATAAAATAGACGGTCATACGTTTGGCTGAAGCGATGATGATCTTGGACCAGGGAATAAAGTTAGCCGACTTTATTATGCCATGTTCACTAACATAGGCCAAAATTTTGGCTATGGTAAGGGTGTTGTCTTCCGTCAGTTGTCTTTCCGTGAAGCAGAACTCGGAAGGGCGGAAGGGCGGAAGGAGTGATGGTTCTTGAACCAATATAAAAGAAAAGGAGTCTCGTTCGGACCAACATTCAGGCTATGGAGAAACCAAGGCACCTTCCCGGCTTTAGCCTGAACTTTGAAGTAATTGACTTTAAATCCTTTAAAGGAATCAGTGAAAACACCAAACATTTATGGCAGTTGGCCATTTCCACGGAGCAAGGTGATCCCTTTCTTGGTAGATGTGCTGGACTCGTGGACGGCGAAAAGGTAAAAGAAGAGTTTTAAGGAGTATTTTAGTCCTTTGCTCTTGCAAAAATGCTCAAAGGCAACGATAAAATCCCACGCGTTGGGGTGAAGTTGCATGGGGGCAAGGTGGAGATAGTTTAAAGCGTTCATCTGGAAATCAGTAAAGGGAAAGCGAACGCCAAGCCTGGTAATGACATCCCGATACATAAAGAAGAAGGGGGTAGATGACTCATAGTCCTCCGGCTGAGCGCAAATCACCTCGGAGGCAGAAGGAAGGGACAGGGTATATCCGTCACCATCTCGAATAGGCAAGTCTGCCAACTCAGCAGCCGTCATGTCAGATCTGGCTTCTAAGATGGCGTCATTAACCCACAACCTTGGGTGTAGTTCTTCAATCGCTTCTTTGCTCATTTTTATGGCCTTTAAAGGGCGTTTGGGAGCCGTACTTAAGATAAAGTAGAGCAAGGAAAATGGATCATAGCTGAGTCCATTATAAAGTAGAAAAGCAAAGGAATAGGAAGGCGGTGAGAAACTAACTCAGATGACTATCAAAAATGGGCGCGAAACTTTATAAGTGGTTACGACGGCAAAATGACAGAATGGACTCGGCCTCGGCTCAAAACCCAAGAGGGATTGTTCGCAGGCCAGAAACAGGCAGTTTTCGCATGTCAGAGTAGCCCTGGGATCTCGAGATTCTATCCTAGTATTTAAGGAACTTTGCAATTGGGCCAGAAGTGCGCCTGAGTGGTCGCGACCTTCGTAAAGATTTGGGAAAAGATTATGCGTAGAGGTTGGTTTTGGCATTGAGGAAGATGGGGAAATTTTGGGATTATTCGTACCACTTCTATGAGCCTGAAGCAGGATTTCCTGTTTCTGCTCGACGGTATGATCAACCCCCCAGAGCCAGTGAGGAACACTAGGGGGCAACTTCGAAAAGAGCTCGTATTCTTCCTGGGAAACCAGTTTCCCATTGATTGTGAAGGGAGGAGAAGGGGCTCTAGCCATAGTTTGCTAAAAAAGAAAAAAGAAAAAGCGTGGCTATAGATGGTCAAAGAAGATAAGGACATGAAGAATGTACAGATAGAAGTATTTGAAAAAATGCAGATAATGCAGTGACGCCTACTCATGGGATGAACAGAAGAAAACAAAAAGTAATACGACGATGCACATTCAATAAAGAAAGGAAAATTTGCATTTGACGGATCAATAGCATCATGGGAGACGGGTTTGTGTCAACATGTTGGACATCATAGAGGAATTCCAGATCATCATTTCTGTCAAATGCAATCCAAATAAGCATTTAAAAAGGCAGAAGCCAAGTAAATCAGAAGTGTAAAGAATGCGGTGTGGCTTACCTAAAAAGTCAAGAAGGATGGGTGCTACGAAGTGAATGCTCGAAGTCCAAAGGGGTAAGCAGGAAGGAGAAAAGTTTGTGGAGGACGCAAGACCTTCGGCAGAAGTAAAATCGTATAAGAAAGAGAGGGAGTATATGAAGATAGTTACCAAAAGTGCGAATTTGAAAAGTCAAGGGCGAAGAGGTCAATAAAGAAATGTAAAATGATGACAATATTCAGGAAACAAGGTACGCTTTTAATGCGCCTTACGATTGTGGGCGTCAGGAAGCGACGTTAGGGTTTCCTACCTAATGGGGTATGGCCACCTGGAAGGATGAAAGGGTGCTTGTATAATCCCAGCAGAAATCGAAGCGGCACCTGCGTAGATGGCGTAGCCTGTCTAGGTGACTCAGTAGCTATGGGATAACCGGGTTGTCAATAGTTAAAACCTGATAGCGTACCAACTTGCCAGACCGTAGGCAAATGAAAGGAATCTTTTAAAGGCTCCTATCTCGGCCATGCTCTTTGAAGCCAAGATCCTGTTATTGGGGTGAGGGATTACCACCTCCCTTGCGGTTTAAGAGGATCCTAACAAGTAAAGACGAGGTTAAGCCCGGGTAAAACTCGGTACAAAATGGCACATGTCGGATGGAATGAAGTAAGTTATCGTGGGTAAGCCCCCATTTCGGTAATATACATCCCGCCACCTTGGACATCCATCTGCCAGGCTGGTAGGCAACTGTTCTGGACTCATATATTAGGCCTAAGAGGGCTAGTAACCCAATGCCAAAGTCCTGCATGGAGGCCGACCCACACACAGGTAAAACGCTAATCACCCTTTTATATTGCCACTAATCTTGGTCTGTACAAGTAGTGGAGTAGGCAAGTGGGGGAGCAGCAGTAACCGTTTGTAGGGGACCAGAGACAATACGCAGATGTGTCTCCCCCTTTTTGATAATGACAACACTTGTAGCAATTTTTAGAAAAAAAATTTATAAACAAGGATGTGGTCAATAGAGAAAACTTTGAGACAGATATTTTCAATTTTACTGCACATATATTAATATCAGAAGAAGTCTATATAGACTTGAAATTCATTAAGCCAAAACACTTGCTACTGTATGTAGTTTGTCAGCAAAATTACAACCATTTAGTAGCAATGCACAATAAACAGAACCAAGTAACTATAATCAGGCCTACTCATCAATTTATAAGTTAAAGTCAACATCAGCAAAATCAGAGCAGCAACTACATTCAATAAATACAGCAAAATCAAACAACTACAACAAGGTCAACTACTACAAAAAAAAATCAGCTTCTACTCTTCTCCCCCTTTGTTATCATCATTTGGAGGGATCATGGTGATAGGAGTGATTGTCAGAGGAGTCTTAAGGAGATGAAGGACTTCTGCAAAGGTGGAGGGAGACTCTGGGGTGAATGTGGGAGGAAAGGAGGAGGAGGCATGCTGAGGATTGGGGATAGGTGTAGAGGCAGAAGTTAAGGCTAGGATGGGAGTGGAAGTTGCAGGAGCTGGAGTGGAAGTTTCCTGAACAAATGGAGAAAGGGTAAGAGTAAGAAGTGGAGAGGAATGAGAAGGATGGGTCTCAGGAGAGTGAGAAGGAGAGATATGAGGGGTTGAGTGAAATATAGGATCAGGCATAGTAAAATGAGGAGGGGAAAAAGGTGGAGGTGAGGAGCCAGATAGTCTTGCAGGTGCAGTTTGTTTCAGAAGCTGCTCTACCTTTTTGTCCTAGGATTGATATGCAGCATGAGTAGACTCAAAACGAGGACCAAGATTTTCAAAGTGACCAGTAACTGCATCAAGCTTCACATTGATGTTTTGCTATTTCATTTGCCTGTTCATCCTGGACCTTATCCAAGGACTTGAAGCTCTTGAGAACCTCATTAACTCCTTTCTTCACCTCAGTCTCTATCTTCTTGGATAACTCAGTGATCATATTTGCTTGAAAAGAAGAGACTGCTTCAGATATTGCTTTGTTACTAATGTTTTGGATTGAAGCTCCAAACAGTGAAGTAGGGGCAGCAGTTTGAGCAGGAATAGATGCTCTGGCTGTTGAAGATTCATCCTCTGCAGCTCTAGAATGTGTAGCTCTAGACTGATTAGCTCTGGTCCTTGTTTTGGAGGGAGCCCTCGACTGCCAGACCCTTCAGCAAATGACAGTCTCATATAGTTGAGCTGGTTTTGACCCATCTTAGTTGGTTTGATAGGTTTGGAATCTAACTCAAGGTACCAGATTTTATGATGAAAGAGAATCAGAGATACTAAATTAGCATAGGGAAGATGAGCTTTCTTCTAACCCTCAAATCTAAATTTCTTAATCTCATGGAAGAGCCAGTAACCAAGATTGAAATGTGTTTTAGAGACAATGGCTGCAAGTAAACCATAATCTCTCTGGGCAAGGTGTGTGCAATTTCTACCTTTTGGCACTAGATTCCTAGTGAAAATATACCACAGGACTCTGTGTAAGACAGGCATATCAATCGGTTGAAAGTTCAAAGGTCCAATTGGTTCACCTGGTTTAAGGATTTGGAATATTTGAGCATCTGTATACTCATAAACAGGTGGAGGAGGGGGATCTATAACTCCTAACATATTGTTTAGAATTTTAGCAGTCAGAGTTACGTGTTTTCCACGAACAAAAGATATCATTCTTTTTTCTACGAGGGTTCTATCAGAGCCAATCTCATTGGAAACTCGCAGGAAGAAATAGAATGCTCTAACCACTGAAGGACAATATGGGGCTTGAATACCCAAAAGGGGTTTAAAGGAGCTAAGGTAAGCAGATAAGTCTAGGCCACATTCAGATTGAAAGGTTTGAAAATCAACATATATATTTGGACAAAAATTTCGAATTCCATAGTCAGACCGAAAGGTACGAACATCAAATAGGGGTATCGAAATAGGATTACAAATGAAATCTCTAGGGGGAATAGGATTTCTAGTAATGGCTATATGAGATGAAATACCAGGAGGACGAGGCTAAGACTGAGATTGAGATGGTTGACCTCTGGAAGATGAACCTGGTCCTTGAGATGGTGTAGGTTTGCGGGGAGTAGCACCCACCTTCTCTTTCCCTCTTCCTTGAACAAGTGGAGTAGTAGCTTGCTTCTTCAGCTGCTCGCTTGGTTCCTGAATTACAATCCCTCTTGTTTTAGGTCGAGAGGGAGGAGTGGAAGAAGGAGGCCCAACATCTTTCGTTACCTTGGGTCTATAACGCTTGGGTGGAATTTTATCTCGACGAGGCTACTTAGGAAAAGGAGGTTTAGGAGGAGGAGATGAATTGGGAGTTTCTGATTCAGGAGATAGTGAAGAGGTAGAAGAATCATCATGTTGCTCAGGGTTCTTGGTTCGCATTTTGACGAATGAGAGAGGTCGAGAGGATGAACAGGAGTTTTAGGGTTTAGGAAGTTCAAGAATCAACGAGAAATGAAGGAGAAGGATCGCTCAGCTATATATAGATTTACACGAACTCGAGTACATAACTGAAGAACTCGAGTTCTGCTAAGAGAACTCACTGATTAGAAAAGGGCCAACCACTGAGGAACTCGAGTTCTTGTAGCTAAACTCGAGTTCGAGACCAGAGTTCTTCTTTAAGAACTCTAGTTCTTATTTGGCTGAAGCGAACCAGTGACTAGATACCCTAGGAACTCGAGTTTTCTTTCAGGAACTCTAGTTCGAAACTAGAGTTCTAATCTAAGAACTCAAGTTCTTAATTTTTGCAAATGCAGTAAGCACATGGTCAAATTTAGAACGGCAGTAACTCTAGTTCTTGCATATGAACTCGAGTCATGAACTCGAGTTCTTGCCCAATAACTGGAGTTCTTGGATTTCATTATCATCAAAACGCGAAAGATTAAACTAAGAACTCGAGTTCTGTGTTCATGAACTTGAGTTCTTTACCTGATAATTTTCAAGCATCGAAAGAACTGGAGTTCTTGAGTCTCAAACTCAAGTTTTGTCTTCCTCTGGTCATCCCTGTTTTATACATCCATAACAGAGACACCTGCAAAACAATATCTAGGCACTCTGAAGCTTAAATTAGTATAAGATTAGATAAACTAAGTTGAAATATACTAGATTAACTGTAAATTACTTACAACTCATTGGGATTTACCATTCCTAATTCTCTTCTGATAAAGAGAAACTGTTCCTTGGCAAGAGGTTTGGTGAAGATGTCTGCCAATTGTAAATGAGTGGGAATGAACATCAATTTCACATCTTTTCTTTGGACATGATCTCGGATGAAGTGATGTCTAACATCGATATGCTTTGTTCTAGTATGTTGTACTGGATTTTTCGCTAGACTAATTGTACTTATGTTGTCACAGATGATTGGAATTTCTTTAAGGTGCACTCCCAAATCAGATAATTGCTGCTTTAACCAGAGGACTTGTGCACAGCAGCTGGAGACTGCTACGTATTCTGCTTCAGTTGAAGACACAGCCACAGTGGTTTGTTTCTTACTGAACCATGATACCAATGATCCTCCAAGAAACTCACATTGACCACTAGTACTCTTCCTATCAGTCTTGTATCCAACATGATCCAAATCTGAGTATGCAACCAGATATTCTTGTTGTCCCTTTGGGAACCATAGTCCAAGTTCTTTTGTGTCTGCTAGATATCGAAATATCCTTTTCACATGCTCTGCGTGTGATTCCTTTGGGGAAGCTTGGAACTTGGCACACATCCCGACACTAAACTGAATATCTGGTCTGCTAGCTGTCAGGTATAGCAGAAATTCGATCATTCCTCTATATTTGGTGATGTTAAAATCCTTCCCTTTTTCAGTATCAGCATCCAGAAAGGCAGTTGAGCTCATTGGAGTGTCTGCACCATTGCAGTTCTCCATTCCAAATCTTTTGAGCAGATCCCGCAAGTACTTGGTCTGAGAAATGAATATCTCATCTTTTCGTTGTTTGATTTGCAGACCGAGGAAGTAGTTCAGTTCTCCCATCATAGACATCTCGAATTTACTTTGCATTTTCTTTGAAAATTTCTCACACAGAGACTCATTAGTAGAACCAAAGATAATATCATCAACATATATTTGAACAATCAATAATTCATTAAGCTTATTATTTTTAATAAAAAGAGTAGTGTTTGCCTTTCCTCTAATAAAACCTTGTTCTAGTAAGAACTTGCTTAAACGCTCATACCATGCTCTAGAAGCTTGTTTAAGACCATATAAGGCTTTCTTTAAACGGTAGACATGATCTGGGTATTGAACATTTTCAAAACCAAGAGGTTGTTCCACATATACCTCCTCTTGTATAAAACCATTTAGAAAAGCACTCTTAACATCCATTTGATAGAGTTTTATTCCCTTGATGCAAGCAAAGGCCAAAAGAACACGTATGGCTTCCAATCTAGCTACAGGAGCATAGTTTCTTTGTAATCAATTCATTCTTCCTGATTATAGCCTTTGGCAACAAGTCTAGCCTTGTTTCTGACTATAATTGCAGATTCATCTCGTTTGTTCTTAAATACCCATTTAGTCCCAATGACCGGATGGTCCTTAGGTCTAGGTACCAAGTCCCAAACTTGATTTCTATCAAATTGATGTAACTCCTCTTGCATTGCGATGACCCAATTATTGTCTGACAGGGCTTCGTCAATTTTTGAGGGCTCAATTTCAGATATGAAGGCAGAGAACATGACCTCATTTAACACACTATTTCTAGTTCTTACATCCTGATTAACATTTCCTATAACTTGGTCAAGAGGATGATTCCTGATGAATTTCCAAGCTCTAGGCTGAGATTGGTCAAGGTGATTTTATGAATCATTTTCAAAAATATCTTCAGAATTTTCAATAGAGGCGGGAGTAGATTTTGAGAAAAATTGGTTTTTCTGCATAAGTTCATCATCTTCATCCATAGAATTTGTTGGTTTTGACTCACAGAACACTACATGAATTGACTCTTCAACTATACGGGTACGTTTATTGAAAATTCTATATGCTTTACTCCTATTAGAATAGCCAAGAAAAATACCTTCATCTGATTTAGAGTCAAACTTACCTAGATTATCCTTACCGTTGTTATGTACAAAACATTTACAACCAAAGATGTGTAAGTGAGCCAAGTTTGGTTTTCTCCCTTTGTAGAGTTCATAGGGTGTCTTGTTCAACTGCTTCTGCACATAGGCTTTGTTTGAGATGTAGCTGGTAGTGCTCATGGCGTTTGTCCATAAAACTTGTGAAGTCTTATGCTCATTCAACATTGCACGGGCCATCTCAGTCAGTACTCGATTTTTCCTTTCCACCACACCATTTTGTTGAGGAGTCTTTGGAGCTAAGAAGTTATGATCTATCCCATGAGCTTCACAAAAACTTTCAAAGGCTTGATTTTCAAACTCACCTCCATGATCAGTTCGAATAGTTGTAATGGATATACCTTTCTCGTTTTGCACTTTCTTAGCAAACACAATAAACAGAACAAATGTTTCATCTTTTGAAGATAAAAATATTGTCCAAGTAAAACGAGAATAATCATCTACTATAACTAAGGTATATAAATTTCCCCCTAAGCTTTTCACTCTGGCAGTTCCAACCAAATCCATGTGAAGTAGCTGAAGAGGTCTATTTGTTGAAATTTCAGTTTTATTTTTGAAGGATGATTTAGTTTGTTTGCCCTTTTGACATGCATCATAGATCATATCATTTTTAAAATGGATTTTGGGCACACCAATAATTAAATCCTTTTTCAACAGCTTGTCCAGTTGGTGCATATTCACATGAGCAAGACGCTTATGTCACAACCAACTCTCATCCAAGTTACTAACAAAACATTTTTCTGAAACAATTTTTGGTAAATCTAATGTATAACAATTACCTTCTCTAGGAGCTTTAAATAATACCTTGAGTTTACTTTTATCAATGGAAAAATCATCTTTATTCACAATGAGACATTCTTCTGAGTCAAAAATAATCCAATTGTTCTTGTCGGCACTTTGACACACACTTAGAAGGTTATGGCATAGCCCTTCTACCAGATATACATCCTTGATAAAACGTCCTTCTTTAGTTCCAATTTCACCTATACCAGTGATTTTCCCAAATTGATTTCCTCCGAAAGTGACTTTGCCACCATCCCTTGAATTTCAACCAATGAACTTCTCTTCATCACTCGTCATGTGTCTAGAACATCCGCTGTCAATGTACCACTTATTTACTCTGGATGCTTTCAGACACACCTACAAGACAAGAGAGATTAAGTTTTAGGTACTCATCTTTTCTTGGGTCCTTTGGGGTTAGTTTGGGGTTTAGGAACATAGGTTATGTTGGGTACCCATTGATAATTTCCTACAGGTTTATCTCTTCTCTCCTTTTTATGAAAACATGATGATGTGTTATGACCCTTCCGATTACAATAATTACAATGAGCAAAAGGATTTGATGAATGCACTGATTTTTGAAAATAATTTAAATATGATTTTCCACCTGTTTTATTTTTGCCCTTCTTCTTGTCAAAAATAAGATTATATCCTATACCTGATCTATCATTTGTAAAACGTTGGGCATTCAAGATCACATTGAGCATTTCACTTCCTCTAGTGAACTTTTCAAGAGTTTTTGTAAGATATAAGTTCTTTTTCTCCAAATCAAGACAATCCTCACAAAGTATGTTTTTATCAATAAAGTTTTTAACTTGCATTTCAAGAGAAGTATTTTTTCTTTTCAGATCAAAATATTTATCAGCAAGTTTTTCAAACTCAGATTGCATTTCATTGTATTAATCAAACAGCTAATCGTAAGTGGGTAATAAATCATTTACCTCATTATTTTCTGGTTGTTCTTCTTCAGTAACTAGGCAGACATTTGCTGTTTCTGCTTCTTCTTCACTTTCTTCTTATGAAGAGTCATCTCCCCAGATGGCTGAAACATATGCCTTCTTCTTGAAGTTGTTGAACTTCTTCTTTTTGTCTTTCTTATTACCCTTCAGTTGAGAACATTTCGACTTGTAGTGACCAGGCTTCTCACACTCATAGCAGATGATTTGTTCTTTCTCCTTGGAGTCACGTCTGCTACTGGAACCTCCTTTTTGAAATCGATTTCTGAAGCCTTGATCCCTTTTGTAAAACTTCTTAAATTTTCTCACAAACATGCCCATCTCATCATCCTCATCATCTTCATCATGTTCTTCCTTTTCCTTTACATCATTGAGAGCCACTCCCTTATTCTTGTTGTTGCTGTTGATCTCATCCAGATCTTTCTTGAACTTCAATTTGCTTTCGTATTCAGACAAACTTCCGAATAAAGCTGCAACCGACGCCATTGATTCACCTCGAGCTTCTTCTATTGCTGTGACCTTGGCTTCCCAATCTTTGGTTAATACGTTGAGGATCTTCCTAACTTAGGCACGTTGTTCATATGTTTTGCCGAAAGCAGCTAGCTGGTTGATCAAATGGGTATACCGAAGTTGGAATTCGGCAATTGATTCTCCGTTCTTCATTCTTAACAGATCATACTCTGTTGTGAGCGTGTTGACTCGGTTTTCTTTTATAGTTGTTGTTCCTTCATATGCAACCTCCAAGGCCATCCACATTTCTTGAGCTGTCTCCAGATTGCAGATGCGAAAATATTCTTGTAGACTAAGTGCACTCTGAAGCAGGAGTATGGCCTTACTGTGTAAAGTGACATTTCGTCTATCATTCTCATCGTAGTCTTCTTCCAGCTTTGGAAGTCTAAGACCATTCTTTAGGTATGTTGGTTCGTAGTTTCCTTGTTCAAAAACTCTCCATAGTCCGAACTTAGTAGCCATAACGAACACCTTGAACTTTTTTTTCCAGAATGAGTAATGTTGTCCGTTGAATCTTGGAGGCCGATTGATTGAACCACCATCAGGCAATATTCCGTCCATGATTGAACTCTAGATGTTAATCCGATCTAAGCAACCAGGCTCTGATACCAAATTGAGATGGAATATCACCTAGAGGGGGGTGAATAGGTGATTTAAAAATTTATTCGCTTAATCAAGATTTTCGCGAATTATGACTGAATGCAAAATGACCAAAGGTTTAAAAGAGAGTAGACACAAGACAATTTATCCTGGTTCGGTCTAATCCTGACCTACATCCAATCCCCAAGAACTCCTTGGGATTTCCACTATCTCTTCAATGATTACAGGTACAAGTTAGGGATGATCCTCACTTTCCCGAACACACTCCCCCTTACTACTTATAATCTCGTACACCTACAACTTAAGGTTCCACAACCTTAAACTTAAACAAAGATAATAAAAGTGTTTACAACTCCTCAAGAGCGAGTAATTAATGATCATTGAAGTACAGAATATATCCGAAGATATTTTAAAATGAATGAAACTAACAAGAGTAATAAATCAGAGTAAATGCGCAAAGTTTCGGTAGGTGGCGATATTGAATGCTTGGGCTTTTATATCCTTCACCATTAATGCCGTTGGGAAGAACTGGAAGATGACCATTGTCACTTGTTTAAATTTCCGGTAGGCTCAAGTTCCTCGTTAACCAAAATCGACCGTTGAATCTTCATTAAATGAACCTGCTTCTTTCATTAAATACGATGGGCTATTGGTTGTACTTGAAAGCTGGAATAAGAATGTCTCAAAGAATGTTTTTGTTCTACTGCAGCGTTTATTCCGAATGTTGCTCTGTTTATCTGCTGCTGCATTTGCCTTAATCCACTTTTCAATCAATGCTTCATTTTGAATGCTGAAATCACTGGTAAACATGTTAAAAATGTTTTAGAAATGATTATTAATCAATCTGGAAAGTATCAACTTAAGTTCAAATCATTTGGAGAGTTCTAGGAAATGATTCACGATTTTTGCTTACAAGAACTCTAGTTCTTATGGTAAGAACTCTAGTTCTATGTTTTGCTCGCAGACTGACTTTCAAAGGAACTTGAGTTCTTAAAGAAGAACTCTAGTCATGAACTCTAGTTCTTTACCAAGAACTCTAGTTCTTGTGCTTTCGAAAGAGATCCAATTGTTTTTCATCGTGAAGAACTCTTGTTTTTATGTTTTCAAAAGAGACTCAGTCGTTTTTCAAGATGAAGAACTCTAGTTCTTTCTCAAGAACTCTAGTTCTTGTGTTTTCGAAAGAGACCCCGTTGTTTTCCAAAATGAAGAACTCTAATTCTCTTACAAGAACTCTAGTTACAAACTCTAGTTCTTGTTCAAGAACTCTAGTTCTTATGTTCCTTGAAGAACTTTGCACAAGACAAATTTCACGAACTCGAGTTCTTATACCAAGAACTCTAGTTCTTGAATGAAGAACTCTACTTCTTGTTTAATGAACTCTAGTCCTCAAAGTCTCGTTTTCAATTTGAAGAATTTCAGTGAGACACAATTCGTGAACTCGAGTTCTTACATCAAGAACTCTAGTTCTTGAGGACTTTGTTCGATGATAAGAGGAAGAACTCTAGTTCTCAATATTTTTTGTGATTTTAAGAAATGCAAGTGCTACGAACTCGAGTTCTACGACCAAGAACTCGAGTTCTCAATTTGACAGATTGAGAACTCTCTTGACAGAAGGCGCGAACTCGAGTTCTATGACCAGGAACTCGAGTTCTTACTCTTCAACTTCTCTATAACTTGAGTTTTAAAGGCCAGAACTCTAGTTCTTGTTAAACCAACCATTAACAAGTGTTTTTATCATCAAAACTTAAATTGAGAACTAACAATGTGTACGTGGAACAGAGACGCGGTGCGCAAGACAATGGATAAACCCTAAAAGTAATCCATATAAATAAGGAGGTTACCCTCTAGGTATGTAAGAGCTCCCCCCATTTTATTTTCAGTAGACACAAAGCACACACCCCACTCCCTTGTGTTCGTGTTCGGTGATCTCTAGTTCTTCTGAGTATCTCACTATGGATACCTAGTAGAAAGTAACTAGATCCTATATCAATATTCTAGTCCATCAGGGTTATACATTTGTGTTCTATGAACAGAACAATTATTAAATTTTAAAATATAGTTAGTGAGATTTCAGGTTTTTCATAATCTAATGGAACATCTTGAAATTGATTTATAGGCGGGAGATATCAAATGAGTATTTAAGATGCTCATGGCTCATTTGAAAATACTTTTAAGACAAAAATAGATTTTAATCAAATAAAAAATACAATTTAACATTTTAACATTTTAACAGTCGTTTTATTTATAATCTTTTTAGTTTTTATTTAAGAGTAAGAAATTTCATCCACAAAATTATTATTTCATCGCATTCCGTGTTTCCGATTCCCTTGGTGGACTAGATAATTAAATTAATTTGTTTGGGTCAAAAGATAATTATGTTAATTACAGAACTCACAATGCCCATTTGTCGGACCTTGAGGTGGGTGTGGGGTCAGGGACCAATGGAATGGAAGTCGGTGTTGTGATTTGTGACTGTTGTCCCCGTGGTGTCCATTTCTTGGAAACTAGTGGATAGTCCTTTTGGTACAGAAAAAGGGGTAATTTTTAGGGAAAATTGATTACAGGGTCTAAGGAAGTAAAATAATTACAAAAAAGGCCTAAGAAACATTCACATGCCAGAAAAGGCCATTTTTCTGGCATTTTTTTCAAAAAAAAGTGTACGAACATAGTTGCTAATTGCTACAGATGTAGTTGTTAATTGTTACAGATGTAGTTGTTAAAATGTAGTTGTTAATTAGACTGATTTAGTTGTTAATGTGGACTGATATAGTTGTTAACCGCTACTGATGTAGTTGCTAACGTTTTTTGAAAAAATGCCAGAAAAGGCCCTGGCATGTGAATGTTTCTTAGGCCTTTTTTGTAATTATTTTGCTTCTTTGGACCCTGTAGTCAATTTTCCCTAATTTTTATCATTAAAATAAAAATGATCAATGATTTAGATTTTAGATTGGTTGAATAATTGCACACGATAAATTTTTTGTCCTTATTCTTCAACTATTTTGGTGATTAATTTTTTTAAGAAAAATATTGTGATGAATTTTTTTTTTATAAGCTGAATTAGTTTTTTTTTCACCAAAAAAAGTAACAAGATACGGTGCATTATAATTTACAAAATTGATGGAAAAATAAAATATACAATTTTTTTTAACATGAATAAACATTGTATTAATTGTAACCCAGGAACAAGCTCATTTTTTAGCTAGCTTCTATGCAAAGACAAGCTTATTTAAATTTACACTTAATACTATATACGCGGATATCATTAATATAAGATACTTTATAAATGTACGAAGCATATATAAATCAACCTAATCGAAAGTATGATTTTTTATCATATGTGTATTAGAAAGAGCCCCTTCAATATCTCAAACAATAGACATCAACATACTATGCGAAGGTTTGGCTGATACATACCCTTCCCTTCTTTTCTCTGCATCTCGCGCTCCCATCTTCAACACCTCTCGTTGGTGGCTTGTATTTTCCATCACAAGTCGACGGCAAACCTCATTTTCATATCATAGATGAGTTATAGTTGTAGTTTAGAGTCCAAATATTTCATTTGCGGTCCTCTCACTTTGAATTTTGTCAGTTGTGGTCTTTTCTTGTCTTTGTGGTGAGTCATTTCCTCTCCTTCTCCAGATTTGATTTGCGGAGGTGAGATTTATTTGTTTTTTGTTTCTTTTTTTATGGCACTAGGTTTTGTAGTGATGTTCTTGTCTCAGGAAATAAACAGATCTATAAGATCTACGTTCAAATCCTCTTGGTTAAATGGTTGTTTGAATGTTATTAGATCTGATTATCTCTTGGTAGCTTGAATCTACGTTCTTGAGGGAAGATTTAAAGAGGTGTTGTTAGGCGTGTGATGAAAATCACCAAATCTGCTTGATCGGAGGAGTATAAGTTTTCTTCAGGACATAATGGGTCTTTTTCCTTCTGAAGTTGGATTTTCTAGGTTCTTTACCCAATATGGGGTACCTATACAGCTACTCTAATTACAGCTAACGCTTATAAGAGGGTGTGCTCTTTAGGGTAAGTTTTACAACCAACACTTTCTTTGTTATCACTTCTAAGCTTGAATTTCGAGAAGACTGCTATTGTTCATGATTCTTCTTTGATTTTTAAATTTTTAATGTACGATTGACTATTTTTATATTTGGTTTATTTTGTTGTCTTTGATTTGACTTTATTTGTATTTGTTTTCAAATATTGTATCGGTTTATAGCATTAATATATACAATGGCAAAGCATCATAGAGACATAGCCCCAAAAAACAAATCTGTACAAAAAAATTATTGTCAATAGGAATTTTTTTTTTATATATACATTTGGTCCAAAAATGTATATATTTGTTTTAAAAATTTATACATTTGACCTCCAAATATTTATTCTAAGATCCGCCACTGAATATATATATATCCTTTAACCAAAAAAAAAAAAAAAAAAAAGAGCCCCTTCAATGACTTTGATTAATATGATTTTATGCCCCGAATTTTGATCACTCTGTCAGTAACAATCAATATAACAATAAATTTCTGGCCAAAAAAATATATATAACAATACATTAGGAATAAAAGTAAATAATTACTCGTGGGCAACAATCTTTCTCATAAGTGGGTCCTTAATTACAAACAATATGTTTTGTGTATTTGAAAATTGAAATCGCACTTTCCATTTTTTTTCTGTAATACTGTACGCTCTTTTCATTTTTACATCAACTAAATATATATTTTTGTATCAATTATAACACTTGCATCACTCATCCTCTCTCCTTTTTTTTTCTCTCTTCATAAACATGGGTGCATTTGAAAAAAATTATATTCATTACATATTCATTACTTTTAACTTCTAATTTAGTTTGCATGCTTTGTTAATTGTTACTTATAAAAAGGAGCCAAGAGAGAAATATATCTATGGAAAGTAAAATTCGAATTATTTATATGACACTCTCACATGTTTCATATAGATCAAGAAAAACCTTAAACTTTATTAACTCCGTCATAAAATTATATAAATTTTCAACTTTACTCTTATTTAATATGAATTATAGTCCATTTGGTTCAAAGCATAAGAGCCAAATACATTACTATAAAAAAGAACTTTTAAACCATCTCATCTAAACCGATCCAAAAGATAAAGAAAAAATAAAATAAAAATTTTATTACTTAAGACTGGATATTAAAAAGTACCGTTAAAATATGAAACTTTAAAGATTGAACGTAAATAATAGCATGTTCAAAAGATAAAAAAAATAAAATAATTTTTTTTATTACTTTTAAAATTGGATATTAAGAAGTATCGAGCTTAAGATCGTTTGTTAATAATATCCGGTCTAAAATATTAGTATAATATAAAACTTTTTCACTGTATCTTCTCTTCTTCGCGCTGATACTTGAAATTGCTCTCTTTTTCCCTTTCTTTTTGTAATGAAATCTCTCTTCCTTGCCCACCGTCACCAACCTCTATTACTCCTTCATTCGTGTTAGATTTCACCCTCCTAGCCATTGGTGTTGAGGCTCACATACATGACAACAACCATACATATAGGCTTTCCTTGGGGACAAAGAAGAAAAGAAAAATAGAAGAGGGAAAGAAAATAAAAAAAGAATAAAAATTAAATCAATCCTCATCATGCTGGAATTCACCCTTTAGCAATTGGCTTTGAAGCATCACATGTGTGACACTCAACTATATGAATATTGGCTTCCCTTGGGGTTGAGGAAAAACAAGATAAACCAGAAGATGAATAATATATTTCACTTCAAGTACCTCTAACCATTCTTTTCCTCAAGAAAAAAATCATCGCTTGCCTCTTTTCTCTCCCTCTTTTCTTGTGTCTTTACTCTCCCAATTTTTTGTGCGTCTTGCTTCAACCATTGCTCCTCTATTCATAGTCTCAATGTAGAGTTTTCCTTGTAAACATACTTTTATTTACCATTTTTTTTTAATTCTTTTGTATTTTCTATTAATAAAATTTCCTAAGTTGACCCGATCATCATTAATGAGATTTTTTTTAGATTTTCGGTTTTTAAATATTTTTCCCACAAGCAATTTCCTAATTTAAATCTATCAACATAAATGAGATATTTTTTTATATTCTTCCCACAAGTAATTTTCTAATTTAAACCTATCAACATAAATAAGAGATGTTTTTGTATTTTTTTTAATTTCTATTTTTTCTTTTCCAAAATAACTCCACACTAAATTTGCTAATCTGAATATCAATTAATGTAAATGAGATGAATTAATTTAAAATTTATTACGATTTATGACAAACATCAATCAATAGTAAGACAATAACCATTAATGATGATATTTTTTAATTTCATTTACAATCCAATCTCTATCAATGTCATTTGCTTATTAATTTTGATGTTTCAGGATTAAGGAGGAGTTTTTTTTCTTTTTATTTTTTGAGTAAGACCTAAACAAAATGGGGTGTTCACATTACTTATAGAAAATTGTCAAGAAAACAAACGAGTATCAAATACCACATGAGACAAATTACATAACTTCTTATGCCCTTTATTATTATTTTGTTTTTGGTCAAGTCTTATGCCCTTTATAAGTTGCTTGCAATATGTTTCATAGGAAACAATACATATCTTATAATTAAATCTATCTAAGCCCATGTGAAGTAAATGTAGAAAACATCCTAGGGAAAGTTGCCTTTTTACAATTTAAGCATGAGACGTGTTCGTGTGAATTGAATGCACAAACGCCTTTGGAATAACTTACCTTGATTGGGTCGATAATTCCTAAATATCCTTCTTCAATTGTAGGGGTGTTCATAATGCCCACGGTCCTGAGCACCCGCCTGAGCCCATTGCAAAATCACCCTGTCTAGCCCAAGAAATAGCCGCCCAAGTAAAATTGAGCATAATTGGGCTGGGCATTTTTGCGGGCAAGACTGACATCGAGCATGGTATGCCGCCTGACCTATTTGGCCCTGCCCAGTAGTATATATAGTATTATATATATTTTTATTTTTTTTATACAATAGTATCATATATTTTTTATTTTCACTTATGAGTATTTAACTATTTGTTAAGACATATGATTGTTTTTTTTAATTTCAAGACTCAAGTTATAGACTTATTTTGAAATATTTCAAAGTATAGAATTATAGATTTCATTTGAAGTTTACAATATTGTTTATTAGGTGTGATTGAAGTTTTTTTTTTCACATAGAGTGTGATAAGGTATTGTCACTTGGGCAAGGAAAACCCGCCCTGCCCAAAATTGTTAGGGCTTCTATCGGGCAGGGCTAGGCGCTGGGCTCCAATTTCCTGCCCAATGATCTTTCGGGCAAGGGTCTCGCCCTGCCCAGTCTTGCCCATAAACACCCCTATTTAATTGGTTCATGGTATATGTGAAATCCCAAAATTTAGAATTTGAGAATTAAAATACAATATGGGATTAATTATAAAAAAATTAGCCTTGATGGATTTTAAAATTTATATTTGAAATTTAAGGCATATTTTTTCATAAATTAAGGACAAATAGTTAGGGAATAATTTTTAGTCTAAATATTTTAGAGACAATATTCCATGGCCTAAAGAAATTAATTGAGAAAGAAAAATCCTTAAACAAAATTAAGGATTAATTTTGATTACCTAATTAATGTTTGCAATTTAATTAGTAAATGGAAAAATATTGATTTCACATGTACCATATAGGAGTAATTCTTCGCATCTTCCTTATCAAAGGCAAAATGGTCAATTCCCAAATTAATCTTTATCAATACTAGGTTTTCACTGCGTCACTGTGGGTAGCTTGGATAACAAATGATGTCACATGGAAATAAAAAAATCTAATAAATGGAATTATAAGTGTGTGTCCAATTCTGCTGTCTTCATCCCAATGCTTTAATTTTTGGATAAGGTTACATGTGGGTATTTTCCCCTTATCCCCACCCTTCTCAGAGAATAGGACAAGCTATAATCTTTAATATAAATCACCTCGCTGAAATAATAGAAGCTAATCCTTTCCTTTGATCCTTAATATAAGATATATTTGAAGAGTAATCTTGGTTTTAAATATAAAACATTTTTTTTTTCATATTTGTCAATCTTTTTATAATTTATCCATATTGATGTTTTCTTAAGAATAATCGCAGAGGAAAGAAAAGAATTAACGAAGGTAATTGTGATATTTTTAAAAAATACATATTATATTAATTAATTAAGTTAACTAACTTTCTTAATATTATTAAATTAGATAAATATATTTTACATCAGTGAACATGATTGTATTTAATCAAGTCTCTATTTCGGTATTGCAACTTTAGCTCACAAGGCAGTGGATCAATGTTCCAAGATTAGTTTAACCACTCCATTATCTCAAATATTTGTATTGTATCAATTGCCTTAAGGCATTAATCTTGTTACACTTCTTCCTTCGTCATCATTGAAGTAATACAAGAACAAAATTACATAAAATAGGTGACCGAATGATTGCAAGAAAAAAAAAAGTATTTTAATTAAAAAATCACATTGCCCAATTTTTTAGTTATACAACCTGTGTGGTATGAGGAAAATTTGCATAGAGAAAGGAATTGAAAAGAAGGGAAGCAAAAAAATTTCGAGGGATAGGTGAGTTGTTTGATATGAAAAAAATTAAAGTGTGACAATTAGGAAAGGAAAAAAAACATATTTTACCTTTAAAATTAATTGATGATTATTTATTAATAAAATTTATATTTTAATTAATAGGTTTAATAATTAGCAGTACACTAATTTAAAAATAAAAATAAAATTAAAAAATAATTTAAATAAATAAATAAAATTATTTCAAAAAGTAATGGTAGATATTAAATGAAAAAAATATAAAATATAAATAAAAACATGAAGAAGAGGACATTTAGTTAAGATACTGAATCAAATCAGTTTTATTTTGACAATCTTCCTCATATGTAACAATGATAATTAACAATAATAAAATGAAATAAATAGTTAAACTAAATAATAACTTACAAATTAAAAATTTAGTCAGTGCGAGTCGAGTCTTATGGCTTCAACTATCCCAAAGATCTCTCCCATATTACTACTTCCCTGATCAAAACCGTTATACAAGGTTGAAAGTGAAAGGTTCTATTTTATTAAGATACTAGTTTAATTAGAACCCGCGAAGAAAATTATAATATTTAAAAAAAAAAAAGATCAAAATCTCATGGTAAAAAGAATAGAAAAAAGACATGATCTTGTATTATATTTTGAAGAGATACCAATATATCTATCACGACATCTCCCATTTATTATACCGTGTTCTATATTGGGGAATAATTATTGTCAAATGAACTTGATGTAGTTAAATATCCCTCCTTATTTCTACCATCAAAAGTGTCAACTACTATTTGGGATCCTATCAAAACCTCAATGCATCACCCAAAAGCCCAATAAGAAGTGAAAAAAGCCAATTTGTTTTTTTTTTTTTGGGTAAAAAAGCTAATTTGTATAATAAAGAAAACGTAAAATCTACCCATTTGGCATGACTTCTTATAATGATGAACTTTTTTATATATATAAAAAAAGGATTAATGTTTCTCATGTTTAGGAAAAAAATTATCTCATGTCATATACACATAAAATGATGAGACCCACATATCATATATTAATTCATATATATATATGTGGGTCCCACCATTTCATGTGTGTAGAAATTTTAGTTTTCTTATACGACGTGAGAAAACTAAAACCCTATAAAAAAAATTGCTTCTAGGTGAAGTTATTTTGATTGGCTCCATTACCGTTGCCCTTTCATTCTTCCAATTTACAATTAACACCTACATTCCAATATTCCACACCCTTTAATCTTCATTACATGCTTACCAATTTTTTCTAATTCCTGAAATTTTTTAAAAATAAATAATATACCATTGACAAAAACTAATTGATTCTTTTTATATTTCTTTCTTACATAAATAATGTGTTCAAGTTTTTAAAATATTATATGCTTTTATTAAAATATTATGGGATACAATTATTTTTATACTTTTCTTCTTCTTTTTTCAAAAGTATTTATACTTTCTGTACTTTTTCAATCGGTATATTTTCGTGTGTATATATAGTATTCAATAAGATTCATATACTTTTCAGTCATTTTTTATCTCAATTGACTTTTCAAACACTGTCAAATAAAAGCCTATCTAAAAAACAGTTATTTCTGTCACCACTATTTCAAATATAAATCACATTTATAATCTAACTTTTAGATGGGAAAAAATTATATAGATAAAAATCACTTTTATCACCGCTATCCTAATTAGGCACATAGTCATACTAAAAAAAATTCCAACAAAAGCACGTGATGGGATTAATGTGGTATGGATGGATCAAGATCAATCATGTTGTGGAATTAAGGAATATGACTGATTAATATATATCCAAATCCTCCATATCTACAGGTTTTAACCCAAACCATATGAAGACCAAAGACCCAACTCTATTATATATATCATCATTTCCAGCAAATTTGATAGCTACAATTCCTAGTGGTCACTTACTATTTATGTTTCATGTTGTTGTGTCCCAATCTTTCATTTCACTTTCTATCAGCATTTTAATTCAAAATATCTCTATGCTTTCCTGAATATTACGATAAGAAGGGAAAAAAAAAAGGTAACAGATACAAGGATATTCGGGGATTTGTGTTCATACAATAAAGGGACTATATTTGTAATAAATGTATAAAAAAAGTTGATACAATTTTTTAAATTGGACTAATAGTGTTCATAAGGTACACTTTATAAATGTCTAAATTTTGAACATATATTTTCTTTTTTACCTATATTGATTACCAGCCTTTGCATTAATTAAATTCTTTCTAATCCCTATAATATAAATTACTCCAACTAATTTATTAGAATTAAGAAATGATAGTTGACTTATTAAATCTATCTTAAAATGAAAATGCTTTCCAACTTTATTCATATAAAATGAAATTTTGAAGGTGAGAAAAAAATACATGGAGTCACATTTAAACACAAACTACAAGAGAAAATTGACAAATAAATATTGATTACTCTCCAAATAATTTATATTATAAAATAATCGATTAATTTAAAAGTGACTTATATTATAAATAGAATAGAGTAACAGTTTTCTACTTGATTCTTTTTCTCAATCTTGATTTTTGTAAAAAAGGTATATTTAAAAAAAAACAGTTGTTACAAATTTATTGCAGTTAACCAGTTTGAAGTAATCTCAATCTACATAATTCATTTATCTACAACTTTTATGAGTTTTAGTTTTCTCATGTTGCATGAAAAAACTAAACTTCCTATACACACAAAAATGGTGGAACCCACATATACATATATTATGTATATATGAGTCCCATATGTGTGTGACATGAGATAATTTTTTTCCTACAATATGAGAAACATTAATCCCAACTTTTATATATATATATATATATATATATATATATATATAGTTCCGTCTGTCTTATTTTAAAATACATCATTAATGTTCCATCTACTTCTAAATATGAGAGTTAATGTTTTAAACTATGCAAATTTAGTTATTCTGTCTTTCTATATATGTACTTATTCTTAACCATGTAGTTTATTATTTTAAAAAAATTTACAAAAATAATGCACATATATAACCAAAAAAAAACATGAATTATCTTCATATATATAGGATAGTATGTGGCCGTTCTTTGTGTTTGAAAATTGAATAGGGATTCGACCAAAAATAAAAAAGAAAATTTAATAGGGAAGGAGACTTTGTTTGGCACAGGCACAAGAGAACAATGAGGCCATCAAATCAGTGAGGCGAAGAAGAAAGAAACAAAACCAAACAGAGTACAACAAGTGTCAGTGTAGTGCTCCTTGAACCGGATCCTACCGTACGATATACTCTATCCATTTGATTCATCTCTCACCGCCAGATCATCTGCGCGTCTCCCTTACGCGCCGCCTCCTTCACTCCCTCCTGCTGCGGTCCCATCACATCCTATCACCACCCCCGCTCAACTTCTTCACTTAATCCATTTATGGTAAAATTGATGTCAGGTCCCGAGGTAGTAAAATAATTTTAAAAAAAAGCCTAAGAAACCCTGGTATTATTTCAAAAAGCGTTAGCAACTATATCAGTAGCGGTTAACAACTATATCAGTTACCGTTAACAACTAAATCAGTCTAATTAACAACTACATATTAACAACTATATAGTAGCCATTAATAACTACATCAGTAGCAATTAGCAATTATATCTGTACAAGTTTTTTTGAAATAATGCCAGAAAATGCCTGCCTTTTCAGGCATGTGAATGTTTCTTGGGCATTTTTTAAAATTATTTTGCTATTTTGGGCCCTGACATCAATTTTACCTCCATTTATTTACTGCTAGTATTTATTTACTGATATTGTTTAATTTGTTGATTATTAAAATTTGGGTTAAGGTGTAATTTTACACATATGTTTTTCTTCCAGGAGCGTCCAACACCATATGTTTTTTTTTGGAGCAAAAGTATACACGCCGTTAGGTTTTAGGAGCAAAAATACCACTTCCGTTAGTTGACCGTTAACTGACCGTTAGTTGACCGTTAATCATGATGAAATTACCCTTTTGCCCTTAACCCTTTTCTCTTTTAATTATTTTAAACTAAGGGCAAAAGGGTAATTTCACCATGGTTAACAGTGACATTTTAGTAATTAATTAATTAATTAAGGTTTTTTCTGTACTTTTACCTTAATAAAAGGGGTAGAAAGATCATGGTTGAAAACTTATTGCAGATAATAAAGTGACACATATTTAATGAGAGTTAAAATGAAAAGATGAATTTAAAATTTTAGATAAAAAAAGATTTAATTTTTATATTTAGAATTACTCCTATGAGAATGGAGATGATTGTTTCTTATAAAAAGAACCGAGCAAGTATTAAATGACACCTAAGCCTTTATTTTCCCTTGTCATCCTTCACCACTCAGGCATATTTACTTATTACTCAAGATAAGACTTAAATGGATACTTAGTTAAGATTCAAGCCTTAACTGTAATTTATAAATGTATCGTTCTATATCCATCATGTCAAGTTTTACAATAATTTATTTTTCAAATATTATTATTTAATTGTAAACTCACATAAAATTAATGAGACATGTGACTATGTATGATTAGATAAGATACGTAAAAGTCCACATTTCCTCCTTTTCCTTACCTCTTTGTCTCATCATTTTCTTTAAAAAGGAGTGAGAAAATGGAAACATTAGTTGCAAAAAAAAAAAAAATTACTTTCTCACTCTTTTTCAAAGAAAAAGATGAGACTAGGAGGTATAAAAAAAGGAGGGAATGTAGACTCGACACATAAACAGTTAGTATTTGAAAATAAAGTTTATATGATTTGATTTGAGATAAAACTTCTCTTACATATTTATCTTTAAAATTATAAATCATATTAAAAAAGCTAACCTAAACGAGCACAACCATTCATAATTAAAAAGACTTTATACAATAATAATCATATTTGAGAGGAGGCCTCAAAAATATTTATTTATATAATTGAGATAAAATTTTCGTCACGAACTTATTTCATATATTATAAATTATGAATGAAAAATTGTTTTAAAAGGTTTTGATCGTTAAACAAGCACTTAGTAGTTGATTTAAGTGATTATTTTCTTTTGTATTAGCCCAATTTCTTCTTCCTCATGCATAATTAAAAAACATGAGTTTTTTTTTTTTTTTTTTTTTTTTTTTTTTTTTTTTGCAACTGATCATTTGATGAGGAATCTCTTCCCCTTTTCTTCCTTTCTTTTCCCCGCTTCTCTATAAAAACGCCGAACCAAATCGAAGCAGCGCCAACTTTTCTTTCTACTTTCTAACACCAACCTCTCTCTCTCTCTCTCTCCCTCTCTCTCTCTGTTCCTCGTTCCCTTCACTACTCTCTCTTAACTCCCAAATGGACAAGCCGGAGACCGAGCCCTGGAGACCGGACCCGTTTCATTCTGTCATGTTCAGGCCGCCGGAGACGCCGCGTGAGCCCATGGAGTTCCTCTCTCGCTCATGGAGCGTCTCTGCTCTCGAAGTCTCCAAGGCTCTCTCCCCTGTTCAGCTCTCCCTTTCCAAGCCCCCAAATGGAGGAGGCCTCACTGGCGGCGTCGTTGTCGGCGGCGCTCACGGTGGTCCTATCCTTGAAGACATCGCCGGCGAAATCGAAGAGAATGCCGCCTTCTCAGGAAACCCATTCTCCTTTGCTTCCTGCGAAACCTCTCAGATGGTCATGGAGCGTATTATGTCACAGTCGGTGAGTGAGCTCAGTGGAGCAGAGCATGTATGTACGGTCAAATCAACCGAGTTGTTTCCTCCTTTTTTTGTTTTGTTTTGTTTTTGTTTTTCTCAGTGGATGATGAGATGGTTCTTTTTTTCTGTTTTTCGAAGGATTTCGAAAATTCCCCCCTCCTCTTCCTGAAGATAGAAACATCTCTAATGGATATATGTGACTGTTTTTTCTGTGCGCTTTCCTTTTGTTTTTTCCTTCTGGTTCTTGTTGGCTCACTCCTGTCTTTCACACTGTAAGAAGTTGATTTTGGTTTCTAGCTAACTTTTGTCTTGTTCCCAAGTTTTAATCAAATTCTTTTTTCCCTTCTTCTTCTTCTTCTTCTTCTTCTTCTTCACATTTCTTGTGCACCAATTTTCTCAGATTCCGATTTTTCCGTTCTGTATCCTCACATGAGTATTTTGTGATTTCATCGCCCACACCCACTAACTGAAGCACAATCATTCTCTCTCTCCCCTCAAAGCCCTTTTTCTTTATCCTAACGAGTAGGGCTACAACAATCAATGGCTTTTTTTGTTTAGTTTTAATTTATTTATAAACAATAACTGACGCAATAATTATGGGTTTTCACTCGCGCAGCAGGAGGTGTCTCCACGCACTTCAGGCAGACTCTCACACAGTAGTGGCCCTCTCAACGGAACTCAAAGTTGTGGCTCCTTAACCGACAGTCCTCCTGTTTCACCCTCTGAAATCGACGATGTCAAGGTTTGTGTCCCTGTTTAATCTCGTACGGCTTCCAAAAAAAAAATGTGGAGTCCTAATGGCCATGAGATCCATCATGACGCTTTAACTAGTGTCTAGTACATGTTGTAGTTTATTATTATTATTACTGCTTTTTATAGCTTGCCGGTGGCTTCCGTGCCGGAATCTGACATCCACCTAATCCCACAGCCATGTTTGCTGCTGTTTTGTTTTGTTTTTTTGGTTGTGGTACGAAACACGATCTCTGGTCTCTTACTGCTGCCAACTTAGAACGGAGCATATAGCTCAGCTTTCACTGTAACCAACGCTCTTTTAATGATACAACCCAGAGAGTAAAAGAGCCTGAGACTAGTTGTTGTGGTTGTTCTTCCTCTTGTTACTATCTTCAATGTCCTTATAATTAATTCCCTACTCGTTTTCCCACCTCTTCCCATAAGACACATTTATTTAGGTATGATTCTTAGATTTTTTGTTTTACATAGCCTCTCTCCGTGATAAGTCGGTTGAATGAAAACGCAAACTTACGGGAAAAGTTAAGAATATTTATTTATTTATCTATTTATAATTTATATCAGTGACTTCTATTTTTTAAATTTTTGCTCCTGTTTCTGTCCTGCTTCGACTTGAAAGATGGAAACTGTCGTGTGCTAGTCCTGATTTAGCAGAAGAGTGTTTTTTAAAATTCGTCTCTATTGTGATTTTGCAATAATGGCTGCTGATGGACCCGATAAGCACGAGGTGGTTGCTTGTGTTGGGATTTTTCTTGAGCTTAAGTTTTTTCGCAGTGGTTATTTCATCTGAGAAGGAACAAGAAAATCAAATTATAGATTTTTGCACATGGTTTTGTTGTTGTTACGTTTCCGGATTTTGTTTTTGTTAATAATGGACCCGGCGAATTTCCTTTCTTCTTCTTATGCAGTATAACCGCCCCACCAGCAACAACAACAACTTGAGTACCCAGTTCCGGCCAACCTCCATGGTCGGAGGCACTGTTGCGGCGGCCGGAGGTGGTGGAGGTAAGACGGTCGGGAGGTGGCTCAAGGATAGGAAGGAGAAGAAGAAAGAGGAAACAAGGGCCCATAATGCCCAGCTCCACGCCGCAGTCTCTGTTGCTGGGGTCGCAGCCGCCGTTGCGGCCATTGCTGCTGCCACCGCCGCCTCATCCGGATCAGGTAAGGACGAGCAGATGGCAAAGACCGACATGGCTGTGGCCTCGGCGGCGACACTGGTTGCCGCCCAGTGTGTCGAGGCGGCAGAGGCCATGGGTGCTGAACGTGAGCACCTGGCATCGGTGGTCGGCTCCGCCGTGAATGTGAGATCCGCTGGAGACATCATGACATTAACCGCAGCAGCGGCTACAGGTAATGAAATCACTGAAATTTGAATATCTAATTTTAATTTCTTGAAAATTTTTAAGAGATATTAGAAGTGTAAAGTTAAACTGCCACCAACCATACATTCTTCTGAGCATCACATATTCTAAAAGACTTGCATGAATCAAAATGGTACTAAAAAAACAGTTTCAAAGCATTAAAAATTGACTAGGGCCCTCTAAGTTGAGGACCAAACTATGATTTTGATCTTTGTGACATTGACATGAAGCTGAGGAGGCCAATCTTTTGGCTTGTGGTTTTGAATTCTCACAGCTTTACGTGGGGCAGCCACTTTGAAAGCAAGGGCCCTGAAGGAAGTTTGGAATATTGCAGCAGTAATTCCTGTAGAGAAAGGCATGGTAGGAGGAGCCAGCGGCGGCAATGGAAGCACTGGCAACTCAAACAGCAGCTTCAGCGGCGAATTGGCCCCGGAAGAGAATTTCTTAGGCATTTGCAGTAGAGAATTACTCGCCAGAGGCTGTGAACTTCTTAAACGAACTCGCAAAGGTAGACATGATACTCCCTCCACTTTTTAATATATTTATCTAATTTAATTAAATTGAGAAAATTTGTTAAGGTTAGTTAATATAATCTGTGTTTTCTAAAACATTTTAGTCATTTTCCTTAATTCTCTCATTTCTTTCCTTCCGTGATTATTGTTGTGGGAGAATCAACAGGGATAAATTAGAAAATAATTAACTCATAAAAAATGAGTTTAGGTCCGAAGGAGTATGATAAGAATAATATACATAAGACAAGAAACATAATGCTGTTTCTGTTCAAGTTTTTGGAATGTACATGCTTGATTAGTGAGTGATTAAGGTTAGTTTTTGTGTTTTGATTTGACAATTGCAGGTGATCTTCATTGGAAAATTGTATCAGTTTACATAAACAGGATGAATCAGGTGTGTGAGACTTTTTATTCTATCTGTTTTTAAGATAATGTCTTTCTATTTTTTATTTTTGGTTGGATACTAGACAATGATGATGAAATGACCAATCAGTGGATAATTATTTGGGGATAATCAATTAGTAGCTCTGGTTAATGATGACTGTGAACCTGATCATGGGAAAAAGCTAAGAAATGTGGGCTCTCTCTGATAGGAGAATGATGATGATGTTATAGGGTTGGATCTATATAACTTTAGTTTCTTAGAAATCTGCAATCTTTTACTCTTTTTTGAAGCCTTTCTTTTTGTTTTAGGTTATGTTGAAGATGAAGAGTAGACATGTTGCTGGGACCATCACAAAAAAGAAAAAGAGTGAGTTCCTCTTTAGTAGTATTGTGTCTTCTCTTTGATTACTCTTTTGTCTTTCTCTTAATAATTATTTGGCAACAGATTTGGAGGTGGGTCTTGTTCCATTTTGGGGATTTGTGAAAGTCTCTGGTCACTAATGTTTTTCAAAGGATTAAAGTGTTCTTCTTTAATTCCCCACCCCCTCCTCCTTTTTTGAATTTTCAAGAGAACTCACATTCTGATCCTGATGCTTTGTTTTCTTTTCTTTCTTTTCTTCGAATTCGGCAGATGTGGTGGTGGAAGTGATAAAGGATATGCCAGCCTGGCCCGGCCGCCACTTGCTTGAAGGCAGCGAGAACCGGCGCTACTTTGGGCTGAAGACGTTGATGCGCGGCTTGGTCGAGTTTGAGTGCAAAAACCAGAAGGAGTATGATGTGTGGACTCAGGGAGTCTCAAGGCTTCTCTCCATTGCTGCTGAGAGGAGCAATAAGAACAGAATATGAACTTTTTTTGGAAATTTTTGGCAAAAATTGGAGGGATATATAGGATCCTCCATTGGTGGGGTCTGATCACTGTAAAAAGGGTTTACAGTAAAAGAAAAGAAGAAAAAGAGGGGGGGGGGGACTAAAGGCATAGAGCTACAGGGTCTACTAGATGGGTCTTCTTCAATATTTTGTGGAACATAGATATGAATATGATGATGGGGTTGTTTTTCTTTTTCTTTTTTTGTTGCTCTTGTGTGTTATATATATCTTATTGTGAAATGGGATTAAAAAGTGAAAGTGAAGAACACAAGCATGTGAAGTTAAGGGCATATGGTCTTTTATACGATGCTTTTCACTGTTGTGGCGGGAAGAAAAAGGGTATCTTGTACTGGGGCTAGTCAAAAAAGAGAAAAGGGAAGAATTCCCCCATTTGGTGTTTTTAAAGTATTAATATTTTGAAGATAAAGACAGGCACAATACCCTGAAAACATTTTCTGGTTGTTGTTGTTTAAGGGTTTTTTTTTTTTTTTGGTTGGGTTTATGATCTAGTAGTCGTAGGAAAGCCATCATTGTTTTGGATTGTGATCTTCACACTTTGTTATTATAATAATGTCGACCTTAAAATTGTCTCTTAAGCAAGTGCTCCACAGATTGGAGAATTTATTTATTATTTATTTTTATTTTTTATTATTATTTGAAGAGGATTTTAGAACATCAGATCATGAGCCTTGAGAATGTTTCCTAAATAATCTAGACGAGGATACTTGGATGCTGTTTGTTGATAGTGGTAGAAGCTGGCATGGAATAATAATTAATGAAACAAAAGGGCTTTGTTTGATGTGATCTAAGGGTTGTTTCTTTATCACTTGAATTAGGTTCATTAACATTCCATATTTACACTTTCATATTAATATTTAAATATTATTTTGTATTAATTTTTTGTATTGTCTTCAATTGTCATTTTCTCTTCATAAAAAATTACAAATATATATATATATATATATATATATATATATATATATATATATATTCAATAAGGATGAGGGAGTAAGTGATTCCGATTCTCAGTGTTTTTTTTTTTAATATTAAGGGTATTATTGTAAAATCACCAATACTTCAAAAAACTCAGATTGTCCCCCAATTAGTTTCCTATCATTTTCATGTGTTAGCATACACTTTTCTTTATGATTTTGATTCAACTTTTAAAAAAACACAGTATCACATGATTATTTTGATGACACAGTGCTTAAATTACAGACTGAGATGATGGGGATTCATTCAGACTTTTTTTATTTTTTAGCAGAGATTCATTCAGCTTTTTAAGTATTGAGGTTGAAGCCTTTTTGTTCCGTTGGTGAACAGTAATTAATGTACTCCACACATTTTGCCTAATTGGTAAATTGGAATATGAATTTTTAAAAATGTCTTCACATTCCACAATCATGGAAACAAGTACTAACCTTTCTTTAAATCCAAGTCTGTTGCTTTGCACTTTTAATTTTAAATATCACAAAGATTACTTCTTTATTAGCTCACCCTCGTTTTTTTTTTTAAGGGTAAGAGTTTATGTGAGTTAAGTCTCAGCTCATTAAGATTAAGATATGCTTTCAAATTTGAAAAACACTTATATAAGCTAATTCCTTACCAATAAATAATATTTGTTGGCTCTTTATTTATAAATGAGGTTTGACCTTGAACCCAATAGTTGAGAAAATAGTGGCATGCTTTATTATTATTATTTTTTTTAAAAAAAAAAAGTTGGCCACAATTATTTTGTAGTTATTTTTTTTGGTAGGCCCAGATATTCATCATTAGTAGTAGTGATTATATAGACTTCCTAAATGGGTTTTAGTGCTGACCATGAAACCCTCTTCATACACATTGTCAGGGATTAAACTCCTGATTTGATGCTTAAGGAACCAGCAATTGTATTAATGTATTATGTTTTTATTGGGCTGAATTTAAGTAGGGAGACAATTGACTTGAGTGACTTTTTAAATGTGGTATTTTATTTATAAGACATGAACTCTCAATTTGAATTAAGATAAATTAATTCTCTTTTACTTGATCAATCTATAATTGATGTAAAAAAAAAAAAAAAGTTTAGTATGGTCTGAATTAGCTTATACTTTGTAAATTTAAGAATATGGATCAGAATATCTAAAGTAGGCTTTACCACAATAAGATTATATATATCTTTTGAAAATGAATACTTTGCCCTGAATTATATTTGTAACCTTAGTTCTAATTGGCTTGGCTAAAAAAAGGAGGGGATGATAGTTCAATATCAAAAGATAAATTTAGTTTCAGTTTATAAATCATTTAGTAATTTGATACTTATATTCCAACACTTCTTACTATAGATTTTTGTCAAGCTTTGACATGCAATATTGATAAATTCATATTGGCCATGACACTATTCAATACACACATGGAAGCTAAATGTTAATGTAGCAAATCCAAATAACCATGCAAAATATAAGTGTTTTATTTCCTTTTTTCCCCTTAAAAAAATTATACATTGAGTAAAATACTCTTATTATCCCTACATTTTTCCTTAATTACAAAGACCCCCTCTCTATTTTAGAAACCCATAAAGACCTTAAAATTAAAATGTATGTTATACAAACATCACTTATGTTTTGAGATTATATTTTTATTCACTCAAATTGTTAGTTGACCATTAAGTTTGACTTTTGGACCTTTGTCCATATTAGAATTATTTAAACACACGCTCGTGCGTGGGTGGGGGGCGCAAAAAAATTTTATACCACCAAATTTTAATTCTAATAGATTTTTTAAGTTTCTAATATGTTAAAAATTTGTTAATTCTGAGATTGGAAAATTGATAATTTTTATTTTCACCATATGTACTTAAATTTATTTATTTTTAGTTTCTTAAATGACTAAAAATATATATCAAACACATTGTTCTCCTATCAAATATAATTAACTATATAGGTTTGAGAGATTGTATAAGTTATTTAAATTTATAAATTTATATTTTTCTACAAACATTTAAGAAAATTATTTGGATTTTTAAAAGTTTGGAATATTTACAAGATATCAGTTAAAATTTGAGATTTATTATTAAAGGTAAATTAGTAAATAAATTTTATTTTTATATAAAATTTAATTAAAAATATATTTTTAGAATATTCTCAATGGAGTTAAAAGTTTGGACTTAATGTATATTTTTAAAATAGATAGGGAATCTATATGATCAAGGTAAAACAAAAGATCAGTTTGAGTATTTTACCCTTAAACATTTTATCATTCACTCAACCTTTATTTTAGGCCTAACAACATAACCACACACGCGGATTCCGGTCCGCCCATTAACTCTCAGCAATACGCCATAGTGTTGGGCCTAATCAAATTATTGGGCTACGTGAAGCCCAATATAACCTACGATGGGCCCTTAGTACTCATCAAAGCCCACTCTTAAAATTATCCCCAAGCCTCTCTTCCCCCATATTCTTAGAAAGCTTCGTAGCTAGCAGAGAAGCTTTAGCAAGTGGAAAAATTAATTTGATTTCCTACCCACTGATCTAGGTTTTTCTACATTCTATTTAGGGTTTATGTTTGACAAAAAAAAAAAAAGTGGGTTTATGAAAATTTTGAATTACTAATGATTATTGACCGTTGTTTTTTTTTTTTTAATTAATTTTTTTGACTGGTTAGTGAGGTGGAATCCAGTATCGTATGTCATTTGGAGCATTTGACAACACAGAGCCGTGTTTGGATCCCAGCTTATGTTCCATGGCGGTGCAACAGTACGAGTACAAGTCCGCCTTCTTCATTGAATTATTTTGACTCTGATACTTGCATATTGATTTCACTGACCTGTTTCAAGGTTCCAAGAGTTATCGGATTCTTGTTGTATTTCCTAATTTCTCGGCAACCTAAGGGGTTGTCGAAGTTCGTTTGCATTTCATCGAAGTCTCGTTGATTTTTACATCCCTCCATCAATGGAAACCACAGAGAACTCAGAATCCTCTGTTCCATATGTAACAACTTTGACCCCATCTTCCTTGCATTGATGATTTTTATTCTATGTTTTATGATTATACCTAGCTCTCTGTGGTACTGAATTTATGATGATATATTGTTGGT
Source organism: Acacia confusa (assembly GCA_037074495.1). Classification (NCBI taxonomy): domain Eukaryota; kingdom Viridiplantae; phylum Streptophyta; class Magnoliopsida; order Fabales; family Fabaceae; genus Acacia; species Acacia confusa. The sequence goes on from CM073514.1 coordinate 15,548,607, forward strand.
TGTTTGGAGGGAGTTTGCTTAGGATTCAAATAGAGAGGCGCAGAAGTTACTTGTATCTTCGTGTTGATGACTCCGTTCATATACTTGATGGTACACTAGTTGGGGTTGGATAATTACCCTTGTTCATTTTCTTATTGACTTAGAGAACTTTAACTTACAAGTCCCACCAAATTGTCAAACTAGGTTCAATTTTGGTGCCGGATTTTGTCCTCCCTCCTAAAGCAAACAACAAATATCCATCAAATTTAGAGCTTAAGCATCTCAGTTGCTTAAAGCTTGACCAACTGGTCTCATAAATTAAATAACAAACTGAGAGTGATAAACATTAAGCAGTAATCAGCAGAGCTTTTCTTATGCCGGATTGGTTGGTCAAAATTTCAGACACCTTGTTAATGAGGTTTAAAAACTAGAGTTTCAGGGGGTTGGTAAGCGCGATTACCAGACACATTAAGCTTTGCCTAGCTTTAATATCCCCTTCTATCAGTAATCAGCCTACCCTACCCTGCGACAACTGCCAATGATAAATGGTTTGTTGCAAAAGATAAAATAAATAGTAAATTTGTTACTGCTCATGAGTCCTGGATAATTTAAAAAATGTTCAACTAATCATTCGTAGTAGTATAGTACACTTCTTTCTCCATTTATTCTAAGCTTTTAAAATATGTTCTTTTAAAATGGTTTGTAAATTTTATGGTGCTGAAGTCAATTTTCTTTTATACCTAATCCCCTGCTTTCCTTTATTAGGATACTCCAAAATTAGCTGGAACTGTTAACTGGGGCACAGCGACTGTTGTTGGAATATTTGCAGGCATGTTGTATGGAGGCAGCAAGGAGGCATCTGCTTCTGTTGTAAGTTTACAAATAAAAAGATGCTTCAAGCATTATGTTCATTTCCTTTGGCCATCCAAGAATATTAATATTTCAATAAAGAAAGGTTATTGAAGTTGAAGGAATAAAATTGCATTCTTGATGAAGTTGGGTTTGATTTGCATAATACTAAGGCAGCTATGACGAGTTAAGTTGGACGCCATTGCTAGGAGGGTCTTGATATTAGTTTTCTTATTTGCAGTTCCAGAGAATCAATGTCGCTTGCGAATGCATGAGTTTAGGGTGAGGAAAAATGTACCAGTGGGCAAAGTTTAAAATTGCTTAGTATTAGATTATGATTAAAATACTGTAAAATATAACTATACTCAAATGTGGGTCTCTAACGAGGTTGAATGGTGTTAGAAGAGTGCGACCTGGGTGGAATTTTTTTTTTTTTTTTTGGTTGACCACATTTCTTTCAGTATGGTGATGCCATTTTCTATGTCCATAAAATCACACACTGATAATAGGATTGTATGTTTTGCTAGCTTAAGGGAAATGGAGTTAATCTCATTAATGAACGTGTATATATGTTTTGTTTGTTACAAGTTGTTTACATCTCTGAATTCAATAGGAATCCATCTCACCTGTTTCACTAGAATACTAAGTTATTGTTTGTGAAAATAATCTTGCAGATTGCTCATATGTGAGAACTGTGAACTACAAGTATAATGTTTGTTTACCAATGAAAGAGAGAAGCTAATTTAGACATCCTTTTCATTTTTGAACTAATCATACATCCTTTTCATGGTGGTTCATTTGTCCTTAACTAATGCTTTTTTTTCCGTGTTCTCTCAATTAATTTTGACATCGATTAATAATTTTCTGTTTTGTTAGAGCAAGGATGCAGAAGTGATGTTGAAGCTTGGGAGCACCCCAGATAAACGTGAGCAATATCGGTTGATGAGAGATGCAATGGAGAAGCGATTCATTCGAGTTACTAAGGGATCAATAATTGGTGGAGTACGCCTTGGTATGTTCACTGCTGCGTTTTATGGTATACAGAATCTGCTAGCAGAAAAGCGCGGTGTGCATGATGTTTTCAATGTTGTTGGAGCTGGATCAGCCACTGCGGCGACATTTGGTTTGATCAGTAAGGAATTATACATCTAGTACTTAATCTTACTTTGGAAATTGGAATCCTAGAAGAATCTGTACAGATATGATAAATATAGTAAAAGAAGTTCACTTATTTTCTTTTGTAAATATTTGAAACTGAGGGGTTCAAAATGATAAAGTTCATTTCTTACTTCAGTGCCAGGATCACTCGTTTGGCGTGCAAGGAATGTGGCACTAGGATCCGTTCTGGGAGCAGCATTTTGTTTTCCTCTTGGTACAATGTTTACACGCTAATCCTTTTGTTTTCATGAAAATTGGAGAATTTTTTTCCCTTTAGTTTCGATATTGCAGAAACTGAATCTGCAGATTGTTCTTCCCCCCACCCCGCCAATAATGGAACAGAACTTGGTAGAAAGAGAGAAGCTAAAACATCTGAAAAACCATAGTGCCTCTTCATCCGTCTCTATTAAGGAAAGAAAATGATTTTTTTTTCCTTCAAAATATTAATTCTTTTTGCTGAGTTAGTATTTGAAGGAGGACGTGTTTCCATTCTTTTCACGAAAAGTAAGTTCTCTAATTTTCTTCCCCCCACCCAAAAAAATAGAGGGGGAAAAAATTCCTCTCCACTTTCATCCCTTTCAAGTGACGTATTAGTGAAATGCTAAAACCAATTTTGGAAACTTGTAAGCATTATTGCTATTCGCTGTTCATTTGTTTGATGAAACGTTTTTGTAGCTTTTCTAGTGTTGTTTGGATAATTTATTTACAGTGCATTAAATTAAGTACATTTTGGAGTCGTAATTTGATTTATTTTGGAATCTGGCTCCTTGCTGAAAGTTATGTTTCCATTAATTGCCTGGCAGGTTGGTTACAGTTGAAGCTTGTAGAAAAAGCTAATGAAGGGAACCCAGTTTCTTCACATCCAGAATTAGATCGAAGGGAAGAAGTAAAGAGCGGTATTAGTGCAGCAATTGAGAGACTTGAAGAGAATTTAAAGAAATGAAAGCTTCACTCTTTTTTGGCTAAAAAAAATCAGATTTCAAGAGGGAGCATTTCAAATCGCATCCATGTGCTATTATGCTCTTGCACAGGAAGTTATCCACAGATGTTGAATTATTTTTCCTTAGGATTATATGGACTCTTATATAGAGGGTGAGGCAGTGAGACTTGAAGCAACAGTAAAGTTATTAACGTTATTGTCATGTGATCTATGGGTCATGGTTTCAAATCTTAGAAATAGCTTCTTTGCTTGTGAGGATTAAGGTTGCGTGTATCGATCTTTTCTTAGACCACACTTGGTGAGAGTATTATGCATTGGGGTGGCTTTTTTTAGGAACTTTTATCCTCGGATATGTAATTATGAGATTTATTTAGTTGGTCATTGGATCTCATTTTTATGTTTGCTAATAGATGGAATGTTCGATAACATTTGATTTTGAGTTAATTCCTAAATGAGCTTTACGAAGCCTTAAATTAACATCTTTTTTGCAATAAGAGTAGGTTTAAGGTAAAAAAAAAACATATTTCTACCAACATCTTATGAATAACATAAAAATAAACTCATTAATTATTTTATATAAATTAAGAAATTAATTGAAACAGTAAATGGAATAAATTGTAATTTTTTAATACTAACATGAGTCAAGTTGGAAAAGGAAAATTTTATTGCTTAGGCTTAGGTTTAGAGTCAAAAGGACAAAAATTATAAAATTTACATATAATTGGAATTTTTTACAATTTTATTCGGAATAGATTTTTTTTTTTTTGGATTTATGGAATAGATAATTTAAGTATATAGAATCGATGAACGTGTACATAGAGGTAACAAATGGGTCTGGCTGTACTGGGCTTCAGAAAATAGGCTTGGGCTCCAAGAGTCCATTTTTTTTATATTATCCAAGAGTCCATTTCTTATAAAAGGACTGCAGTTTTCTGAAAAGCCCAACTTGTAGCATATGACACCCCCGGGGGGATTTGGACCTTTGATACATTTATTTAAATAGATGTGATGTAATTTGTATTAAAAAAAAGGATGTGATGTAATTGTAATTATTAGGAAAAATATATATAAAGACCATCAAAATGTGAGAATCAAAAAAAAAATTTTAGAAGCAACTTAATTTTTATGAAGTAATTAAAGACTGTTATGAAATCAAGTTCTTTACGTGGCCTACTTACTTTAAGTGAAATTTGTTATCATTGCTTCAATTGTTGTTGATATTTGGCAAGTTAAAATTCGTAATTGTTAAATTGTTGTTGTCATATCATTTGTTACTCTTCAAATTTCACATTAATGGCATTTAAATAGTTGACTATAAAATTTAATCACATACTAGTCCCTATAGACTTCACAATAATTAGGTCATTTCAGCGTACCAAATTTGAATTTGCAAATTTTGGAATATTTTGTGTCTTTCTCCATAATTCTTATTTGCTAATTTTATATTGAAAAAATGTTGGCTTTTATCATCTCCATCATCAGTAGCATGACTAATCTCCTCACACACAGTAGACTTTTTGAAGGGGCTTTATATATATTGTCTCTTGAAGTATTGTTTCCATCAATGGGTCCATCAATGGGTCAGGCTGAAATGGGTTTCACAAAGAAGGCTGGGCTAAAAAATCAATTTCCTCAAAAGGACATCACTTAATGAAGCCCAGCATGTAGCATATGTTTTTCAAATGTAATTAGGTCATTTTAGATTGACTCAACTGATAAAAGGGTCAGACATTCTCATCAAATGAAAGGAGTTTGATCCTAAAGTTGGTTAAGGCGTTGAGAGAGGTATTTTAGCTGTTAGGCACCTAGGTAAACGTCTAAGAATAATAGACTGCTCGCTTTCCCCAACATTGGTATCACTCAAGGGGAAGGGAGATTTTGCCCTATCTTTAGATCGTGGGTGAATCCAACCCCTTTCCTAAAATTTTATTATAAAAGAAAGAATATAATTTCCTCATTTTTGGGTTTTTTTTTCCTTCTCCCTAATTAATATTTACCAAATTTATATATTTTTAGAAAATTTTAGCTTTTTTTATCTTTACTGTGGGTATGTAAAGAAAGAGACGGGCTTATGTTAGAGTTTTGAGAAATAAAAATAAATAAATAAATAAAAAGAGTGGGAGTGAGGAAAATCCAAAAGAGCGTCAAATCAAAGAGAAGGAGGGGTCACAAAAAACTTGGTGGGAAGGGTGAAGTGTCAGTGTGGTGTGTCAGTGACAGACACTGACACACTCCATAGTCCATACCCCTCTCTCTTTCTCTTTTTTTTTTCTCTGTTTTTTTACCCACAAAATTTTAAATATTTTATTCTGTTCGCTCAAAACAAAGTCTATTTATTTAACATCACCCTAATATATAAAATCTCTCTGTTTTTTTTTCCTACAAAATTTTAAATATGCGATAATTAATAATATTTTCTATTGTTTACCAAAAAAAAAAGTCTATTTATTTAACATCACCTTACTATATAAAATTTACAAGAATTTGAGAATTTAAAATCAACATCAATATAACTTGTAAAAAAAAAAAATACAAAAATACACCTTTAACTACAATTATCCATTTTTTGAATTAAATTTACTAAAATCTCCTCTCACTTTTTTCCCCCTTTCCAACGTTCCATAACATTAATAACGTGGGGTTCTTATGGTATTGAGCTCAATCATATAATTAATAATTTATAAATAGTGTGACTTTTTTTAAGAAAATATATTATATTATATTATAGATATTTGATAGACTTTATTAAATAAGGGTCCCTGCTCCTGCAGGCCTCGTGAAAAAGCAGACTTGTTGTGGGGAGCGGCTACCTCCTTCACAAGGAGAGTTCGTTACACCTAGAAATATTGAGACTTTTTTTTTTGTTATGTTACTTTTTTTTTATATGTTAAATTTTACATTGAAAAGAGGTGCAGTGGTCCCTCCTTAACAAGGAGGGTAGCAACTCCCCTCATTGTGGTAGGCATTTTCAGGAGTGGTGCTTACTTATCATAGCATATGAAATTATCAATAATAATTCTAATCCAAATTAGAATAGATCTTCTAGAAATTTTTTATTTTAAAAATAAGAAGATTTCTGAATTAAATGAAGACATTTTATATTTATTGAATAATGAATATTAACACCAATGAATATGGGCATTTTAGTTTGTGTTGGATGATTTTTGTTTGCTCGTATAGGGTTGTTAGTGGAGTCGATGTACTTGTTGATCCACTTGTTATAAGTTGCTTGTAGTAAGCCGTTATGACCCTCCAAATTATATGAAAATCGGTAGTCCAGTATAACCTATTTTATAACAATGACAAGTATATTTTATCACAAGATATCTAGATCGACCATGAGACATGAAGATGTCCAGTGACAGAACCATGCTTAGCGGCCAACTGGGGTCAAATCCAGTGGTGGAATCACTTGCTAGTTAGTTGAGACTGACCTTCTAAAATTTGTTAGTATATATATGTATTTATTATATAATATTTTATTTTAGCCAATAATTTAGTCTCAACTAATTTCTTATATTTTTTATAAGGATAATGTTTGATTCATTATTCATTGGGTTATAAAAAGAAAGTAAAATCTTTGTTTGAGATGCCTACTGAAAATGTTAGTATTATATTATATTTTATTTTGATTTATAATTGTCGGTTATCATTTATTTATTTATTTTCAATGTTATAGAATACTATTTAGTAAATAGTTTGATATATTTATTTTTTGATCATATTAAGAATATTTTATGGTTCCGCAGCTGAAAACATCATTCTCATATTGCCCAACCATATCTTAATAGACTTAAAAGACAAATGAAACCTATTTCATTCGAAGGCAGCCATGTATTTTTCAGTCTCATTCATTAAAGGGCCTAGAGGCATCTTTCTCATAATAAGAGGGACAACTATCTTAACCGCTCACTTTCTTTCCTTTACATCAATCCCACAATATATATGTGTGTGTTCAATGATGACCATAATGAATGATTTTTGATCATGTTAAAACATAGTGTTCCTCTATAGCAAGCAATCTCATGTCCAAGGGTTCATTGACATAGTTATAATGAGATGCACTTATAATCCAATCTCCAATAAGTGCTATCCGTTTATTTTATAATTTCATCTATATATGACCATCAACCAAAATCATATTAGTCTTAATTCATTATTATTCCCCCAATAATAATTGACACTTTAATTATTTGTGAATCCTTATTTCTATGAAAGATTAAAAGAGCTAAATAAATGACTTTAAAATATTCATATTTATCTTTGTTTTTTTTATACCAAATTACTTTGACTGGCTTATGAATTGATATATAATGAAATAATACATGACATATGTTATGATTAATTAAGTTATTTAGTTTTCTTAATTTTTCTAAAAAAAAGTCAACTATATCTTATGTTAAAGACCAAAGAAGTAATAAAAATCTTACTGAATTTATCAAGATGGGTTTAATATTAAAAATTAAAACATTAAGTGGGTTAAGTTTAAATTTTGAAATGTTAGGGGATTTATATGCAATTGGTCAAAGGTAAATGGGTTTTTAAAATTAGTAACTTCATAGGATGCCGTGTAGAAAGCCATGTGGTTTTCGTTAAAAAGATAACCACAAAAGTTAACAACATGGGGTTTATAATAAGATATGAAAGATTAAGGAGGTTAGATTTAAACTTTAAAATGTCAGGCAAGTTATTTACATCTGACGTGAAGTTTAGGAAGATTTTATATAATTTAGTCCTAAAATATGAGCTTTGTTTACAATATTTTTAAATTTATTTCTATTGATACCTTCAATAAATAATTAAGGAGAGAAGAGAAAGAAGAAATTACAAAAAATAATTAGGGTTTTTTAGAAAATAATATCATATTAACTGACTTAATTAATTTCTATAACCTAACCAAATTAGATAAATATGTTCTATATATTAAATAATAGAGAGAATATTTTATATAGATGTTGATAGAATATGGTAGGTTCAGAGACGTGGCATATAGAACAAGTTTTCACCTTCCACCAACATGACATTTCAACATTGATGACAGGACATTTGAACATGGCTGAATGTGGAGATCAAGAAGATACATTATGAATTCCCCATCTTCGTTCATGACACCCCATGTGTATAGGCCTCAAGTTTCCGCTCCGGAGTCTTTTCAAACAATAACAACAATAATAATGGCGAATTATTTATCTTCTTTGACTTATGTTTCCCTGTTTTCTTCTTCGGGTTTAATTTTAATTTCGTTGACGACATTTCCATCGCCATTATTTTTAATACAAAATGGATGCAGTGACATCCCACCCCCCCTATTGTATTTGTTTATGTTTGCGTGTGAAGCCAATGAAGATTGCTGGTTCAGTTAATAAAAATGTGAAATATTTTCCTCCAGAATTGTAGGATCAAATCTTATTACTGACGAAAACTTTGTTCGTTAGAGGGCATTTAATAAGTTTATTTTTATTTTTAAGTCATCAGTTGATCCTAATACACTCCAAGACCTCATTTATTTAAACTTAAAAAAAAACGTTTATTGATGAGAATGATTTGGCTGGCTTAAAAAATTTGGAAATTCTATCATTATTTATACACGTTTCAATTCTTTTATCTTCAGTAATTTGTGTCAATCATATTGTAGTCTTTTCAGTTATGAATAATAGCACGTGGGAAGGTTGGAAGTAAGCTTGGTTAGGCTATGTCTCACTTGAATAGGTATAATCTTTTAACAGAGATTTAAAGTGTGATCCTGTGTATAAGTCTGTATGTGGCTTTTTTCAAGCATACCCTTAGAAAGGCCTAACAATGCATAAAAGTAAAATCTGTTTAAATGCATACTTAAAATGTAGGTCTGTAAGTAGTTTTTAAAGTTTTTGTCTTCAAATTTATATATAACTTTTCATGCTTATTTATAATTATACATTATGTTCTAAAAGCCTAACATCTATTGTCGTTGTAATATTATGACTTAATAAGGAAAAGATAAAAATGTTTAGTGCGAACAATTGTTTGACCAAAAAGGAATAAAAAAACCTAATTGTTTATTAACTAATGAGATATATTTTCCAAAATCGACCAAGAATAACAAGCAACATGTAAAACTATATTTTACTTTTTTTAACTCTTCCCACATAAATTGGGACAAACTCTTCTTACTAAAATTATAATAGTTCATTTGGCACTAAAATAAACTTATAATAATTATTACGGTTTAGTGGATGACTCAAATCAAGGGAGAGGGAATGAGTTGGCGTAGCCATCTTGCATGATCAAAGAGAAGAGAAGTAGGGGAAATGATTTATGCGAAAGCAAGGGTTGGGTGTAATGATGATAGGATGTGAAACTTAAAATTAATGTTAAGTTGGTAATTTATAAATAATTATAAAATTATTTATATGATATTATATATAATTATATAATAGTATAAATTAATTAAAAAAAAGGCCAGACCTGTAAGCTTGTATTATAAGGACTGATATGTTTATCTGAATAAACCTGAGCTTGAGTCTAACCTACTTACTAAATAGGTTAGATCTAGACCCCTATTAGGGCTCTAGTCAATTTCCATCCATATGTGGCAAAAAAAATATGATAGGCTCTGTCTTATTCTCAAGATTAGAACATTGTGAACACACACATGTCTGTACGTAGGTAGGTAGGTATGTATGTATGTATGTATGTATGTATGTATGTATGTATGCGCGCACGCACATATAAAGTAGGGAAAAGATCGAAAATAAAAATATTTGAATTACAAAATCCCGAAAATGTCATGTAAATTGGCAAAAGGACAAATAGATAATCAAGTAGGAATGGGATTTTGATGTTTTTATCAAAATACTCACATTTTTTAGAAAAAGGGCAAGAACTCTCGCTAGCTGGTTGCCAGAGCTATGGTGAGATATTTTGTTTACCAAGGATCTTTTCCTGAAATTGTGCCAAAGATGTTGATATTTGAGAAGCTCAAGTTATCAATATATAAACCCAAGTTGTTAATTGCAACTCTTAAGTCGTTATTCTGTATATCTAAGTAGTCAACGTACCCCTCGTCCTTGGGCTCAACTGGCAAAGGGGTTGGATACTCTCACCAAAGGGAGAGGGTTCGATCCTGGAGTTAGTTAAAGCGCTGGGGGAGACATCCTAGCTCCTGGGTGCCTAGGTAAATGCCTGAGGGTAAAGACGGCTTGCCCTACCTAATATTAGTATCATCTAGGAGAAAGGGAGATTTCGCCCTGCCCTTGGATCGTGGGTGAACCCAACCCCTTTCCTAAAATTCCTTTATAAAAAAAAAGTAGTCAACGTCGCCTGATAAGGGTGGTTTCAAAATATAACCTACATGGTTGTTTTGGAGAGCTCAAATTGTCAATATACATATTGAAATTGTTAACTACAATTCTTAAGTTGTCATTCTTTATATTTAATAGTCAATGTTGCCTAACAAGATGACTTCAAAATATGACCTATAACTCTACAAGGTTATTGACATTTAGGGAGCTCAAGTTGTCAACATATATATCCAAGTTGTTAATTACGATTCTTAATTAAGTTGTCATTATCTACACATAAGTAGCCTATGTCATCGGATAAGGGTGACTTCAAAATATAATCTATAAGGTTGTTGACATTTGAGGAACTCAAGTTGTTAATGTGCATACCTAAATTGTTAATTATGATTATTTAATTATCATCCTCTATAACTAAGTAGTCAATCTTACCGGATAAGGGTGGCTTCAAAATATGAAATACAAGTTTATTCATATTTGAGGAGCTTAAGTTGTCAATATATCTACCCAAATTGTTAATCACAAATCTTAAGTTGTCATTTTCTATATCTAAGTATGTCATATTTTGAACCCAAAAAAAAAACCCCATGGCAAATAAATATCTCACCAGAGCTTCAACCATCAGCTTCTTACCCCTTTGCTAAAAAAAATGTATTTTGGTAAGAACACCAAAACTTCAAAATCTTATATTTCTACTTGATTACATGTTTGTCCTCTTACTAATTTACATGACATTTTGGGGGAGCTTTTATAATTTAAATGATGTTTTTTCCTCATTCTTCCTATAAACCTCATAACTTTGGAAAAACTATTTTTAATTAAGCCAAATAATACTTGATTCTAATGAATTAAAGTAGGATATTGATAGCTATATGCAAAAGGGTTAATATGTAAATTTGCTTCGAAATTTTTTGCTAATAAACAATATTATCCTGTAAATTTTTTTAGGTTCAATATCATCTCAGAAATTTTAAAACATAGCAATGTTACTTTATATTATTAAAAAACCAATGTTGATTGTTAACTTTTTAACAGAAAATGACAATATTGCTCCATTTTAACTCTTCCGGGGAAATATTGAACCAAAAAAAGAAACTTTTAGGGTAACATTACTTCTTTGTGAAAACTTATGTGACAGATTCACACCTTAACTCTTTTCTAAATTATAAGTAGAAAAGAACTAATATGGTGAATAAGGAGCTGAATAGTTAAATTCAATTAATCATAGGTTTTCCATATTTAAAACTTTAATGATGTGTAATGAAAGTTCACTTCATCGAAAAGATTAGGGGAGCCAATAGTGAGTTAGTGACACAATTGAGGTACAAGAGCTATATTGAGAAGGAAAACAAGTAACTTTGATCCTTAATATAAGATATACACTACCAAAAAAAAGCCTGATTTGTAGCGGTCACGAAAAACCGCTACAAAATCAAGTATTAGTGGCGGTTTTACATGAAACCGCTACAAATTAGTTGCGAAAAACTGGCTCCAAATTTGAGGTGACATTTTGTAGCGGTTCCCCACAAAATACGACTACCAAATTTGGTGCCTAATGGCGGGAATATTTGTAGCGATCTGTTTGTCGTGGTTACTAGACCCAACCACCACTAATGTGGTGCTAGGGTTTCGCGCCAATGAGCAGGAATGTTTGTCATGGTTCGTTTGTCGCGGTTACATTACAATAACCGCTACAAGAGAGCAAAACGACACAATATTGTTGCAGTTTAGGCTTAGCGACACACCAACCACAACAATTTTACAACTTAGTAGCGGTTACTCCGCCAAACCGCTACTAATGTTTAACATATATAAACAGTCCATACATATCACAGCAAACATAAAATCCAAAGAAATCACCAGATTCTACTAGTAACTGAATGAACAACGTCGGTTTACAAAAGAAGGACAGGCAAATATCTGCACCACTAATCTCTTCTCTCGTTCTAATGAGTGATGCAGATATTTGTCGGTCTCATAATGAAACCGAAGGTTGTTATTTAGTTACTAACAGATTTGGTTTTTTCTCTAATGTTAACACTACTTATATTTTTTAGATCACTTATTGAATATAATTTTTTTTTACCAAACTAATTGGTTTATTAGTTTCAATAGATGAAAACTAATAAACCAATTAATTTGGATTTTTTTTTTTAGAGAAAAATATTTAGTAGCGGTTAATCCCCAAAACCGCTACTGTTTGTACATGTTGGTAGCGGTGTGTTTAGGCAACTGCTACAAGAAAGCGAAACGACACAAATATTGTTGCGGTTTATGCTTAGCGACACACTAACTGCGACAATACCTACAACTTAGTAGCGGTTACTCTGTCAAACCACTACTAATGTTTAACATATATAAACCGATCGTACAACTCACTGAAACAAATATAAAATCCAGAGAAATCACCGGATTCGGTTGGTAAGTGAATGAACAACGTCGGTTTACTAACGAAAGACGGGCAAATATCTGGAGCACTAATCTCTTCTCTTGTTCTAATTAGTGCAACAGATATTTGTCTGTCTCATCCATGAAACTGGAGGTTGTTCTTCAGTTACTACCCAATTTGGTTTTTTCTCTAATGTGAACGCTATTTCTATTTTTTTGAGAATCGTCTAACAAGCGACCAAAGGTTGGGTTTTGATTATAGCCACCTTTCTTTCTGTAAAATACCTCAGATCAAAATGACTCAGTTAGCCTTTTCAGAGAGATCGGTGTCTACATTAAATCCCAATATTCATAGGCTTGTTGGACTATTTTTAGTACACTTATTAAAGATATTTTTTTTTACCAAACTAATTGGTTTATTAGTTTTCATTAGATGAAAACTAATAAACCAATTAGTTTGGATTTTTTTTTTCAGAAAAACAAAATTAGTAGCGGTTAATCTCTCCAACCACTACAGATATGGTAGTGGTTATATATGAAACCGCTACCATATGTTCATATTGGTAGCGGTTAATATAGCGGTCAAACGCAACCGCTATAATTTGTTAATTTTAGTAGCGGTTTCTTAGTGTAACCGCTACAAAATGACGCGCTATTAACAACGGTTTTCCTACGCTACTGTTCATTTCTTTTCACTTTTCACTTTTGTTATCTTCTCTGTACGGTTAAGTATGGATAAAGGAAAGGGTAAGGCTGTCCTAAGAGGAAGTGACAGTAGACGGGGCCGTACGAGAGGCCATGGGCTTAGGAATTTGCCTCCGCCCCCTCAGACGGGGAGTGGTTTTCCTACACCCCCTCAGACGGGGAGAGGTTTGCCTTCGCCCCCTTAGAGGAGTGATTATGAAGACATATTTGCTGATGAAACCATCCTTAAGATGGAAACTCTAGAGAGGACAGTAGGTGGAGAACATGGTGCAACTCTGTCGATCAGCGACCTCGACAAAGATGAGGAGGTTGAGATAAACTTCTTCGTGAGCGAGGCCCAACAGTTTCTCGACCGGGAAAACGAGCATGACCAAAGGGACCCCCGACCGTCGTCTTCGCCCTCCACCGGATTTGCGGTGGACGTGGAAGGTAAATGTAATTAGTTTTTTGTGAAAATTTAATTTCTATTTTCTTATATTTATTTAAATTATGTTTAAAAGAAAAAATAACATTTTTTATTTATTGTGTAGATACAAATGGGAATATCAGCAGGAGGTCGCTGGACGTCAGGGCGGTCACTTTGATGCAGGGCGCTAAAGTAGTGGTCTCCTGGAACACGGAGACGAACCAACCAATTGAGAACGGGGGTTACCTGTTCAACCAATTCCTGTCTGATTTAGGCGGGAATTGGGCATGGTTTCCGAAATTCTTCAAGAATTGGAAGCATGTTCCATCCAATAACAAGGACAAAGCATTTACTGACATTGTCCAGGTAAGTTAAGTTGCTTTATTTAATTTTACATGTTACTATTTATTTTGTTATTATTTTATTAATTAGTAATTTATTATGATACAGGATAAGTTTACCGTGGGAGGCCAGACGAAGAGGTACTCGTTGCTGAAGATGGGGGATGCGTGGAAGAACTGGAGGAATTGTTTGTTCCTAAAGGGGAATGGGGATGGGACGACTCCCATACAACAGCTGATCGAGAATGTCCCAGACGGCGTGGAGCCTAATGACTGGGAAACTTTTGTGCAGTATAGGAGGAGTGCAGAGGCACAGCTTTTGTCCCAGAGGAATACCAGGAGCCAGGCAGCCCAGACAGTCCATCACACGGCAGGATCAAAGACGTTTGTTGTGACCTAGAGTGAGATGGTATGTTGAAATTTAAAATAAATTTAATAAAACATTCATTGCTCCATTTTTTAAAATAACTAACTTTTTTTTCTTTTAATTCTTGTAGCAAGCGAAGGCGCGGGGGGAGAACCGTGAAACAAACTATGGGGAGCTCTTCACACGCACCCATAGACATCGTGATGGGATACTGACATCTGAGGCGGCTGAGGAGATCATTGTAAGTTGAGAAAAATTATTGATATTGTTAATCTAATATGTTCAAATTCAATTAAAATGTTTCATTAATATTTGTTGAAATCTTCTCGTTAGGCCCGGATTGAGCAGACCACGGCAGAGCTGCTAGCTTCCTAGACCCCCGAGTCACAGGGGTCTGTGAACCCTACGGCCCCATTAAAAGATGGCGTGGGCCGAGTCGAGCTTCTCGGGCGCGTTAAGGGTATGGGCCTAGGCGCGAGGCCCAGCAGTGTTTATGGTAAGTCTTCCACCTTTGAGGCTAGAACCTCCAGCGCGAGACGTATGCCACCACCAGAGAGGTTGGAGGCCATGATTGAGGAGAGGGTGGCAGCCCTGGTTGCTGAGAAGGCGGTCGCCCTGGCGGCTGCACAGGCGGCAGAGAGGGAGAGGATTTTGGCTACACAGGCTGCCAGGGAGAGGCGCATCTAGGCCCGGATTGACAATTGGTATGCTTCGAATAGGCATAGTTGGGATGCTTGTGCCGGTGTCCTTACAGAGTTGTTTCCTAACAGGCACTTTTCACCTCCTTAGCCTTCCCCTTCATTCATTGACGAGGAGCCCCTCATTCCTCCCGAGCCGTTCATCCACAATGATCCCTCGCAGCCTGCTGGTGCTGATGATGATAAGGGTGTTGTTACCTCTACTCCTGCCCATGCCACTACTGAGACAAGACCTGATTATCAGGCTCCTGATTGCTAGTTTTTATTTTTGGAGACAAATATTTATTTAAAATGTTTATTGGATGTTTATGATATTTGGTTTGTTTGATTACAATTTAAATACTTAACCTTCATGTATTGTAGTTTATAAATATTTTATATTTCATTAAATTAGTTACATAAATATACATTTATAGTTACAAAAAATAGGTATTGTAAGAAAAATAATAAAATAATATCTAATAAATAAAAATTGATTTATTTGAACAATAAATAATATAATTTATTTTTGTTATCACTAAAGCTATCAATTTTGAAAATAATCTTTCGGAAAAAAATATTTACATATTGATTTTTAAAAAACAATAAATACATTTTGTAGCAGTTTTAAGAAGAAACCGCTAAAAATTTGTAGCGGATACTGGAAAACGAACCGCTACAATTAGTAAGAACTTTGTAGCGGTTAGAATAGCGGTTGTATAACCGCTACTAATTTATGGCAGGAATTAAACATTTCAAATTGCAACGGTGTCTGTAGCGGTTTACAATCGCTACAAATTGAATTTTCTATCAGTAGCGGTTGAGGTTGCGGTTGTTAGCCGCTATAAATGAGTTCAGACTACATTTATGGAGCTCAAGTCATTTGAAGAAAATTAAACATTTTATCCTAGTCTTGTAGTAGTATATCCTAGCTTCTTGACTAGATATGGATAAGTCATGGATCAAGTTGTCACGCAATTCTCCCGTATATGTAGTGGGATTGAAAAATTTCTCCGCCTTAATAGGAAGATCGTTTGTCCGTGTTGTTGATGCAAATTTAAAAAGTGGCAAACCCGGGATGGTGCTTTGTAACATCTTCTTGTCAAGCCTTTCCCGGTTGAATATACATTTTAGGGAGTCCATGGTGAGAAACAGGGTATGTGATATGGTGATCAACTTCCTCAAAGCTCACAAGTAGGAAATCAAGTAGCTCAAGATGATCTGGATAATGAAGCAGTCCGTGATGCTTTTGGTGTTCAGGACGACAACTTCACGGATGAAGTTCAAGGTGCAGAACATGTTTTCTTTAGGAATGAAGCAGCACAGGAATTTTTCAGCCTGATGGATGAGAGTGACCGTCCATTGTATCAAGGTTGTCGAAAATACTCCAAATTATCTTTCCTGATCAAGTTGTACCATATCAAGTGCATGTGTGGGATCACGAACAAGGCAATGTCGATGTTGCTGGAATTGATACGAGATGCTTTCCCCGATGCGGACATTCCCACAGACTTCTACGAGGCCAAGAAGATAATTAACAAATTAGGCCTGAACTATGAAAAGATCGATGCTTGCCCAAATGACTGTATGCTTTATTGGGGAGAGGACGCTCGTAGGGAGACTTGTAAGAAGTGTCACACTTCGAGGTTCAGGACTGTATGGAAAGGGAAAAAGCAAAAGAAGAAAGCCGCAAAGATTCTCAGGTACTTTCCTTTAAAACCTCATTTACAAAGATTATTTATGTCTTCCAAGATAGCCGAGCATATGAGGTGGCATGAAGCTGACAAGAATGAAGATGGTAAAATAAGACATCCACGGGATGCTCAAGCATGGAAAGAGTTCGACTCACAATTTCCAGATTTTGTGGCGGATCCCAGAAATGTTCGTCTCGCTCTGGCGACCGATGGTTTTAATTCGTTTGGGAATCTCAGCACAAGCTATAGTATTTGGCCAGTTGTCTTGATCCCGTACAACTTGCCCCCTGGATGTGTATGAAACTAAGCTCCTACATTATGTCTATGATCATTCCAGGCAAAAAGGCACTGGGAAATGACATCGATGTGTATCTCCAACCGCTTATCTCGGAGTTGGTCGAGTTGGGGAATGTAGGGGTCGAGACGTATGACTCGCATGACAAGACACTTTTCAAGTTGCGAGAGACCTTGATGTGGACGATTAGTGACTTTCCTGGCCTGGGAACATTATCCAGGTGGAACGTGCACACCGGCCTTGCGTGTCTAGCTTACAATTTTAACTCTGACTCAGTGTGCCTTCCTTACAGTCGTAAGTGGTGCTTCATGGGTCATCACAAGTTCCTTGATGGTACGTACAGGTTTAGGTTGCAACACAATCGATTCAACGGGCAACAGGAAAAAAAGAGTAGTTCCTCAGATTTTATCAGGTAAAGATATCATAGAGCAGCTTCAGGATGTTGAGTTTGAGTATGGAAAAAGAGACGATCAGGAAAAGGCCAGTACAAAGACCGCCAGGGCTTTTGGTTCTGTGCCCCGGCAATGGCGGAAGATAAGCATCTTCTTCACTCTGCCCTATTGGAAAGATAATTTGCTCCGGCACAGTTTGGATGTCATGCACATTGAGAAAAATGTGTGCGACAATGTGTTGTACACGATTCTAAACGAACCAGGCAAGTCAAAAGATCATCTTCAGGCGAGGAAAGATTTACGAGAGATGGGAGTTCATGGAGACGCGTGGCCGGATGAGCATGACAGATTTCAACTGGCAAAATTCACTCTGACAAAATCGAATAAGGAGATCTTCCTCGCGACTTTGAAGAAAATAAAAGTTTCAGACGGGTACTCGAGCAACATTTCAAGATGTGTTGACGTGCAGGCTCGAAAGGTTACTGGGCTGAAGAGTCATGACTCACATGTGCTTATGCAACAGTTGCTTTCGCTTGCCATCAAAGATACGCCATTTCTCAATGTGTTAATCATTTTGGTTGAGCTGTGTTCTTTCTTCCGGAAGTTGTGTTCCAAGGTTTTGATCGTGGAGGAGTTCGACCAGCTGCAACAGAAAATCATTCTTACGCTGTGTCATTTAGAGATGATCTTTCCTTCGTCCTTTTTCACAGTCATGGTTTACCTGACAGTACACCTTGTGCACAAAACAAAGCTTGCTGGCCCGGTTCACTACCGATGGATGTATCCTATTGAGAGGTACTCATTTAAAATTAATCACTTTACGATTACTATCTAGTCACACATTTCAACATTAATGTCTCAACTTTTTTCATTAATTACTTTCTAGGTTTGTTGGAAAACTGAAATCTTACGTGAGGAATAAGACGTGGCTTGAAGGTTCAATTGCAGAAGGTTATATTGGGGATGAGGTCTTCTATTTTTGTTCCAGGTACTTTGATGACATTGAAACGTCATTCAACTGACCGCCTCATGTGGAAGATTGTCTAGAGCCAGAGCAAGCGTCATCAACAATAGAGTTGTTAATCCCTCGTGTTGGGAGACCGGTTGGCGGAACTTAGAACTTCAAACTGACGGCACTTGATAAGCTTCAAGCACACATACATGTCTTGATTAATTGCACTAAAGTTGAATTGTACCTTCAGTAAGGATTGCGCACATATACATGTTATCATTTATATTTCCTTACATTTTGTACTCATGTTTCATTGTTTTCTTCGCATGTTTAAAGGGAATTCAGGAGTTATGTGAAGCGTCAGTTGAGGATTCATACACAGACATCATCCAAGATTGATAAAAAGGTCCACAAAGAATTCTCGGGTTGGTTTAGGAGGAGAATTATGAATGACCAAAACCTGCACTCCCCAGAATTCAGAGCTCTCGCACTCAGCCCACTTGACCTCGCCCAAAGATTTACGACATACAATGTCAACGGTTTCAAGTTTTGCGCCGTTTCACGGGATCAGGGATTGCTGACCCAAAACTTAGGCGTATATGGCACCTTTGGGACGAGGAGTTATGCGAGCAGCAGTGATGGGAACATGCAGTTCAGTGACGTCTCGTATTATGGAAAGTTGCTTGATGTGGTCAAAATAAATTACCGAGGCCTTTTCATGGTGATGTTGTTCAAGTATTTGTGGGCGAATACCACAACGTCCTGGGGGCTCATCACTGACGACTTAGGCATCACATCAGTGAATTTCTCCCAGCCTATTCACACTGGACAGTCTGAAGATGATGAGTTGTATAGTCTTGCCTCAGAGGCTCATCAGGTTTATTATGTCGCTGATGAGAGACATAGGCAGTGGCATATGGTGGTTCACTTAAAGTCCCAGGACCTTTACGACATGAGTGATACTGATAACGTCGCCTACGAGAGTGAGCCGTTGCAGCCCGCCAGCTTCGAGAACTTCTTCCTCGACGACAATGACAATTTACCTATAGTTTAGTACATTTTTTAATATACGCTTTATTTGTGTTCAAACATATTCATCAACTCACAACTGACATTTTATCGAAAAAATTTTTGTAGGGATGGTGACGAAGATTGAGAGGAAAAATTAAAGTTATGCTTACGATTTCATATGTAAGATTTTATATATATTTTTTTAAAAAAAACTTATCTGTAGCAAACAAATATATTAACTTGTTTGTAGCGGTTACTAACCACTACAAAATATTAAAAAAAAAAACGCTACAAGAAACGCCACGTCAACCGCTACATATAAAAAACCGCTACAAAAAGCGACACGTCAACCGCTACAAAACAGTTACGCAGTTACCAATATAAACACCCCACCCACCCTATTTAATATGCTCCACTCTTGTTTTCTAACACATTTCTCCTTGTTTTCTCTCAAATTTCTACATTTTCGCAGCGAGATTAATTATTTTAAGAAGGTAAGTGTTGTTAACCCGGATCAAATATTTTGATTATCGCAATATTTATCAATATTTATCTGTTTCTTCTTGATTTCTGATTATGTTTGTTTTTTTATTAAAAATTGTATGCTTTTTCTTTTTCTAATCTCCTTTCACCTTCACTCACATTTTTTCTTCTACTTTCACATAAATTATTTTATCTACTTTCACACATAATACTTATTATATTTTTAGACATATTAATTTTAATATTGGATATTATTTAAATGAACACATAATAAACTATTTATATACAATAAATATATATAATCAAATTCACTTTTTAATATCATTTTTTTAGGTAATATTTGTATAATTTTCATGATAAAATATTTAATAACTTTTGAATGATTAACTATAAATACTATTTTTATAAATATTTTAAAAAATAATAAATTAACTGACTCAAAAAAATTATTGCAAATTTTTTTTTTAATTTTTTTATGATTCTGTAGCGGTTTTGTGAACCGCTACAAAGATGACGAAAAAATTTATTAAAAAATTACCGAATATTTTGTGGCGGTTTTAAACCGCTACAAATAACAGAAATGAAAACAATCGCGGGAAAATATTTATCTTTGAAAAAATGGCGGGAATATGTTGTAATGGATTTGTAACCGCTACAAATAACAAAAATGAAAAGATCGCGGGAATATATTTTTCGTCGAAAAAATAGCGGGAATATGTTGTAGCGGTTTTCTAACCGCTACAAATATGAAATGAATTCAAAGCTCAACAATGGCGGGAACCATTTGTTGCGGTGAATGAACCGCTACTAAATAACTTACTTGTACAAGATTAGTAGCGGTACAGAAAACCACGACTATTGTTCAACTTGTAGCGGTTTTCATGACCGCTACTATGGGATGACGTTGACGTCATGCTTGACACATATAGTGGCGGTTTTCTTTAACCACTACAGTTTGTGTAGCGGTTATTGAGTATGTAGTATCGGTTATTTTTAACCGCTACAAATTTGTTTGCGATAGTAGTTTTTGTAGCGGTTTAATGAACCGTTACGAATGTCTATTTCACCGCTACAATTCCATCATTTTAACCGCTACAAATTGGCTTTTTTTTTGTAGTGATATTTATATAATTTGATTAGATTAAAGAAGTTAATTAGGTGAGTTAGTTAGTGCTGCATGTTTTTTCTAAAACACTTTAGCCATCTTTCTTAATTGTCTTATTCTTAGCCTCTTCTTAATATATTGTTTAATGAGAATCAATAGGGGCAAATGAGGAAGATATTGATAAATATAAAACTTTGTCTTGTATTTAGAATCAAGATTAACTTCTCAAATATATCTTGTATTAAAGACCGGAGGAGTATATGATCTATATATTAAGAAAATAAAAGAAAAACTAAATGTGCATCTAATGTAAAAAAAAAAAAATACGCTATGGCCACTTGAATATAAGATATCGACTTCACATCCGTGTAAATTTTTAAAATGCATATAAGATAATTACTCTAAATTGGGTCAGGCAATGCTAAGAAGTAAAGAAATATGCTTATTGAACTGTACTCAAATAAATTTAATTTCCCTAATATTTATTATATATCTCCAAACATATCATTAAAAGTTGTACGCTGAAATTTAATTAAAAGGATATTTTTGTTTCTGAAATGGATGATGTTGCATTTAGCACTTTGATATTATTATTGCATCTAATGCTCTAGCCTTATTTATAATGCATCCCCAATATAATGTAAACTATAAACAAGACTAGGTTCTGATTAGGCGCTGATGCTATTAGAAAATAATATCAAAATGTTGGATGCTGAATTACTCTTTTAGAATTAAAAAATATTAGCATATTTGATTTTAAAAACTAGTTAGACATCCTCAAAATAAAAAAAGAAAAAAGAAAAAGAAAACAAACACTCGATCAACTTTAAGTTTTTCAGAAGGTCAACTGTTTTGAGATATTCAATAATAATCAACCAACCATACATATACACTTGATTTACTTTTAAAAAATTATAACAAAAAAATTAAAATGGTATTTTTATCTTTACTATAAAAAAGTAATACTGTTCAATGAATCTAACCAAACGATTTCTGAATAAATGGGTAATCCAAAGCAGCAAGAAAGATCCCATAAGAAGTGGCAAGCTGTAAAAGAAAAAAAAAACAAAAAACAAAAAACAAAGAAACAAACAAATGGTACTCTCTCTTTCTGGGTTTTTCTTTTTTATCACACTGCTTATTATTACTGTGGAGTCTGCCAGTGTTCAATATTATTGTCCCTAGTTTCTGTGTAAATTCTATCCGTCAGTACTTGACAAAGTTTTACATATTTTTAATGCCATATTTGTGCTTTAGTAACTTTATTTTTTTAATTATATGTGGTCTATACATGAATATTCCATTTATAAGCATATTAATGCCTTTTTTATTTAAATATTACTCTTTTCATAGTTATATATGAATATTTTTATACATTTTATTTAAATTATATTATTTTAATCATGATCAGGTTCACCTAATTCAACCATGATTACTAATAAATTACTACCCTTGAATCACTGCTTCTACAAATTGGTGAGCATGGTTTTGAAAACTGGACTAGACCGGATGGTTTAGCCCGGAAACTGGCGAACCGGCCGCAAAATCGGTCTGATTCAGGGGGGAAACGGTCTAACCCGGGATAACCTGGCCGGGTTACATGGATCACGAGTCAAACCCTTTTTCCTTCCCCATCTGAAACGCTGGCGTTTAATTTTTTTTTTTTCCGTAATTGATTCATTGAAGGTGATTCTGATTCTTAAATTCGATTTGAAGGCGTGATTTCCGAACACTTGCTTCAACCTCACTCAACTGCTCCGTCTCTGGATCTCTGCTTAGTGCTTGACCCTCACGCCATTTTTCATCTTTTTGAATCTTCGTTCACCGCCGAAATCCTCTCCTACCATCCGACTTCGCAGCCACTGGCCTCTCCCTTCACCATCGCAAGGTTGCAGAGGTTCGTTCTTCATTCTTTGTTTGCTCACTTCAACGTCCTTCTCTGTTTGCCTCACTTCACCGTTTTTGTTTTGGAAATTTTGCTTGCCTCACTTTGCCGAAATTTTGCTTGAAATTTTTCTTGCCTCACTTCGCCATTTAGGTTCGTTCTTCATTCTTTGTTTACTCGTTTTAGATTTTGACGTTTTAGCTTTGTCTTGATCTCAATTTTGTAGAGCTTCAATATTGCAGGGCTTCGTTCTTCATTCGTTATTCGGGTTGCAGAGCTTTGTTCTTCATTCTTTCTTCTGTTCCAGAGCTTAGAGCTTCACTGCTTCAGGTTTTTTAGTTTATTCTTTTTGAATATTTTAGTTTTGAATTATTTCTTTGGTATCTGGCTGGCTGGTGCTCTATTTCGAATATTATTAGTTTACTTGAGAATATTGTCATCATATACTTGTTTTTGATATTTTGCTACCATGAATATTCTATCTCAATTCTCAAATATAGGTTGTAGAGAAAATTGTTAAGAATATATAAATATGTGACAAGTATTGAAGTGTATGATTATTTTACTAATGATATAAAGTATTGAAATGATATATAGTATTTTAAATTTTGGTTGGTGTGATAAGAAATTACATATTTTCCAATTTTTTATACATCACCGGTCTAGGTCCAGGCTGACTCCAGTCTGACCCATTAACCCCTAACCCAATACTCTGGCCAGTTCAATGGCGGGTCCGGGTTTCAGAACCTTGTTGGTGAGATAGAATTGTGGACTAATGTTGATTGGTCATACGTATTCAAAATTATTATTATTTTTTTGTTAGGTCAATAGTCAATAGGCATACTTTTTTTTTTTTGGGAGATGCTTATGAAGGAGACAGTACTGAGAACGAGGAGACATATCATATGGATGCAATTATAATTCCCAGCAGAACCAAACAAACAACTGTTTATAATACTTACACTTCAAATAATATTTATTACACACAGTGACATAGCACATTGCTTTGTATAGTAATTTCTATCAGTACCATCGAATTTCAAGATCAAAATATATAAGGATTTGCAAGATTTTGATATGACATAGATGATGATAACACAGAACCTGCAGATAAAAACCTAATATTAATCCGTAATTTTAGTGCTGAGATGTAAAAGAAAGAAACAAGTCATGTCACTTTCTCTCCTTTTTTTTTTTTAATATTTATGTAACTTTCTCAAGATAAATCATATTTATAGCAAAATAGTAAATATTCAGATGACGTCAGTTGATTAAATCAAGATTGAAATTTCTAGTATCACTATAAATTATTAAACTGTATATAGATTTATAACTATTAGTTTTTTTTTTTTAAAAAAATAGATTTCCTTAATGTAAGAAGTTAATACTAAGTTATGAAAAAAAATTCTTTCTTTAAGACTATTAGGGAGTATTTTTCTAAGGATTTATTTATGTATTTCCTAATCAGTTGAGAGTTTAATGGTTAAAGCCTTGTTTACAAAGCAATGTAAAAATAATTTTATATCAAATTAAAAGTGCGCGCACACATAATCATTTTTTACATTTAAACCTACAACATGATATGTATGGAATGAATTATAGAACTCCGCCCAATTTAATCCTATTTATAAAAAAATTCTAACATATTTCATCAAAATTAAGGAATATCTTAAGTTTTATTAGCTCTGTTTTAAAATTCAATAACTTTAACTTTACCTCCATCGAATTAATGGCCATATATACTTTTCAAGAAAATAATATAATCTGCATTAATATTTTGAACAAAACAATAGTCTCTACTATAATAAATAAATGATAAAATTGTACATCCATATAAAAAAATTAAATAATGTGACTTATAAATAAGACATAAATCAATATTGTTTTCAAATCATATAAATAAGACGGATGAGCATACAACAAAGGCTTTTAACAAACTCCATTAACTCATTTCTCAATCTCTATATATTACTGAATAATATTTAATTAGTATGAGTATTGTATCTCATATGAAAAGTATAATTTTAGTATACGTAGGACACATACAAAACTTATACATTTTATATGAGATACAAAACTCATACTAATTAAATATTTTTGACAAAGAAAATATCGCACAAATTGAATAGATTTCATGTTATATATTGATTGATGAAGTGACTAATTAGGGAAAAAATGGAAATTTGTAAGCACTAGATAATATGATTCATGTCCTTTTCAGTCATTTTTCATCTCAACTGACTTTTTAAATAATAATACAAACACACCTCAGTTAGAAAAAAAAAACCACTTTCACAAAAAGTCAAATGGGCAATCCAAACGCACATCAGTTAATTTAACCTGACTTTTTTCCTATCTAGCTTTTAAGCTACCGCTCCTACCACCAACCCAAACATACCCAATGGAGAAGGGTGGTTTTAAGATGGACCCGGCCAGTGTTCACTGTGCCTCCCATTCTCTTCTACCTAATTGTGTCATTTTGGTGTAAAATAGTGAACCTCATGCCTATTTTAAAAAAATATATATATATTTTAGGGTACTAAAAAAAAATACTTCAATGTAATGATCGGTATTTGAAAAGTACTTTATGATTTTTAAAAAAATAATTTAGGGTACTAACTAGTATTAAAAAAACTTCATAATCTGAAAAAATATTTTAAGGTACTGATTGGTACTAAAACAATATTTTAAGATATTTTTCAAGATCCTAAAATAATTTTTCAAAATTATGAAGTATTACTAAAAATATACTTGAAGATACTAATTGGTACTAAAAAATATTTCATAACCTTAGGGTATTAATTGTTACTAAAGATGTACTTTAGGATAATTTTTCAAAATCATGAAATATTTTTTCAGTACTAGTTAATATCCTAAAGTATCTTTTTAGTACTAGTCAGTACCTTGAATTATTTTTTCAAGATTTTAAAATAATTTTTCAAAATCGTGAAGTATTTTTCAGTATCCGTCAGTATCTTTTTAGTATCCATGGTATCCTGAAATATTTCTTTTTTCCAGAAAAGGTATGAAGTTCACTGTTTTGTGCCAAAACAACGCAGTTTCATAGAAGAGGACGAGAGGCACAATGGACGCTAGCCGGCCTGTTTTAAGATATCTCTCTTGATAATCTCACATTCTCACTCGTCATCACCAAAAAGCCTATCTAGAGTCCCCATTTGGATAACTTTTAGGCAAAAAAGCCCAATGAAATGGCTAATAGAGAGAAAGCTCTGTTCCAATTGTTTGAGATAGCTTTCATCCCATTGAGAGCTACTGTAAAAAAGCTCCATCGGTGACGCTCATGGACCCTCCTTTTGGGAGGTTTGTTTTTTTTGCTAGCATCTCATCCTCCTAGAAGCTCTAAACTATACTGGGGTCCCACAAATTTCAACTATACAATGCTTTTCTTTGCCCCCGGCAACAGAATTATACGATGCAGTGAGAATAAATTTTTAATTTCAATTATGTCAGTATATTCTTTAGTTAAAAATTTTAATATTTTATGCTTTAAAATATTTTTTTATGTCTACATTTATAATATATTAATTATTTCATATTTATTATAATTAAATATTTTAGTATTTTATATCTTTTTTTAATTATTTTTCATCTCAACTCATTTTTCATTTTTCAACCGTTAACTCAAACACATTTCTTAAAAAAAAAAAAAAATACTTTTACTAACATCAATCCAAATATAAATCACATTTACAATTTAATATCTTATCTATCTTACTTCTACAAAAATTATATGAAAAATAAATCACTTATTCCACCAAAAATCCAAACGGGTAAGCGTTGTGCCTTCTGTCGTGTGCCTTCTCTTCACACATAACAAAAAAGAATAATTTTTTTAAAACAAACCCTAATACTCTAACTCCAATAAACCAAGTAATAATACAAAATAAAGCAACTTCCGCTGATTCACACCCGACAGAATCCTAAAATATTAATACCAATAATATTAAGGTCAAGATCGTTATGTGTGTGTGTGTAGTAGTAGTTCTTCAAGTGTCTCGTTGTGGCTGTGTCCAGATCGATCATCAAATATATATCTATAAATATATATCAGATACAATGAGATCTTGTTTGGGAGACTAAAATGGATAATTTTGAATTTTTTGCAATATTTAATGATAATTATAATAATAAGAATAATAATTGGAGTTGTTCTTGTTAAATTATATTCAGATTAAGGCATGAAAAGCTTATTCCCACATTTACATCGCCAGGCTTCTGGATAGTACTCGAGCGGCATGCTCTGACCGGGTTGAATCGGAACGTGAACCGGTTCACACGGCGAACACCACCCGCACTTGGATCTACACGACGGCGGAAACGACCCTGGCCCGCCTTTTCGTTTCTGATCCGCCACTGGCACCGTTGTTGCCACCGTTGTCCATGATGACCCGTTCTCCTTCTCTTCCCTCTGCAAGTAGTACTGCTTGAAACCTCCCCTACCTGATTTTTTTATTTTTTTTAAGTTAAACAATTTCTGAAATGTTTATATTCTTAAATAATAATCCTAATCATTTTACCTTTTCATATAAATGGAAAATATTGGACATTAGGTCAGACGCTAACAGTTAAAAGATTTTGGGAAAAAATTATCACCTAGCATCGTTAATGAAATAATATAAAAAAATTAAAATTTTATATGCCTTCAAAGCAAGAACAAGGTGGTTCATTCCTGTATGTATTTTGTTACATTTTTGAAGAATGAAAAAAATTAAGAGAAAACTAACAAGTTTTTTTTCATATGATAATGATTAATTTGTAATAGTAATATAGTTTATCATATGAACTGAAATGAACAGTACTAGTCTGGGTTGAGTGAGATGTTGAGAGTAAAATCTAAGAAGCTAAAAGTAATGAAATATTCAGAAAGTGGAGTAAAACTTAAGAGGGACAAGTAATAAATATACACACACATACTTACTTGGGAGTGGAGGGAGGGTCATGGCTGAAGCAGAAGAGAATAAGAGAAAAGTGAAGGCCGTGAAGAAGGTTGGTAGACGGTGGCTGTGTTGCTGGTGGTGGTGGGCGTTGCGGTGGAGAAGACGGCGATGAGAAGGTAGGCCCATAGCGGAGGACGGAGGCGACGAGTGGTGGGTAAGGGATGGGGAAGAATGAGGGAGAGAGAGGAGGATATAGTATTATTGTGGGCGTGGGGGGTGAGGGGGCAGATATTTGCGTGGGGTAGAAAAGGTCAAGTCAAAAGACATTTGAAGCAGAAGAAAGAGAAAGGAGAAAAAAAAAAAATTTTTTAAAAAAATAAAATTGTAGTGTTGGAAAATTAGAAAAATTATAAATTGTTTCATATATATATAGGAAAAGAATAAAAATACAAATATACTTTATTCTTAGAAGCGCCCAGCACCATATGCTTTTTTTTAGAGCTTAAATACATACGTGGTTACCGTTTTAGAACAAAAGTCATATCTCACCATTATGTTACTGTTCACGGTGATGAGAGAAAAAGAGATGAAGGGAACAGTAACATAACGATGAGATGTGACTTTTGCTCCAAAATAGTAACCACGTGTGTATTTTTGTGATATATATATATATATATAAGAAAATGAATTAAAAAGGAAAATAGTAACAATATAAGCTTACAAGCAAGATTAACCGCACATCCCCTTATTTACAAGAGAGAAAACATGTTATAAATCAAATAAACTACGTCTAATTCTTAATGTAAGATATTGTTTGTAGTATAAATTACATTAAAAAAAAGATCTTATATTAAAGAACTTGGAAAAAATATATAATATTAATTACTCGTAACTTAAGTTATAATTCATTATATTAAGCAAGAATAATTTTTTCCCCTAAGTTTAAATTTCATACATAAAAAAAAAAAAGGATAAAGAAGCAAAAATACACATGTGTTTTATCTCTGGGAGCGTCCAGCACCATATACTTTTTTTTTTTAGCAAAAATCACATCCTACCGTTATGTTACTGTATACTTTATCTGTTTCTCATCATGGTGAACAATACATATAACGGGGATATGACTCTTACTCCAACATGGTAACTAAGTGTGTATTTTTACTCTAAAAAAAAGTATATGATGCTGAGCGCTCCCGAAAGTAAAGTACATGTATATTTTTGCTCCTTTATCCTTAAAAAAAAGGCCTTATTAATTTTAGTTGACACAAGTAATAGAAGCCCTCATTCTTAAAAGTAAAGAAAATTAATTTGCAAGTCCTTATGGTTTTACATTACTTCTGACCAGATTCTTATATTTTATTGTTATTTTTATCATGTTATTATAGTTTCAATTGATTCAAAATTAGGTGAAACAATATAAATTTTCATATTAATTTTTTAAAACACACACACACATATATTGACTTCCAGCATTTGCATAAGAAGTAAAATTAAATGGGTGGGTTTATTATTATTTGCCCCTTTATATATTTCTATTATTAGTAAAAGATGCTTTTAAAAAAAGTCTTATTGAAAGAATTGTTTTTTAATCATATGGACGCAACGCACTCCAATTAATCCATTTTGATATTGGTAGTGTTTGGAAACTTTTTAAAACCTAACTTTTGTGTAGTACGAAGTAAGTATATGAAAGAAATTTTATCTCAACTTGCATAAGATCTAAATTTTAAGTGTAATCCAAACATGCAAATAGACTAGTTGGGGGGTCTAATGTGCAATGTATATGTGTTTGTACTGTGCTGTCCTTGGCGTATAATAAAAGTGATTATTTATACATATACTTTTTTATATATATTGACAATAATTTTAAAAAGACTTAAAAAGGTAATGAAAGTGGACCCTACTATAAGGGTCCACATTCCTGAACGATTGTGATGCAGTGACTGATTGGTAGGGTTTTGTTGTGGTGGACACATGTGTCGTATCTGAATCGTTGGTATGAGAAATCCCATTTGTTATACAAAAATAAATTACAATAATTATTTTATAAGTGCATCTTATTAGTTCACATAGCTGGGGGCTTGTTTTTATTTTTAACTTAGAGCTATTAAAAATAGGGGGAACCCAGTAGTATTTTTTTGTTGTTGAATTTTTCAGTGTCATCTAGTTATATGAGTGTTTTAAAATTATTTGTTTAATATTAGCAATTATTTTAGTTACTTTTTGTCCTTTATTTTACTTTCATTTGTTTGGCCCCCCCTCTCCCCAAGTCGCACATGTATCTTCAGGTTCACTGTGTATATTAAATTCGGACGAGATCTTAGATGTTGAATTTTGTGGGCCACTGTGTGATAGATTGACTAATTCTTTACTAACAAGACAAATAATAATAATAATAATAATAATAATAATAATAATAAGAAAATTGTCTGGAAAAAAGAAATTAGGATTTAATTAATCACTATCCATTTTAGGATATAATGAGTGTGCAGATGGATTATTAAATTTGCATTTGATTATATTTAGGCTAAAATATATTTTTAGTCTTTTCAATGTCACATGAGGTATACTTTTAGTCCCTTAACTTCATAAAGTATAATTTTTATCCTATATTTCTAACACCGTTAATGTTGTTAACGGAAAATATTAATGTTTCCAAACTCAACTGATGATCGTGCAGCTGATAGGACATATTTAAGTTTTAATATTTTCAATATATATAATATATTTAGATTATTAAACTAAAATTAACTGATAAATCATTGTAAATGAAATTGAGATTTTGATATTTAAATTATTAAATTAATATATTTAGTTTATTAAACTAAAATTTTTATATTTAGACCATTAAAATAATTTTTTAATATAGTCGGGGTTTCATAATAACTGCTTTATTAGGGATTTAAATATTTTTCAATTTATATATAATTTAAATTTAATATATTTTAATTACATAATCAACCCTTAAGTTTACAAAGTCATCAGTTGAGTTTAACTTATTAACATTTTCCGTTAGTAATATTAATGATGTTAGAATTATAAAACTAAAAGTATACTTTATAAAATTAAGGGACCAAAAATATATCTCATGTAAATTTAAAAGAGTAAAAATGTACTTTAGCCTTATATTTGTTGATGATAATTACACTACAATTAGTTCTATGTGTTTATTATTTAACCTCTCTATTTTAATTTCAGTGAGCACTTGAATATAATTTTACCTACCTGAAAATTTTCCTCTCAAATTAAAAAATAATAATATTTAGAGACAAGTAACAATTATTGGCATCCTATGGGAAAAAATAAAAAAGAAGAAAGAACCTTAGTTGAAAAAATTAGTACTTACACTTTTCTTTTATACTCCTTCCAGTATTAATTACAGGAGTCTTTTTACTTTGGAAAAAGAATACTCCCTCCTATCTTAATTATAAGACATATTTAATCGATTTTGGGAAAATTAAGGAGGGGAGTTAAATTGGTTAATTTTACTCATTTTCCTAAAATGTCCTTGTATAAATTTTCAATGACATCAATATACATCATTGACCTAGAATCTTCATTTTCATATTTTCTAATTGAAATGATGGTCTTGCTATATATACATATGTATCTGTTTGTGATGTACACACACATATATCTACCCCTAAAACACACATACACCCCCCGAAATACACACACATATATCTACACATAAATACAAACCCTCACATCTACCCTCACACACACATGTATACACATCCACACACACACACACAAATATGTGTGTGTGTGTGTAATGCGTGTGTATGTCTATATGTGTGTCTATGCATGTGTGTGTGTGTTTATATAAATAGGGGTGTTTTAGGAAAAATTTGACAAAAATTTAAATTTTATCCTATAATTAGAATCAAAATCAACTCTAAAATGTTATCCTATAATTAGGACCGGAGGGAGTAATATTTACAGACAACTAACAAATACTCCAAAGCTCCTAGTACACCTACCATAAACTTACTCTCAACTCTTACACTGTCTCCCCTCCAAAATAGAACCGCTACTTAAATAGTTGGTTGAATTTGATTTAAAATATAAGGTTAAATAGTAAATTTGTTCCAGAAGTACACGCTCGAGAGTAATATTGTTTTGAAAGTTTTTTTGGGCTCAATGTTGCCCTAGAAATTTAAAGACGTAGCAATGTTGCCCTTTGCCATTAAAAAGTTAATGGTCAACGTTAATTTTTTAACTGTCAATGTTAATTTTTTAACAGTAAAGGGCAACATTGCTATGTTTTTAAACTTTTAGAGTAAAATTGAGTTTGAAAAACTTTCAGAACAATATTGCTCTTTAATGTATACTTCCGGAGCGGGTTTGATACTTAACCTTTAAATATATGTCTCTTATATTTATTATCTTTATTTAAATTAATTTACCCAATGTATAAATTGATGTATGTAGAGAGAGAGAGAGAGATAGAGAGGATATCAACAATGTTTTTAGTCATTTTACTTTTGATGGATCTTAGCATTCAATAGCTTAAAATGTATGCTTGTACTTCACTGAACATATATTATTGTACTGTGATAATGAACATCTTATGTAAAAACTTTTCAATTATTAGAGCTTTTGACTTTCATAAAAAAAATGGCAGGAGCTAGTCTTTTACATTTAGATTTGAAAAGAAATTCAATTGGTTATTTGTAATTAATATCTCAATAATATACATGAAATACTCCTTGTTTACTTGGTTTATTCATCTTTAATTATTTATACTTGAAAAAAAAATATAATAGTGATTAAATAGAGGTACGTAATTCAAAAAAGAAAAAAAAGGACGTAGACACAAACAAGTGGTGTTTTCCATTAAGAAATAAACTAAAGTCCTTAATAGACTCTTATTTTTAGAATATGAGGGAGTAAATTTTGCATGGAAGTAGGGCTATATATTAATCATATTGTAATTGTACACATTGAGACTTAGCTCTATATTTCTAAATTGGTTACCTCGGATCAAGCAAAAATAAATAAATAACATAAAATAAAACTGACTTATTGGTGACTTTATTGTACTAATTGCGATGGATAAATTGAAAGTCAATATTAAGGATATTTGATCAAGAGTTGGCTACAATGTTTATGACTCCACACACACACACACACAACTCGAACTATAAAATTAAACTTGGAATAAAATTTTTTAAAAAATAAAGTAAACTAATTTTCAAGAACCCATCATTGTTAGGTGTTAGAGGTAGACGCGTAGCTCAAAGAGAGTTTTAAAAAAAATACCAACAAATTAATTACTAAAAAAAAAGCCTTTTATATCAATAACAAATTAAAATTTCAACTCACATGGATCTTACAAAGAATATATGAATTGAGGATGAAGATGGACACACTATATAAGCTGCTTTCATTGATTAGTGCAGCTTTATATTCTACTAATTTTATTTATAAGACACTTTTGATATATTTTTTTGAAACTAAGAAATTTTTTTAAACCTCATTAACCTCGGTTTTAAATAATAGAATAATTTTTTCAAATTTACCCCTATTTAAAACTGATAATTTGAAAACAAATAAAAATCTATAATATGATAAACTAGGAATTAAATTATACTCTAATTCAATTGATAAAATTAATAAAATGACTTACCTTAAGACAAAAATACTCTCTCTGTCTCGTTTACTTCCAAAGCATATATTCATTACATTTTCATGGGTGAAGAAAAAGATGATAAATTTATAAAATTCATAATAAATCGAATTATTATTAAATCATACCATTTCTTTTGAGCAAAATAAATCGTACCATTTTGAATTAGAACCTTTAGTTTGAGAATATGAAAATGGGTCAGATTCTATATAGGGACCGCAGAGAAAAACACTGCCCTCCCCCCCCCCCCCCCCCCCCCCCTCCCCCCCAAAGTAATTAAATAGAGAACACCACACTTGTTTTCTGTACAATCCCACTGAAAATCTCTGTCTCCTTCGTACTGGATTGTGGTTACATCAAGGATGAAAAAGAGACTACATAATATCTCTGACAATCACGAGCCATATTTGTTGACATATGGAAAAAAATTAGTTTCTCAATATGCCCATAATTGAATTACATATAAATCTGATGACCTACACAAAATCTAACATAAACTATACTACTTATAATACACACAGGGACAAATTAGGAATAATTGTTTTTTTTTCTTAAACTCTGTAACTATATAATGTACAAGGAATGCACCAATTATATAAATATAAGGGGTTAATACAACTGATGGGACTTTCAATTTGATCTAATTTTAATTTTAGTTTATTAGTCTCAAATTGTTGTTTTTAATTTCTATTGTTTTATAAGAGCTTTATATGAATTTAGTGATTTTAACTTTTAGTTGGCACTGGTATGTATATATGGAGACTACAACAAAACTTTGTTAAATGTATATGGATTAAAATCAAAACACATTAGGTCTCTGTATAAGTTTTAGTTTTCTTATCAATATACTTAATAGTATTAACTCAAATCAAATTCTTATAAAATTATAAAACTATAAGGATCAACATCATGATTTGAAATTACACGGGTTAAAATTAAAATTCCATCCAACAATAAGGATTAACAATATAAGTATTAATCCGAATATCAAATAGACTAACATTACGAGTGCCTCGCAGGCTTAACAATAACTTCAGATGCACAGACCATTTGACCAACATTACTTGACCCACTAATAACAGTTAATTTCAATTTACTAATATCATACCCCCAGAACATATATATATATATATATAGTATCAAAAGTTGTAATATTGATGTAACATAATAATGTACAAATACAGAAGGAATTTACTTTTTTTTTTTTAAGGCAAGCTGTCCAAAAAAATTTTGGGCCATTATTATCATATAAGGGATGTAAATAT
This sequence comes from Acacia confusa, assembly GCA_037074495.1. NCBI lineage: Eukaryota > Viridiplantae > Streptophyta > Magnoliopsida > Fabales > Fabaceae > Acacia > Acacia confusa. The sequence goes on from CM073514.1 coordinate 15,583,306, forward strand.
CGAATTAATTTTTTTTTTCTCTATTTTTATATTGTGTATCAAATTTATCTTATAATAACCTAGTTATTCATACACACATAAAAATACAAGATTTCATATTAAATGAAAGACACGTTGCATAACTTGAATATTTTAAAGTCTTGATCAAAAGGAAAGAAAACTTAATGTGCCATGGGTACAAAAAAAGCTTTTAAGACCAAATAAAAGAGGCCTCAGCAGACCGGACTTGCGACCGGTCTTATTCATGCCGGTATTAAAAGTATATCTTTAAGAGTAGACTTCAATCGGTCTTAAATAAACTCTTTTAAGACCGGACATTTAAAAACATCAAGTCTTAAAAGTGATACTAAATCCAACTGAAATATTTTTTTTGTCGGTTATAAAACTCAATTTTTAAGACTGAACAAAAATTTAACCGCTCTTAAAATGTCTAATTTTTAAGACCGGACAAAAATAAATGTGCTCTAAAAAGTAGCGGCTTGTTAGAACGACGAATAATTATACGCGGTCTTAAAAGACTCACTTTCAAGACTGGATGATTAATATATCCGGTCTTAAAGATTAACTTTTTAGACCAGACATATTAAACCATCGGTCTTGTAAGACCAACTTTTAATACCACCTAATATCAAATATGTCGTCTGACCTTTAAGACCTCGCATTTAAGTAAATCTGAGTACATCCGGTCTTAAAAGTTGAACTTTTAAGACCAACGTTTTTGTTTTATCGGTCTAAATTTTCTTGAATTTTTTCCTTGTTTTGTTCTTACTGATCATATATATACACAAATCCATACCAGCCAATCCAGCACATAAAATAGTATACTTTAAGCTACAAGCTATGAACAATTATGGATAAATTGAATGATCTATATACAAATCCATACAAGCCAATCCAGCACAGAAAATGCTACACTTTAAGCTACAAGCTATGAACAATTATGAATAAATTGAATTGGGAAAAAGCAGATCATAGAATACAAATATTATTGACCATGAGTTACAAATACAAATACAATAAGTTGTTACAATAAGATATACCACACTTAAATCAACACAATATTCACTATGCCTTCATCTAATTCCCATCTAACAACGTAACACATACATCCTCTTTTATAACATGCATGTCCCTTTGGAACGGATCCTGGCACTAAAATAAAACAAGAACAAATGTCATAGAGTTAGTGACATTGTTTAAAAACACGGATGGAATATAATAGCGTTAAAACCTTAAAGTTTTCAAAGGTTTGTGCAGTTACCTTATGAATTGACTCTTTTATAAAGGGATATCCTCCCATATCCCTTCTTGATGATCATTCCTTATGCCGGGTTCATTGTCTGCTTCATCTTCTTCGTTCATATTTGGTAGACCCCTTGAAAAAGAAGTACTGTTAGGAAGAGCATAATTTGCATGATTTTCCTCATCAATATCGATGACCCTTTTTCCTTGGAGAGCTATAGACCACATTTTATTTGCTTGATCGGTGATATAAAAAACTTGTTTCGCCTGGTCTGCTATGATAAAAGTTTCATCTCCAAAACTTGTACTATTGAGACCGACTAACATAAATTTGAGTCAATCGATCTGAACACCATTGTTGACATTAACCCACTTGCATTTGAAAATGGGAAATCTAATGAAGACATAATCCACCTCCCAAATATCTTCAATAACCCTATAATATGGCATGACTGCCAATTTAGGCCACTTGTCTTTCGAACTGGAGAAATGCATAGATTCAGCCTCTAACATTACACCACTGTTTTGAATGGTGCTCCTATCATCTAGGGACTTCAAGTAAAATGTGTAATTGTTGATCACATACGAATTCCAACTTATGACATCAACCTCAGGATCACGTGCTAACTATTTCATTGTCTTAGAAACAGATTCCTCTCCCTCAACCTTTTGTTTGAACCATTTTGCAAATGTTCTGTTATGCTCCCTAATCAACCTTTGTTCAGTCATTCAGGGATTTTCTTTCCTCACAGCTTCTTTATGTGCAGCTATGATGGCCTGAACTTCATCAACATTATTCAAGATGTATAAGTGGACTTGTGACAATTCATCAGGATCCACTCTCTTTACTAAGGCCCCCCGTCTACCCCCTTCAGTATGCTGACGTTTTGGAAGCCTGATATGTCTTACTTTGGCCAAATAATTTTGACAAAATTCCATGGCCTATTCAAATACATACTTCTGAACAATTGATGCTTTTGGCCGGTATGCGTTCTTCACGTACCCTTTTAAGAATTTCATAAATCTTTCAATTGGGTACATCCACTGTAAATGGACGGGGCCGGACAACTTGATCTCCCTCACTAGATAAACAATTAGATGAACCATGATGTCAAAAAATGAAGGAACAAAAAGCTTCTCAAGGTGTCACAGGATAAGATATCCTTCATTCTCCAATTCATCCAATTGTTCAAACTCGAATATTTTACTGCAAACAGCAATGAAGAACATATAAATCCTAGTCAAAATGTGTCGAAAATTATACTTGGTTATGCCTTGAATAGCTACTGGGAGTAGTTGTTGCATCAAGACATGACAATCATGAGACTTTTGGCCTACCAATTTCAAGTCCTTAATCGATACAAGCCTCTTAAAATTTGAAGAATACTTAGACGGAACTTTTGTGCCATGCAAACACTCACAAAAACTATGTTTCTCATCCTTAGACAAAGTATGAGAAGCTGGGGGACAATAAGTTTTGTTACCATATAGCCTTGGATGTAAGTCTTCGCGTATTCCCATTTCTTGCAAATCCAATCTTGCCTTCACACCATCCTTTGTGCTACCTTGTATGTTGAGAAGCGTGCCAACAATATTATCGCATACGTTCTTCTCCACATGCATGACATCAATATAGTGTCTCATATCAAGGTTGCGCCAATATGGAAGATCGAAAAATACCGATCTTTTTTTTCATATATTTGTTTCTTTTCTACCCTTTGCAGTCTTACCGAAAACGACACTTATATTTTTCACCTTTTCATACACTTGCTCCCCAGTCAATGCCACCGAAGCATCTTCATACTTTTGGCCACCAAGAAAGACTTTCTCTAATCGACGATATGGGTGGCCCCGTCTAAGAAATCTTCTATGTCCAAGATAAACCGTCTTTCTTACATGTTGAAGTTGATGGAAGCGTGTGCCTTCTTCACAAACCGAACATGCCTTATGGCATTTTATACTATACCCTGACAAGTTCCCATATGCTGGGAAGTCATTTATGGTACAAAATATCATGGCTCTCATTTTGAAGACCTCCTTCTTAAAAGAGTCAAAAACGTCGACACCTTCTTCCCACAACTCCTTCAAGTCTTCGATCAAGGGCTGAAGGTAAACATCAATGTCGTTTCCGGGTTGTTTTGGTCCCGAAATCAACATGGACAGCATGATGTACTTTCGTTTCATGCATAACATAGGAGATAAGTTGTGAATAATCAGGAGTACAGGCCAAGAACTATGTATGTTGTTAAGGCTTCCATATGGATTCATGTCATCCGTGCTAAGGGCAAGCGTAAGGTTCCTAGGTTCTTGGCCGAAGGTCGGAAATAATTAATTGATTTTCCTCCATTGAGAAGAATCGGCAGGATGTCGAATCTTTCCATCAGAAATCCTCTCATCTGATGGCACCTCAAATTTTTTGTATCATTTTCATTAGCCAACAAGCGCTTGAACCTTGGTATGATTGGAAGAAACCACAACACTTTTGCAGGCCCCTTATTTGACTTGTACCTTGGGGTTTCATATATTGGACAATTAAGCTTCTCTTCTAACTCGTTCCTATACAACACGCAATCATTCGGGCATGCGTGGATCGTTTTGTACTTCATCCCCAGTGGACAAAGTATTTTCTTAGCATCATAGTATCGGTGAGGCAACACATTATCATCTAGAAGCATGTCCTTAAAAGCCTCAAGCATTTCAAAAAAACTCTTGTCGCTCCACCCATGACATGCCTTCAAACTGACCAATTTCAATACAGCGTTCAACAGTTGGTATTTCTTACACCCAGGGTATAGTGGGGTCTCTGCATCATTGCACATATTACCATATGCATGTGATTGATGAAAGGTCTCTTCTCCTACATCACAAATAATGTCCTCTATGCGATCATCCATATCCGCGTCATTATCATCTGAGACCACTTCTCCATGTTGAGATCCACTTGGCATTTTTTCACGATGCCATACCCATACTGTATAGGTCTTATAAAATCCTTGACAAACTAAATGTGTGTGTATAACTTCAAGATTTAGAAAGTTGTTGTCGAGAGAGCAACGCGAAGCAGCGATGAAGCAACACACAAACACTGGAGACAGAACCTAAGTAATCACTTTCGGCTCGACGAGAGAAGTTCATACAGGGAAATTTAATTTTTCCGCGCGAGTGGCGCGAGATAGACATCTATTATTTGGGATATTTTTAAGACCGGTCAATTTAAAGGAATACGGTCCTAAAGATATATTTAAATTATATTGAACTTTTTAAGACCGAAGTTTTATAAAACTGTGGTCCTAAAATAAATTTAATTTAAATTTTATATTGAAAATTTTAAGACTGGAGATTAATAATACTGCGGTCATAAAATATATTTAATTTTGGACGGCATGTTTTATAAAACTACGGTCTTAAAAGTCAAATACTTTTTAAAATTAAAACGAAAAATTGCTGCAGCAATTGAATGAAAATAAAGAACACTAGAGATTGGAGAATAAGCTTTTTCTTTAATGGATAATATGGAAAAAAATAAAATATAAGCTTAGTTCTTATTAATTTTTAGATTACTATGACAATATGCAAGTACAAAAGGAAAATAAGAACAACAAACTGACAAATTAACAAAAACAAGCTTATAATGTGACTAAAAATCCTAATGCTTATTATCAGCTAATGTCTTGGAGATATCGGCTTCAGCAACAACAATTTCGCGTCGGATATCAACAATTTCCTATATTATGCCCATTAGTTTCACTTCATCATCTTCATCCATGGGAGCGTTAGGACCAGGAGGTTGGAGAGGGGGAGTGGGAACCTCTTTATGGTCTGAAGGCTGGAAGGGGCCGTCAACCTCTTCATCATCCGTAATAACAATGGGTCCAACGACTTGTAACTCCTCCGTCAGAATAGAACGCATTGGAAGAGAACCCACGAAAGATCTGGCGTGAGCACGAGCTTCAGGAGTACCCTTGCGAGGGGTTATCTTGTATCTAACCATTGTTTGAGCAGTTGGGGAAGGAGGGGCAAAGTGCTACGTAGTGTGGAGTTACGAGGTAATGAGGACTTAAGAAGGACAGAGAGAAAGTGTGTGGAGGATAATAAAGGCAGGATAGCAGTAGTTAATACTCAAAAGTGTATTAAGACCGTCATATAATATATCCACGGTCCTAAAAGTCTATTATTTATTATTTCATTAAATTTCCTTTAGGACCGATCATTTATCTTATACCCGGTCCTAAAAGTATATTAATTTTTTTTCCATTCAATTACCTTTAAGATCGATCATTTATCTTTTATCCGGTCCTAAAAGTCTATTAATTTTTTTCTAAAAAAATAATACATTTAAGAACGGATCTCTTACAATATCCGGTATTAAAATATCATTCTTTTCAAGTGAGAGACACCAGTATCCTTACACTTTGTTCAAATGAATGATTCAGAGTCTCTTCGGCTTCCAAATAAAGTTCCCAACTAGGCGGCTCCTCGTATTCTGATGAACTATGCGTCTCCTCGTTAAGGTTCCCGCATTTCACATTCTTCAGGATGACTTCTCTATATAAACCCGTTGTTACTTTACGTTGTTCACATTCTTCTCAATCACTTCTACAACCTCCATAATGGCCACTCCACCACTACCAGGTGTGCACAACAATGGTCCTCTCGCTCTACCAGCACCACCCAATAATGGTCCTACACCTCAACAGCTACCTCCGTACCCTCCTCCGCTGCCTCCAAACCCCTCCACCCGACAGATGATGCAGCACCTCCTAGCCTGTGTCGCTTATATAGACGGACGCATGGGCCAAATGTTTCAGGTCTATCAAGCCGTCAACAACAAGCTGAACATGTTACTCAAAACCAATGATGTTGAGTACAATCTCTTTGACGACAACATCTCCGACCTCTCCTCCGATCCCTCCCTCCCCTCCGACAACGACCGGGGGGATGATTAATTATTTTTATGTTTTTTTGTTTATACTGTTCCTGCCCCATAGCGGCCAGGAAAAAAAATATGATAAATAATTTTTTTTTCCATATTCGGTTATCTGTTAGTGTATACTTTCGTTAACTCGATTTTGTTTCAAACAAAAAGGAAACAAACAAAACCATAACTGAAATGTGATTAACGATAAAAATTCACAGAATACAATTAACAACATACAAAACAAACCGAAAAAAGACAACTTTTACCTTTTAAGAATAAAAACAAACACGGTGACAACACTTCTCAAGCTTGGACCACCGTTGCTTTCAATTTTACCACACCCAGAGTTGAAAATTTCCATTATCTTACTTATTTTCCGACAATGCTCTTCAACTTTTGGAGAGGTAAAACTGACGACAACGAAGGTCCTTAGCTTGAGCTGAATGCCAGAAACTCGAAGTGTTCTTGAACCCTAATTATTTGTCTTAAAAAATGAGTCATCATTTCTATTTAAAGGAAGATTATTAAGACTAGACATTTAACAAATAGACAGTCCTAAATATCTAGCCATATTTAATTTAGAATTATCGAAGACTTTTAGAATCGAACATTATATAAATATGCGGTCTTAAAAGTGTCACCATTTTATAAGACTTTTAAGACCGGAGATTTATGAAATATACGGTCCTAAAATCTAGGATTATTTTTAAGAAAAAACAAAGACCTTTAGGACCGTCTGATTAATAAATATGCGGCCTTAAAAGTTTCGCCAAATTTTATTAGACTTTTAAGACCGGAGATGTATCAAACATACGATCATAAAATCAAGGCTTATTTTTTTAAAAAAAACAAAGACCTTTAGGAGCATCTCTTTAATAAATATGCGCTCCTAAAAGTGTCATTACTTTTTTTAAGACTTTTAAGACCGGAGATGTATCAAACATACGCTCCTAAAGTCAAGGATTATTTTTTAAAAAAAAACAATTACCTTTAGGGTCGTCTGTTTAATAAATATGCGGTCCTAAAAGTCGCGAATACTTTTCAGAATCTCTTACTGCTAGTTACAACTCTCCAAAACTCAAATCTCAAGCAATATCCACCATCCAATACGTTCAGAAAACCAAAATTACACAGGCTAAGAAAATTGTTCTAAAAAATAAAAAAATTTATTATATATTGAATTATACAAATTGTAAAATTGTTCATTTACAAAATTAGTATTGTGATTGTTGTATTTACATAATGAATTTACAGTTTAATGTAGTACTGTAATTACAATCGTTGCTCTACAAGCATATATTTACAAATGAATTAGTACTGTGATTGTTGTATTTACTTTAAGAGGTCAGTAACATGTTGAGAAAACACACTGCGTATGTGGTCCACCTCATCTTCAAAAAAGGAAGTCTCAGAGGCAAACCTCTGTGACATCAAAGAAAGAAACTGAATTAATTCGCGTGGATTTTCATATGTAACATTAATTAAGCCAGAAACTGAATTCAGCCATAATATGTAACATCAAATACATTTACCCTTACAGTGAGTTTATTATTTGGTTAAGTGATAATATCATGCATGTGTTTCATTATGTACAGGCCACATAAGTTGGATCCGATTGGTTGCCGACGGATCTGAAAAGAATAAGAAATATATATAAGATCGAGCATATATAACTTACTGACCAACTTCACAAGGCAGTGTGCCAGTGTCCAAATATTTACTAACCTTTGGTGTAAGCCATTTAGGATTTTTGAGATTACTCCCTTGCTTTTTTTTTACCTGGTTTTGGAAGGTCCTCATTACACTATCATCAAAATCACAAATTTATCAATAATGTTCGCTGAAAATTCACATCAGAGATTTCATACAAGAGAATCAAAATGACATGCTTACTCGTTGATGATCTGCTTCAACAGAACCCCTGGTTGGCCATGAGTGGAGCATAAGAATAACACCGTATTTGAGTCCATGATCAGGACAAGTAACTGCTAGTGGGCGCTGGAATTTCACAGCAGTAGAGTACTCAGTGATATATTATGCAGAATTAAGTGAATTGTAACAAAAGATCGATTGTGATATGTACCTATGGTGATATGGAAACAAGTACACCTTCCTTATTACTTCACACAACTTCTTTGATATGTACTGTTGTCTTTCAACCTTGGGGGTTGTGCTTGCATATACTGGGCACAAGAATCCAAAATCATTGATTCTGCCCTGTTGCTCCAAATCTTGATGCATGAACCTACAATAATGACATCGATCAGGGAATTAGTATATATGTATGTGTGTCTAAACGGGGCATTTAAATTATGTACTCATAAAATAAGATACTTACCTACACCAGATTTGAACACATGCTAATGTAAGCTCCTGTCCAGGAAGCAGCAAGGACTTCATATCAACGGTGTCAAAGAAAATCGATTGAGGGTCATGAGGAACCCCTGCCACTTCATTGATATCCCACGATTGGTTTTGAAATTCTCCTTTGGATACCATTTGGGATATTTTATCCTTGGCCCCCAACTTAGCAGTAAGGGATGCAGCTTTAGGAGAAGGGGATGCAGCTTTGTTAGGAGGGGATAGAGATTGAGGAGGGGATAAAGCATTAGGAGGAGTATAGACATTTACAAGCTTCACTGGCCAAGAGATGAAGGTTCCCTTATCGGTTGGGAGAGGAAGAGGTGCATCAATGATCACCTCTTCAACTGACACTCTGACTTCATCATCAACCATTTGTTTGTAGTGTACAGTTGATCCCAAGTTGTGGAGAGTCCCTTTAGCAACTAATTGTCTAGTTGGTTCTGCCACGTACAGGTCACAAAGCTGCTCTGACTGTCCAATAATGCAGCTCCCTCTGGTGCTCTGCTGCACAGGTGCAGGTGTATGTGTGAAAGGAATACTGGTCTTTGGTCGAGAGCTAATAAGCTTCTTCATCTCCATCATTTCCTCCTTCATTTGCCTCATCTGGTCTTCAAACATTTCTTTCAATGCATATTCTTTGCCCTCTGCCTCCTCATTTAATTGTCTAACCGTTTGGTCCATCTCCTCTCGGGTAACCATACTTTGCCTAAGGTGTTTGGTTTTACCAAAGTATTCTTTTAGGCCTACCCGTCCTCCGATCCCCCTTACCCGCCTTGAGTGATCCGGTTTTCCGGTCGCAATGGCTAGAACATTATTCCTCCCGCCCGACACAAAAGATCCCTCTGCTTCTTTCTTTTTAAGATCTTCCTGTAAGATACAGATAAGAGAAGCTTAGTAATGAAACATGTTTAGTAATTAAAAAATAACAATAATGACACTTACAATTCTCTCAGCAACTATACGAGTTTGTTCACTCATGTATGCGCCTTTTTTTGGTCGTCGAATATACAACCAGAAATCCTTGTGACGTATTGGGGATTCCTGCTGATCAATTATAGTAGAAGGATTGGATTCAGCTTCTTCTTCCAATCTCTTCCGTTTGGCTTCCATCATTTCTTCTTCGGCCTTTGCATATCCCCCACTAGAAGCCCTATGAAGGCAATCATTCTTTCTCCCAATCTCCTGTACTTGTGCCCTTCTTCTATGTGAATTAGAATTGAAAACAACTATTAATTATGAATTTCAGTCATCTCACTAACAGAAATAAGATAACTTATGTTTGATATATATGAACCTCAAACACTTGTCAAATTCATTTCATCAAGTTTCAACATTTTATTTAAGGAAGATGTAGAATTGTATATAACTAACATACTGACTTACTAATAGTAATGTCTAACCACTACCTACTAAACAGAACTAGCTAAGAATATAATAACGGTTAACATATCAGACATGCATACTCACACATTAAACAATCATACTCAAATTCACTTCTGACTTACTTGCTTGTTCCTCTGATGCAGGACAAAGGATGGAAATATATACTTCTACTCACACATTAAACCATCTAACTAACAGGATTAGACGAACACAATAACATTCACATATCCGCACAGATTAATAAGCAAACAAAAAGGGCAAACGAAACTAAATATGAACTCACCAAAACATCAGAAGTAGACCGAAGCTGAACAAATTGATCCCAAATTTGTTGATCAATGAATGTGTACTTGTTCCAAGAATTATGATCAGGTCGAACCTCGGCAAAAATATAGGTGTTGGCTAGAAAGGTCTTAAATTTCCTCCACTGATCAGCACAATAAGACAATGTCTTGGCTTTCAACTTCTCAGAGTCAGGGATAGTGTATGAAAGCTGGATGGTGTCCCAAATAGGATCCTTCACTGTGTGTTCGTCAACATGTTTCCACTCATCTATCAAGATGCTGACCTTGCTGCGTGCCATGTAGCCAACATAACTATTATATTGGTGTTTATTCGGACCGAAAGGTTCCAACCTGTCATTAAACTGAATCTCGATCTTTGACCTAGCGTTCCGTTTTACGGACACATTGCCCATTCGTGTGTCACTTCTACCACGACGTTGAGGGCGGTCACGAGGCTCATTTTTAGAAGAAGAGGGTTGATTCTGGCTCACACCAGTAACATTAGTAACTGGCGTTGACTGAATAGGGAGAGAATGGTTTTCTCCGTTCATTTTCAAGAAAGTAACAGAGTGGTGGTGCGAAGGAGTAACGCTTGAGAAAGTGAGAGAGTAATAGAGGATGGTGGTGGTTGGCGAGGAATAGATGTAATGCAACAGGAAATGGGGTTTCGCAAAGAGAACAAGGGTTTCAGAGTTCAGATAGTAAGACGTAAGTCGTAAGTAAGGTTTCGCGCAAAGAAGTATATGTTTCCATTTTTAAGATCGAAGTAACTAAAAACACGGTCTTAAAGGTTAACATTTAAGACCATCCGTTATGATTGTCCGCTTTTAAAAGTAATAGACTATTATTTTAATTTTTTTCATTATTTAGTACTGGGTACAATTTACGTCCGCTCTTAAAAGTATTACCTTTAAGATTGTCATTTATATATGTCCACTCTTAAAAGTTTTATACGATTATATTTAAATATTTCCTTATTGTTCTTGACCGTAGAAAATATAAGTCGGTAATGTATGAGTTTTCTTTATAATATAATCCATATTTTATTTTATTTTTTAAACATTTTTAAGAGCGGTTGATTATTTTAAGCGGCCTGAATATTATATTTAATAATTTATGCGTTAAAAGAAGTTCTTTATATTTACAAAATTGCCACCGGTCATATCTTTAAGACTGGTGCCTCGAAACTCCGTTGTAAATGAGGCGATCTTAAAAATTGATGCAGGTGAAGAAGTTCTTTATATTTATAAAACTGTCACCAGTCATTTCTTTAAAACCAGGGCGTCTATACTCCACTCTAAATGAGGCGGTCTTAAAACACTTTTTTGCAGTAGTGTGTGTGTGTGAGTGTGTAATTAATATGTAAATTTGCCTCAAAAGTATTTGCTGAGGAGTATATTGTTGCCTCTATCATCAAAAAATGAGAGGTTAACGTTAGTTTTTTAATGATTAACATTAGTTTTATAACAACATGATATTGATCATGACAAAACTTCTCGAGAAACATTACTCATCAACTACCGGTAAATATGTACATTAACCCTTAAGATTATTATAAAGATAAACTTTTTTGGAGCGATTCCAGAATGGCCAATGATGTTACAAAATTCTTCCGTATGGCCTTCGAGCGGCTTCCCAAAGGTTCTGAGCCAGCAGTTTAAGGTAAAAATAGTAGAATCTTTTCATTGTTTCCGAAGTGTGTCAACACACACACACACTACCAAACTCGACTTTTCGATCATGAAAATTCACAGAATGCCCAACGACGTTGCGAAATTTATATGTTTGGTCTTCAAACAGCATCCTAAGTTAAAGGGGCATTGTGACAGCTTATGTATTTTTGAGAAAGTGGTAGAAAGGGATATATATATATATATATATATATGTGTGTGTGTGTGTGTGTGTATGTATGTATGTATGTATATATATGTATATATATATGGTGTACTGGTGTATAAGAGAGACAGGGCATGCACGAGGGTTGCTGCCACAAGTTGCCAATTTACCATTGTGGGACTTCAAAAAGTAAACTTTCCTCCATTATTTGCCTTCTTCTTCTTATCTCAACAACAGAGATACACATCAGCAGTACAAACACCAAGCTAACAAGTCCCTCCCAAACACAATAAATTTTACCAGGACCCACCACTTACACACACTTGTTCTCTCACTCAGATTCTTTTGTTAAAATATTCATTCATTATTGAAGGTGGAAAAACAATAAAGGTACAAGGCAAAACAGGAAAGGCAAAGGCAGTAATATGATTCACTACTATATTACAAATATTAAAAAAAAAAAAAATTTGCTACTAATAAAGTCATATACTACTCCCTCTAATAATATAAGAGTCAGTTGAGGGCTTGTTTTGGTTAATAAGACTTCAACCCCACTTTTTCTCTCAATAAAATTATAATTTTTCTTTAAATTATTCCTATTTTTTATTTAAAAGGGAAAACATCGACAGTCTGAAGTTTCGAGCTGGATCTATCACTTCGCTAGCTGCAACCATTGAAATCCCTATTATTGCACATATTAAAGGAGACTTCCATTAATGAGGCGAATTTCAATACAAATCATATGAAAATGAGACACTTAAAAAAAAACTAATTTTTTATTTTTTGTAAACCAAGTATCTAACTGAACATTCATATGTTCAGGATAGTATAGTTTTCGATGGGCGTATACTCTCTGTGGAAGTGAGGGCCTGGGCTAACCCTAACCCTTTCTTGTGTTTCCTTGTGTGGGCTCTTTTCTTAACTTCTGAACCACACCTTTGGTTTCTCACTCTAACCGGACCCCCACTCTCTCCCTCCTGACTTTCAACTGATTCTTTTGTCTGTATAATGGTGGAGAGAGACACACACACAAATAGTGGAGTGTTACTTATCATTTATCATATTTTGTCATAACACAATTATTTAACATGCATTAAATATATTGATTAAACATTATGTGTGTGTGTGTGTGTGTGTGTAAAGTCTGAATTAAATATAACGCTATCATAGCTACCACAAAAAAAAAAATGTACAACAAAAATCAGGAAAATATGTTGTAAATTGAGTTACATATCATATTCTGACGTAGAAAGGAGTCACAACATTTTTGCCAAAATGGAGAGATGACAATTTTTTGTGAATGAAAATTTATAACACAACAATCAAAAAAATTTCTTGACCTTTGTAGTGTAATTTTACCGTGGTTACAATGAAAAGTCACATATTACAACTAATTCAAATTGAATCAAGTTCACATAGAACTTTTTAACAACAATTTTTTCATTAATTCCAATAGAATTTGTGTAACTTAAAAAAGGAAAAATTGTGTAACTTCAAAAAATTAAAGAATTATTTATATTAGTTTACAAAATTGTATCATGTGACATGTATGTATGTGTTATATTGTAGAGTAAAAAATATATATTTGACACTGTTATTTGTTTTATGATTTCATATATTCTGGTTCCGTATTAGTTTTAGAAAAATAAAAACGTTCAGATACTGACTCCCTTTAGCAGCAAGTTAACGCTTTTAAAAATATATGTTTGAATGTTTATATTTTTTGAGAACTATTTAAAGCCTTCGACCAAAAAAAAAAAAAAAAAAGAGAACTATTTAAAGCAGATACCATACAGATCATATGTCACTGAACTTTGGCAACCTTGGTTGTTGCTTGTTGGCTACTGATAAGAATGTCTCGGGGTTTTATCATTCTCGGTATGGCCATTTGAATTTTGGTGGATTGAAAACTCTTCATCAAAAAAAATATGGTAACAAGTTTTCCTCAAATTTCTACTCCTTCCTAAATTTGTGAAGAGTGTATTGTTGACCGTTATCAATTTCCTGAAAGAAAATCATGGAGAACAAAAAAAAAGTCTTGGAGTTGATTCATTTTAACGTTTGTAGACCAATTACACCAACTTTCAAAGTGGTAAAGAAATTTTATTATATTTATTGATGATTTGACCAAAAAAATTTGGGTTTATTTTTGGTAGGAGAAATGTGAAGCTTTTAATATAAAAGCTTTAAAGCTCAATTTGAAAAGGAAGCAGGAAAGATGATTAAAACTCTTCGTACAAACCGTGGTGGAGAATATTACTCAAAGGAATTTGCAAATTTTTGTGAGTAATTTGGCATTCGAAGAGAGCTTACAGCTACTTATGCACCACAATCATAAAAGAAGAATCAAATCATTCTTAACATGGTGAGAAGTTTGCTAGCAAAAGGAAATGTCCCAAAAAAATTTTGGCTTGAAGCAGTTAATTGGGGCATTTATATCTTGAATAGAAGCCTTACTTTTGCTTTTTAAAACATGACTCCACAATAAGCTTGAAGTGGCCAAAAGCCTGCAACAGATCACTTTCAGAATTTTTGGTTGCATCGCATATGCTTACGTTTCAGATGATAAAATAAAGAAGCTTGATGATAAGGTGAAAAATATGTTGTTTTGGGTGTAAGTGAATAAGGCTTTTTTCCCAAAATGCTCATTTTTAGGAAACTATTTACCAAAATGCTCCTCCTTTGAAACTATTTTCCATTGTGCCCCTTTTTGGAAACATATTCCCCTTATGCCCTCATTTAGTCGACTAAAACAGGGCTTTAGTCTACTAAATGTCGGGGCTTCAATTTTTTTTGAATGCCCACGACATTTAGTCGACTAAACCACAGGTTTAGTCGATTAAATGTCGTGGGGTTCAAATTTTTTTAAATGCCTTCGACATTTAGTCGACTAAATCCCATTTAAATTGTATTATCATAATTATCGTCTACATATTAGGAATAACTATAAATATGGGATTATATATATATATATATATATATATATATATATATATATATAATCCCATATTTATAGTTATTCCTAATATGTAGACAATAATTATGAACCCCATGACATTTAGTCAACTAAACCCTATTGTTTAGTCGACTAAATGTCATGGGCATTCAAAAAAAATTGAAGCCCCGACATTTAGTCGACTAAAGCCCTGTTTTAGTCGACTAAATGGGGGCAGAAGGAGAATATGTTTCCAAAAAGGGGCACAATAGGAAGTAGTTTCAAAGGAGGGGCATTTTGGTAAATAGTTTCCTAAAAAAGGGTACTTTGGGAAAATACCAAGTGGATAATCTAAAACTTACAGATTTTTTAATTCACTAACCAATAAAATTGTGATTAGTAGAAATGTTATTTTTGATGAAGAAAGCACTTGGAATTGGAATAGGTAGCAACCTTCTCTAGTTATTTGTGATGATAAAATTGAAGAAGAAAAGGATCAACTGCCGCAACCAAAAAACACTACCGTCGCTACTTTTGAAAATTCTCTAAATCATGCAAAAGCAGCAACCACTACAACAATGGAGGAATCTCGTGTTGGTTGATCTCGAAAGAGACCAACTTGGATGATGGATTATGTAAGCAAAGATGAATTATCTGATGAAGATTCAATAGCTCACCTTGTTTTGTTTGCATATTGTGACCCCCTCACATTTGAAGAAGAAAATTAAGATAAAAAATGGCAAATTGCCATGGATGAAGAGATCAAATCTATAGAGAAAAATAACACACAAGAATTAATGGATGTCCCAAAACAGCAAAAATCCCTTGGAGTCAAATGAGTTTACAAAACAACGCTGAACAAATATGGTGGAATTGACAAATATAAAGCATGCCTTGTTGTAAAAAGCTACAGACAAGAATTTGGGGTTGATTATAAAGAAGTTTTTTGTTCCAGTTGCTAGGCTTGACACTGTTCGTTTAGTGTTAGATGTAGCTACCCAAAATTCTTGACAGGTTTATCAATTAGATATCAAATATGCATTTTTACATGGTGAACTGTAGAAAGAAGTTTATGTTGATCAACCACTTAGATATCTAAAAAAAGGGAGAAAAAAAAGGGTAGATAAATTGAAAAAAAGGCTTTGTATGGGATAAAACAAGCACCGTGAGTTTGGTATAGTCATATACATGCATATTTTTCTAAAGAGGGTTTTCAAAAGTGCCCTCATAAACATACGCTCTTTATAAAATTTGGAAATATCCTTATTGTGTCTCTATATATTGATGATTTAATTTATACTGGAAATTATATAGGCATGATTGATGCCTTTAGGGAGAACAAGATGAAAGAATTTCAAATAACATTTGGGCTTAATGTGTTATTGTATTGGCATTGAAGTTATGCAACCACCATTTGGAATTTTTATTTCCCAAAAGTAATATGTCCTTGAGATTTTGAACAAGTTTAAAATGGGGGATTGCAATCATGTTAATACTCTAACTAAGTGTGCCTTGTAATTGGTGAAGAATGATGGAGGAAAGAAAGTGAATGTTGCTTTATTTAAGTAAATAGTTGGAAGTTTAATGCATCTCACTTCCAGAAGGCTAGGCATCATGCATGCATGGTGTTAGTCTTATTAGTTGATACATGGAAAATTCAACTAAGAATATAATAATCTTTTACCTGCAAAGATTTTTTTTTTTTTGGTTATTTGAAAGGCACAATTGATTTTAGAATTTTTTATATGGCCAACCCAAAGGGAAATTTTGTGGTTTTTCTGATAGTGAGTATGCTAGAGATCTAAATTATAAAAAAAAAAAAAAAAAAGCACATCAAACTTTGTTTTTATGATAACTGATGGAGTTATTTCTTGGTTTTCAAAGAAACAACCGATTGTTAAGTTGTCTACTACATAAGCTGAATTTGTTGCTTTAGTAACATGCTCTTGTCTAGTCATATGGTTGAGAAGGTTGCTTGAAGAACTTGAGAGTCAACAAAAATGTCCAACAATAATTTATTCCAACAATGTTTTGGCAATTAAGATTTTCGAAAGTCCAAATCTGCATGGACAAAGCAAGCATATTGATGTAAGATATGATTTTCTACTTGACCTTTGCTATGATGGTATCATTAATTTGGTGTTTTGTACAAGTGAAGATCAACTAGCTAACATTTTGACCAAACTACTTAAGCAAGTTCTGTTCATAAAGCTAAGAAAAATGCTTGGTTTCTATGGAAGATTTTGTTTAAAGGAGGGGTTAGCCTTGTTCTCTTAAACAATAGTGGAACTACCTTTTGGCTAGACTCCAGCTGACTTTTTCTTATCTTATGTATTTATATGTATATATTATATAATATTTTATTTAATTTGGCCAATAATTTAGCATAAGTTAATCTCTTATATTCTCTATAATTACACTTTTTTTATTAGAACAATGTTTATTTTTAGTTCATTACTCATTAAGTTATGAGAGAAAAGTAAAATTTTTGTTTGAGATACCTACTGAAAATGTTAGTATCATCTTATATTTTGTTTTGATTTAAAAAAAAAAAAAGAATTGTGACCTATTAAAAAAGATGAATGATAATAAAAATTTAAGGGGCCCGTGGCCCTTAGTTTGCATGTGATAGGGGGTATTAAATCAAAATCACCCCACTTTCCTTTGTCATTTTTTTTTTTGTGTGCATGAGATGGTCTAGAGGCGTCAAACTTATTCCATTTCTAGGCTCTGATGCTATTCATCTTCATTTTAAGAACTAAATAGGTACTTAAAATCACTTCTTTTCACCTCACTCCTTTTACGAAAATTATTCTACGTATTTTTCTCTTTCTAATAAGGGTGGTATTGTGTGTATTAGTGAAAATTTTTGGATTATGATTTTGGGAAAGTATTAAGTTTTGAGAATAGATGACTATATATATGTGGTGTATAATTAATTGCTAGTTTTAATCGATTTGGATTTATTATTTGGTTGTTTTATGATTTTAATCGGTTTAGAAAGTAAAATTCTTTTTTGAGATACATACTGAAAATGTTAGTATCATCTTGTATATTGTTATGATTTATAATTGTTAGTTATTATTTATTTATATTTTCAATGTTATGTGATATTATTTAGTAAATAGTTCAATATATTTATTTTTTAGTTCAAGCTAAAAATATTTTCTGGTTCTGGCAATACTCTTAAACTTAATGTTTGCAAACATTAGTTTAAGGGAGGGATTGTTGGAAAATTCACCTGCTGCCAAGTGTCTCCATGCTATTACCCTCTAAGTTATTGGACTTGTTTGGGATACCGGTAAGCAAAATGACTTGTGTAAAAGTCCAATTGGGTAAAAATCAGATTGTGAAATGTGATTTATGCTTAGATTGGTTGTTGCATAAGTATCTTTTGTGAAATTGAAACTTATTTGAAATGATTTATGGATAAGTGATTTTTGAGATAATTATAAGAGAAAAATTAAAATTACCAAAAATATTAAAAATGCTAAGTTACAAATTTGGCAGTGCTAAAATACATAATTTGATCAAATAAATATTACATAAGTAACTAAGACATTATGTCCGGTACAATTTGGTATCTAATTTTGTCACGAATCTAATTCATTTCAATTAAAAATGAAAGATTTATTTTGAGTTGAAGATTCCTAAGCAGAATTATTCGACGAAGACTCTTTATCTACAATAATATTCCCACTTTCAATTTCTATGAAAGTAGTATTTGATTGAAATAATAAATAAGGAGTTTATAGCTTTTTAAAAGCCAAGAAACCAAACTGTTTAAATAAGCTCTTTTTTTTTCCCATAAGTCTGATTGCTCACATTTTTCATCCAAATGAAAAATTGAATAAAAACACATAAGCCATATTAAAATAGTAAATAAGTCCCAAAAACTCATCCTATAAGCTATCCTAAACCAGCCCATTATCACTTTTCAGTTTCATGGCATGAATTTCATTACCATATTCCATGAACTCTTTGCACGATAGAATGTGATTGAAAGTTTCACACTCCTAAAAATATGTTTTGCATTTAGAGCATGTTTGGCAATATCTAAAATCTAGGCTTTGGAAAAAGTTTGACAAAACCTATTGTTTTTTCAAAAGCTATTCTGAATCCAAAACCTAGGTTTTGAAGCCAAAACCTAGGTTTTCTAAAATCCTTTTTTTTTTTTTTTTTCAATTTTAAACTCTCTTTCATAAGAGAGCCCCACCATCATTGAAAAACCCCCAAATGTCCTCATTATATGTTGCGAAAGATGTATTAGATTTTATGACATTGTATCATCATAATAATTATGTTGCTTTAATTTGCTTAATTCTATATTACATTAATGTAAACATGTTTCTTTTTGTTATGAGACGAGATCCAATACAAATAAACATTTTAATTAAAAACTACTAGCTCCACTTTCTTTTACCAATCAGTTTTGCTAAAATTGCATAGGCTTCCTTTATATATATATTATATATATATATATATTAGTAACTGAATTTAATAAAATTTAATATATATTAAAAATAAATTATATTGAATATAATAAAATTTAAAGTAAAGTAAAAAAATTATATTAACTGAATTTTCCGTCACTGTATTAAATTTTAATTTATTAAAATATTTACATAGATTTGTTTGAATTATATTTTAGCCAATTTATGTATGAAAAATTGTTTTTAAAAAAATGTGTAAAATTTAAAAAATTATTACATAAAAAAAATTATTCTACTTTGTGCTTTGAATTGTTACGAACATGTAAGAAGTACTGTAGGTAAGAATGAATATATTTTGTATGTATTTGTTTATATATACTAGTTGAACATAGAAATATTTTTTTTTCTAACAATTTTATGTAATTTTTGGTATTTATTATAAAATTTAATGTTTATAATATTTAAAATACATCTTTATCCTTTATATGTAATTTTATCAGAAGCTAATGTCCCTTTTAGTAAATTATACTCTCAAAAAGCTATTCTGATAATAATATCCAAACACTATCATTTTTCCTAAAACCTATTCTGTAAAAGCTATTCTTGAAATCTATTCTCCAAAAACTATTTTTACCTCATAAATCTTTAAAGCTATTCTTCAAAATTAATATCCAAACGGGTTCAGTGTGATTTAAGTAGTGGTTTCTTCTTTAATTTTTCTCATGTAACATTGTTTGTAACTTTGCCTTTTTAAAAGGCTTCGTACGTTGAATAAAGATATCCTCTCATTCTCCCATATTTCCCTCTATTTTAACCGAGAGAAGTGTCTTAATTAATATGAAGGAACTCTCCCAGTCTCCTACCCTAATAGATTAGTGTTTTAGGATAAATATAATCTTAACAATAACGTGTTTCATTCAGCGAACAAATCAAGATTTAAAGAACATGGAAGCTAAGTTTCAGGTCCAGAACATTGCATTATTGAACTTTGATGTATCAAGTCGCACTCTTTATAATTAATCTGTAGCAAGGCAACTCTTTGTAGATCAACATAAAATATCATTTGTTGAAATTTTTACTGTTCATGAGCCATGAATACTATATACAGCTTATTTTGGGGTATTTGTACATGTGATCATCTATCAAATGGATTATCCATAGAGATAAACTTTTTATGTGCAGAGAGGGAGGCAGAGAGAGAGAGAGATGAGACTTGAAACTTGAGAGAAGGGAGTGCATATCAAAATTTAATCTTTTAAAATAATAATGATTGACTCGTAAAATCATTAATTTAATGCAGGTTTGTTTTAGATTTTAAGAAGTGCTTTTATGATTTATGAGGTAAATATTAAAAAAAATTTATCTCGATTTACGGATTAAGTGCTTAAACATATAATTATATAGGTTCCCCAAACAAGCACTTAAGACTAATGATATAAGAATGTATTTTGATTAGCTTTTAGATAATATATAGCTTCCGGAGAAAAAAGTGATCAAAGTTTTTTTAGAGAATGGACTATCAGAAGAATAGTTTTTGTTAAAAAAGTGATTTTGACAAAATGATGGTGAGATAATCGTTACAATAATCACTTTTTCATGTTTAGATTATCAAAAAAAGACATTAACTTTTGTGGTAATTACATATAAAGGATAATATTTCATTTCAAATATTTTTAACATTAAATTTCATAATAAATACCAAAATTTAAATAAATATGACTACAAAATGAAAATTATAACATTACTCAATTTTATAAGATGATAAAAACTAACTCAAACATATATATATTGATAAATTGTATAAACTAAAATCATTTTTAAATAGTAATTATTTAAAATAACATATTTTAGACTCAAATATGTAATTGATCCTATAGTTAAATGTTTGATTGCAAAAAAAGATACCTTAAAAAAAATTAGAGTGATGTTTTTCTGAGAGAAAAGTAAAGAGAAAAGGAGGAAAAAGAAAAATGACAATATGGGGGTTGGGGAAATTATTACACCATAATTATGGCTAAAAACCTCAAAAAGGAAAAAATTAGCTTCTTGAAACATATGGTTTTAGAGAAAACAATGTTTCTTCCTTTCTTTTTTTTTTTTCCTTCAAGTGTTTAAGTAATTTGTTTTTCAAACTATGGTTTCGAGTCCAAAAATACTTTTTTATAGTTATCCAAAGTCCAAACACACACTAGGGTTGGAAGATAAAAAACATACGTTATAAATTTAAATGGTTAAGTTGAAATATTATACTGTATAAAGTTAGAGAACCTATGCTTTTACCTTGATATATTTATAAAGGGTTCTATTTTTCTCATGTTGCATGAGAAAAAGGAGATTTCTACACATATATGAAATGGTGGGACATATATATATTTATATTTATATATATATATATATATATGTCACATGAGAAAACATTTCTCCTACAATATGAGAAGTGTTTTTTCCATTTATAAAAGTTGTACAAAGTCAGGTTGTTTATGAGTATAAAAAATGAGGCTCATCACTTTCTTGTAAATGCACGGGCCTACTCTTATATAATATCAACAAGTTTCATCTCACTAATTAAGGTTGGATGGCTATACATCAATAACTAAATTTTTAGATATATTATCAATTAAAATATTTTATTCAACAACCTTATTTGGCACCTCCTTTGGTCTTCCTCTGCCTATATATCACTCTTGTATGATGTGTATAAATTCCTTTTTTTTCCCCTAAAATTTAAAAAAAGGGGTTGGGCTCACCTATAAAAATATATATAGATTGATGTTGATGACATGCCTTGTTTAGCTCCCTTGTTAAATTTCTGGAAAAGGCCGTCCTTTAGGTGGAAAACAGAAATGTCAGGCCCATAATAAACCTAGGTAGGCCCAGGAGAATGGGCCCATGAAGCTTTATTGGATTATGAGATCATAGTACTAGTCTCACCTCTGTACCTGCCCAAAATAGGACAATCATGGGAGAAAGTAACCATTACTACTATAATTATAATTATAAGAAAAGGACCTTTCATATTGATGCTTTGATGATGTGGTATTAATTAGTGTACTATTTCTTAGTTAGTACATTTATAATTAATCTAAAATTTTAAATTTTATGCAACCTGTAGAGCCCATATCTAATATTATTATTCATTCAATAATTATACAAAAAGTTTAGAATCCGTTTGATTGGGGCGCTTATGGATACTTTATGAGAAATATGAAAACCAAAACTAATTTACTAATATAATTAGGTCTAATATAATAGAAGAGGTTGATCGCTTATAACTAAAAAACTAACGGTGTGTTTGGTTTCAGTAGAGTGACCGAAGGAGAGAAGGGAGATAAATTTTTTTCCTCATATTGATTAAATTGCCCATGTAACAATTTCAATATTTCAAAAATATACTCTCAACAAAAAATAATATTTCTCTCATTAATGATAATTTGGTAAAAGACTTTCCTCCCCTTCCCTCAAACCAAATACACTATAAAGTTTGATTCTTCATAAGAAGATATACCCACATTTAGTATTTGATAGTGCTTTGAAGTATTAAAATTAAAATAAACTTATTGATATGCATGTTTATTTTAATTTCAAAGTATAAAAAAGACTATAATATGTTTTGTTTGTATTTAATTATACAATCATCATTTAAATTTCTTGAATCAACATCTTGCTTGTCAAATGAGACAAATGGTGTTAAAATTGAAGCATTGAAAATACACCTAATAAGATTAAAGAAGGGTTAAAGTGCAAAAATACACTTAAACTTGATGTAATGGTATCTAGATAACCAAACATATATTTTAGCCCACTTTCTATTAATCTTTTCAAAAGGTAGCGATTTTAATTGAAACTAAAACATGAAAATAGTGAAGTGTGTATTGTAGTTTAAACAACATAAGTTTGAGTATGGATGCCCATAATAAATTTGATTGTTAATATTAATTAAACAATATAAATTTAATTTAATTATTATATTTTTATTTTTAACAAATAGATTTATTATTAAAAAATCATATATTCAAGACTTTAAATTTAGACTATTCAAAATAAGACTAAGACTATTCAGATCTCATCACACTAAATGTAGTGATATATGCATAATGTGGAAATACGTATGCTTGTTGAATTATTTATGCAGCTTTCTCAATTTTGGAAATATGCCAAATTAAATACCTCCTCAATTATTATTTCTAAAATTGAATACTTTTTTTTGGTCTGACTCTATAATGCAATCTTGCCCATATCATGTTTATTCTGAACGAATATGTTATGTGACACTTTCCTTCGTACATAAACCATAAATAAAAGAATAACTTAGTTATTCACCTGATAAATGAAAAAGTTTGAAAGCTACATCAACTTAACAAAGGTGTTAAAGGTAATTTTTCAGTGCTCAAACACTTTGATGTTTTCTAAAAAATGTTGGGAAAATTGATTTCAGGGCCCAAACTAGTAAAATAATTACAAAAAAGGCCTAAGAAACATTCACATGTCCAGAAAAGGCCCTGACATGTTTTCAAAAAAAAAGTGTACGGATATAGTTGCTAATTGCTACTGATTTAGTTGTTAATTGCTACAGATGTAGTTGTTAAAATGTAGTTGTTAATTAGACTGATTTAGTTGTTAACGGGAACTGATATAGTTGTTAAACGCTACTGATATAGTTGCTAACGCTTTTTGAAAAAAATGCTAGAAAAGGCCTTTTCTGGCATGTGAATGTTTCTTGGGCCTTTTTTGTAATTATTTTACTAACTTGGGCCCTGAAATCAATTTTCCCAAAAACGTTTGATATGTTATGATAAATATTTAACAATAAAATAATCAAAACAAAAAATTCAAAATCAAGTTGGTTTAATTTGCAATTGAGGGTTATTCTTGTATAAATTTTACTGGCGGCTAATTCGTAAGTATTTTTATCATGGTATTAAAACCTTATCTAGGTTGACCGGCTAAAGCAATGAACTGATAAGTTGGTCATTTAGCTTGTTTGGATAAAAGTTGTGGACAGATCGGTTGAATTATACTCTATATTTATTGTTTCCATGTTGAGTTTGAAACGGTGTCATTTTGAATTAAAAATAAGTAAAATTAATAAACCTTCACGCCTTTACTTTATTGATTATATTTTGTTAAATTATGTGTGATTTATGTAAATGTTCCATTTATTTATGGATTGATATATTTTTTATTTTTTTGGTATAATAAGGGGCTCAATGCCCATGATGTATTTTTTTTTTTTTATACATATAATAGGGGAGGGGCAGGATTTGAACCATGGACACGGGGGAAGAAAGCTAAATACTATTCTTTTAAGGTTTATATATTAATACATTTTATATTTTTTAATTACATTATATTATTTTAATTATGATTGGATTGATCCAAGTTGAACTTCAGTTAGACCATCGATACTTGAACCACTTAGTGCCTCATTAATTTAATAACTGGTCTGGTTTTCAGTCGTTTAATTTTCATAAATCTTCCTACTTAATTTTTTTTTTTTTTTTGGAGCGGATAGATATTTATAATTAATTTACAATTGAGGGATAAGCTCTTTAATTTTCTACTCATGGAAGCACATTATCAATCCATTGAAACTTCCCATTAATTAAACTATATACACCTTTTAAATGATTTAATATAGTATTAAAATTCTTTTAATTTGCTTAATCAGTTATAATCTCCAGTTTAAGAAATTTGTTTATTTTATTATTTAGTCTTAATCATAATAATTTGAAGCATCGAACCATCATCCCTCAAGTGGGACCGCAGGGCCTGTGTTGGGTCCCTACAAACTGTGATACTTCTTGAATTCAAACACAAAAAATGTCAGCCGTACATAACCTTTGACAATTTTTGGAAACCACTTTATCTCTCAGAGAAAAAAATACAAAGTGTTGTCCAAAAAGGTTTCACAGATGCATTTATTTATTTTAGAGTTGAAATTTCAGTGTTGACTCGATGGACCATTCAAATGAAGTTCAACAATTTTTAAGTCCGGATTTGATAAAAATGATTGTTTTAAGCAATTCCAATTCTTTAATATCGGCTTCTTCTTTTTTCCCCAATACTTTAAAATCTTATTTTAAATTGGTATTTGTTTAAAGTATAAATGTAAGGGTTAAGATTTGTTTTTCCCTTAAAAGTTTTTGTAATGAAGCTATAGATATTCGGAAACTTCTTTTCTTTTCTTTTTTTTTTTTTTTTTTTTTACTTAACATCATTTCAAAAATGTTAAAATAGAACGATATCATCATATTCTAATGATAATCAAATGGATATCGGTCACATCAAATTTTATAGCATATACAAGTGGACATAATCATTTTTTGGTATTATTGCCCTAGAAATACATGTGAACCAAAAATGTTACCCCAAAAGCGTTAAATAACAATAAGGCTCTTCAAATTTGCAAAAAAAAAAAAAAAACACAAGAAAAGACAAATACGATCAAGGGAGCGGATCCAGGAATTTTAAGGATGGGGAATAAAAAATAATATATCATAAATAAAAGTACTTAAAATACAATATAGACCTAATATACAAAAAATTAAAAACAATCTATTATAAAAATTAAGATCATTTTATTTGACTTTTACTATACGTGTTTTCGTATTGTTAAACTTATCCATAATTGAATTTATGATAAAACTCAAAACAAATATTTTTTTTTCAATATATGTAATCAAAAAATCATTAAGAAATTAGTCTTTTATCCTATTTTGAAGCTTGTTTTTTTTATTATTTTAATAGCAAAGAAATATATTCTAGTAATAGCTATAGAAACTGAAAGAATGAATGCAAGTCTAATCACTTTATTAATAAGAAAGTAAATGATGGACTTTATAGTTTTTATTAGCCCTTGACATAATTCAGATGTAGTTGATAAATTAATCAAATCTAGATATTTAGGAATGTCATACTCAA
The DNA here is from genome assembly GCA_037074495.1 of Acacia confusa. Taxonomy (NCBI): domain Eukaryota; kingdom Viridiplantae; phylum Streptophyta; class Magnoliopsida; order Fabales; family Fabaceae; genus Acacia; species Acacia confusa. The sequence continues at coordinate 15,609,622 of CM073514.1, forward strand.
AATATTATAACTCTATCTTCAAATGCAATTTTTCTTGTTATGTAAAATCTCTAAAATAAAATTTATCAATAAGTTTGCAAATATCATTACTATTAAATGACTAATACATATTTTTTGGATCTAAAATCATGTTCAAAGCAACTAATTCAACAACATTATAATTGAACTTGCTATTTAATTATTGCAATTGATAGTCAATTACAGTATAAAAGAATTAAGCTCCCACGAGTATAATGATGGATTTAAACTATGGATGACCTAATTAAAACAAAGAGCCTAATTACTAAAATATTATTTTATTATATAAATATTTAAAAAAAAACTAGGGGGGGCGGGGGCCACCCCTCGCCGGTCCGCCCTTGGGTTTACCCTGATCTATTACACAATTTAAACCATCTAAATATCCTTATGCAGCTCTAATTTAATTATTTTTTGGTATAACAGTGGGTATTACAGGCGTAATATCGTGGGAGGATGCCTAGCAAGTAAGCACATGAAAGATTGATGAAGACACAAAACAAAGTTTATGAAGAAAGCATGATTATGCTCTGACGTGGCTTTCCTCCAATGCCACTTAGCATCCGCTACCATTCTTTCCTGTAAAACTGTGTCATTTTAGCTCAAAATAGTGAGGTAGGGTTTGTTTTTAATATTTTAAATACTAATTGATATTAAAAAGATATTTTAGGATATTAATTGGTATTGAAAAAATACTTCATAATCTTAAAAAAATATTTTAAAGTATTAAATGATATTAAAAAGATATTTAAAAATATTGATTGGTATTAAAAAAATACTTTATACTCTTGAAAAATTATTTTAGGATGTTAAAAAAATATTTCAGGTTATTGATTAGTACTAAAATAATACTTCAATATACTAGATGTTACTACAAAAATACTTCATAATCTTGAAAAAATATTTCTAGATATTAACTGGTACAAAAAATATACTTCCAGATATTTTTTCAAGGTTATAAAATATTTTTTAGTACTAGTAATATCTTGAAGTATCCTTTTAGTCTGAGTTAATACACTAAAATATTTTTACAATATCATTATGAAGTATTTTTTCAGTATCCTTTTAGCACCATTTAGTATCCTAAAATATTTTATTGATATTTTAAAATAATTTTTTAAGATTATGAAATATTTTTTCAGTATGAGTCAGTATCCTGAAGTATCATTTTAATACCATACTGTACCCTGAAATATTTTTAAAAAATGTTAAAATGGTTTTTCAAGATCATGAAATATTTTTTCAGTACTGATCAGTATCATGAAATATCTTTCTAGTATATGTTAGTAGCTTGAATATATATATATATATATATATATATATATATATAATATATATATATATCATTGTTTTGCGCCAAAACGGCGTAATTTAACCGAAAAGGATGGCAGCAAACGCTAAGTGGCATCAAAGGAAAGCCAGGTCTGACTATGCTCACGTTAAATTGTACGTGGTATAGGGTTTGATGTGGCAGAGTTTGTTTCGCAATTGTTGGAGTAGGACAACATTATCCCTTTTTTAACATTTGTGGGTGACATTGGGCCAAAGATACATCCAAACACCCCACAAATTTCTGCAAAAGTTACGGGGTAAAAAAGAAAAAAAACCGTTAACCCCTTGTAATTCTTGATTATGAAGAAGAAGAAGGGACAGTGGGAAGACTCAGTGTGTTTGTGTTGTAGTCACTGATGATAGTGAAAATTGAATATCGCTTGAAGCTTTAGTGTAATTTGATCAATGGGAGTGTCTTGAATATAAAGTTATGAAACCCAAACTGACTTTTAAATCGGTTGAGGTACTAAGTTAAGGGTAATCGTTGAGAAATTAAAGAATTTTTTTTATAAAAAATTTGAATTTTTTTTTTTCAAAAAACGAATCGAATTGATGCATGAACCAACTGGTTTGTTCTTCAGTTCAGTTTAGCTGGTGGTCCAGTACGGCTTCAAAATTTGGCTTTGTATAGTCGAACTTGTATTACAAATTTATTTAAATATTGTATTTTAATTTATTAGCTAACATGCTTATGTTTTTTTTTATATAAAAATAGTAGGCATTCGCGCTAGCTAAATTTCCCAGTTGCCAAGAGCATGTGACTATGTATTAGGACTATTTGTTACAGTTTGGGTTGGTTGATGGTTTAATAAGCTCTCGACTTTTTGGAATGGTAATGAAAACCTGAGCTTTACCCCTTCTAGAGGTGTTCGACAAGACGATCCTCTAAGCCCTTATATTTTTATCCTTTGTATGGAACGTCTGGGGCACCTTATTAAAGCTGAGTGTGAGGCTTGCCAATGGAAGCCATTTACTTTCAAAAGAGGAAGCCACCAAATCTCTTATTTATTCTTTGTTGATGATCTCCTACTTTTTACAGAAGCCTCAGATGACCAAATGAGAGGAGTTTATAAAGTGATGTAAAGCTTCTATGAAGGTTCGAGGCACAAAATCAGTCTAGAAAAATACCGAATGTTTTGTTCTATAAATGTTAATTTTAATAGAGCCCTCGAACTAAGTCAACTGCTTGGAATTAGAATCACTTCAAACCTCGGAAAATACTTGGGAGTTCCAATTATTCATAAGAGAGTTACGAAAGCCACGTATTACCCTATTGTGCAAAAAGCTTGGAAAAAGCTGTCCTTGTGGAAAAGCAAATATTTGACTATTGCTAGCCGTTCTGTGCTGATTAAGTCTGTGTTATCTTCTCTATCTCGCTATTGTATGCAGTCAACTCTCCTCCCTATTTGCATTATCAAAGAGCTTGATAAGATCTTGAAAAGGTTCTTATGGTCTTAGGAAGAAAATGTCAAAAAAATACATCTTATTGCTTGGGAAAAAGTAACTCATGCTAAGAATCAGGGGGGTCTCGGCCTAAAAAATCTTCGGCGTCAAAATAAAGCCTTCATTATGAAGCTTTGTTAGAGTCTCCTAACTAAGAAACAAGCTTTATGGGTCCAATGTCTTTGGTCTAAATATAATTGTGAGGGTCTATCTATGCCTAATGTTTCCAAGAAGCGAAACTCATCCTCAGCCTGGAGGGCAATTGCTGAAGTTTGGGATACTTTTCTAACTAGAGTTGGAAAGAAGGTTAACAATGGAGCGGGAAACAAGTTCTGGCATGACTTTCGGCTTGCTTTTGATCGACCCCTTATAGCCTTTATTCCAAATCCATCCTTAGTTAACGAAGATGAGACGATGAGAGACTACCTATCGATGAGTGGAGGTTGGAATTTTAGTAGATGGCATGGAATTTTACCTCTTTCTATCATAAGCACCATCTCTAAAATGCATCCCCTTCTAATAGCTTTCCTGATTGCTTCACTTGGAGAGCTGTGAAAGATGGGCGCTTCTCTGTGAAATCAACTTATCTTTATCTTTCTAATTGAGGAGGAGCAAATAGTAACAACTTCTGGGCCTTGATGTGGAAATGGCAACTTCCTAAAAAAATAAAATTCTTCATGTGACAAGTTGGTCATGATAGGTTTGTCACTAACTCTCTCAGAGCCAGATGAGGCCTCACAAATGAGAGCCTTTGTCCTTTTCATTGTAATAGGAAGGAAAGTGTGATTCATATAATTCGAGATTGGGAGAGGGCAAAGACCTTTTGGAGACAAATTTTAAAGCCTAATTATTTTTCTCAGTTTTGCGCAGGTAATTTGCGGGTTTGGCTTAATTGGAACACCAATCATAGCCCTGGAAAAGGAAGATTTCAGAATTTCTAATGGCCAAGAGTCTTGAGTTTAGGGTGCTGAATCCTATGGACAACTAGATGCAAATCCCTATTTCAAGGCAAAAACACAGATATCAGGGAGATGCTTCACTTATGTAACTATCTTCTTATGGAAAATACAATCAATCAAATCCTAACTCACAAAATTTTCCAACTTGGTGGGAATGTGGAGAAGACTTGGACTCCGCCTCCACCAAATGCGGTCCGCATTGATGTGGATGGATCTGTGCGTCATCAACATCACGCAGCTTGTGGAGGAGTGATAAGGGCTCTCAGGGCTACTAGTTGATGGGGTTTTACAAGTTCCTTGGACTCCATATTGTTGTTGAATATGAAATTTACGCTATCATGATAGGATTAAAAATGGGTCATCAGATGGGATTCCAAAATATATTTCTTTATTCAGATTCTCTAGATGCCATCAACACCCTTATGCGAGACTGTTGCATTGATCACTCGTTAAGAAACATCATTGGAGAGATCAGGGATCTTCTTTTCCATGACTGGAATGTGGGACTTCACTATACCCCAAGAGACAACATTTCATGTGCTGACTTTATGGCCAAAGAAGGTCATGACTCTCCAACCGATGCTGATATAGTTCTAATTCCAACCATTCCCCGAGGATGCCTTGATATGGCTTTGCAGGACCAGTTTGTTTGTCATTTTTAGCTAATTCCTTGGTTGATGTATTAAGGACTAGATTTCCATAGTCTAGTTCCTATCTCAAACTTTCAAGCTTCGGCTTGCCTTTATTTATTAAAAAAAAAAGCTCTCGACTCAATATTGAGCTAAATCCTGCTTATTTAGTTTATATCATTTAAAATATATATTTAATTTCTTAAATTTATAATAACTATACTCACCTTGTCACACCGGCAATGACTTTCACTTCCTAAATCCTGCTTGCCACTTACGCTACAGGTCAGGCCTCTCTCTGGCCTGATAACTAATTTTAATTTAACCTTTTAAATTTATAAAATATATTCTTTTTTGTCCTTGATGTAAAGTTAATTATAATCCTAAATGTAAGATATATTTATCATATTTGTTAATATGTTTTTTTAATTTATTCCTATTAATACTCTATCAACAATAATAAAGTAAGAGAGTTGTGGAGGTAATTAATGAAAATGATAATGATTGTTTAAAAAAATGTCATGTTCACTAACTTATTAAATCTAATCAAATTAAATAAATAATTTTTATATTAAGGATTAAGGCGAGTGTTTCATTATACTGGTTAGTTGTTAGGAAAATGAAGTTTGAATTTAAAATGATTTGATATTTTTATTTTGTTTTTTTAAAAAACTATTGATTCACATATAAAAGATGGATAAGAATGTTAGGTTTATTCTATGAGAAATGCTTACATACTCTATGAGCGCCACCTCAATTGTTCTCTGACTAATTAAAATACAACAATTCATCTTATTTTAATCCTGCATGATAGATAAGTAATTCTAAAAATTCAAATTATATGATTCTAAAAAAACATAAACTTCTTAATTTTTAAAAAAATGCAATTCCTTTCCATCATCCGCAAAATCATAAAATTTAAATTTCTCCAAATGATTTATTTACCATGTAAGATTAAAATAATATGAGTTGTTGTATTTTAATTAGCCCAAATGAAGTGGCGCTCCTAAAGTATATAAGTATTTCTCATATTTATCTAGATATGAAACTAATTACTATGATTTTGCAAACATAAGGTCCATTAATGTAGCATATTATAATTATAAATAAAAATATTCAGTCCGGTTCTTATTATAAATCATAAAATAATAATTATCACAAATCAATAAAAATAGTTAAAATTATTAATTTTTCTTACAATTTAAGTAATTTTCAATATTATCTTTATTAATTACACTAAGGTTTAATATCATACTAATTATTACCATTTCACACTACCCTTATCAAATGTGAATGTATATGAAAAAACTATTTAACACTATTTGAAAACTAGAAATGTCTGATAAAAAGAATAAAGAACACTTGTTAATTAGTATCTTATAATAAAGATAAGAGGTGTGCATTTTCCAAAGATTATACAAACACAGAGCTGAACCTATGCTATAACCTATCATTATTAATAGGTTATAACCTATCATAATTGATGCCCTACAAAAATTCTATCAATTGAGAATTGATTTATCCAATGGTCTACCCATAGATGTAGGAAATGCAGAGATAAAATTATCAACAAATGTGAGTCTGGTTATAAAGCTGATAATTTAAAAGAACAAGGGTTCAAATCTTGATGTATGAATCTTGTTTTTATGGATGATTTGTGTATCCCTTTAACCGTTAATAAGCATGTTACTTGAGTGTTTGAGAATCCATAACACTGGTTTCAGAAGATTTTTTTTCCATTAGTAGAGAAAAAAAATCCTCTCACAAATTTATTTTATAAATTGCAGAAACTATTTTTTAAAGATTAATCAAAACGTACAAGCTCCTAAAATGTAATTCATGTAATTTGTTTATTATAAAAAACTACTCTAGTTCTTAAAAGTATAAAAATTTTATTCAAAAATTATATCACAATGCTAATATTATACATTATTATCAAATTATTGTTTTCTTAATAGTAATTTTATTATTGGTTAAGTAATACATTTGTCTTGGAAGTTTTAACTAATGGAGCAATGTTGTTCTGAAAGTATTTTTAGGTTCAATGTCACCCTAAACATTTTAAAATAGAGCAATGTTATCCAAAACTGTTGACCGTTAACTTTTTAATAGAAAAATGACAACATTTATACTTTTTAAACTTCCGTAATGACATTGGGCCTGAAAAAATTTATAAGACAGCATTGCTCCTAAGCGTATATTTTCAAAACAATTTGCTACTTAACCCTTTTATTATCTTTAAAATATTTAATATGATACTTTCTCCAACCTTGAATGCAGAAACTAGTTGGGGTTTTCATTTTGTAAACAAACTAGTTAGGGGTTTTCCTAAATATTATATGTACGTATGATCTCATTCTATTTTTTATTTCATTTTTTTATAAACTATAAATATTAATTACACATATTAAAATAATTTTTACAAGGGATAATTTCGAATATAAATCCAAAAGGATATTTTAAGAAAAATAACAAATTTTTTTATAAAATCTTTTTTATATAAATAACTAATCTAACTAATATTTTTTAATCGCTGTACATTATTTATCCAGTTACTAAGTATAAAAGACTGGAGTGGCATTATATTACAGTGTCATTTTAGATTAGAGGAATGTTATATTATATTTTAGATATTATTATAGCAATCATATTCACGTGAGATGGAATGTTATTAAAAAGACCAAGAAAATGATTAGCAGCTGTAAGCTAAGGCTAAAATGGGAATTGTGATAATCTTCATGGATTAGCCCGCAGTAATTCAGACAAAGTACTACGTGGCAGCATAGGGTGCACCGATGTTGGGGACACAACCCCCTCTCTCTCTCACAACTCACATTCTCGTCTCCCCCCACACACACTCACAAAGCACTCGCTTCCTCCTTCGCTTTCTCTTTTCCTCTCTCCCCCGTCTTCCCTCTTTTCTTCACTTTTTCTTTTTTCCAAAGTTTGATTTCACCCCTCATTTCCCCCGAAATTACATGGTCCTACCACTCGCCGGAATCGGAACCATGAACGCCGGCACCGCCACTCTGCGCTCCATTCTCGACAAACCCCTCAGTCAGCTCACCGAGGATGACATTTCCCAGCTCACCCGCGAAGATTGTCGCAAGTTCCTCAAAGAAAAAGGTTCTCTCTCTCTTTTTCCCCTTCTTTCCCTTTTTCCCCTCACTCTCTTTCCTTCTCTCTCTTACATTTTTTATTTCCTCTTTTGTCCTTCTCCCCTTCCAAAATTTCCGGCGCCTGAAAACGGAGTTCCTCCTCCATTGGCCTTTTCTTCGGGTGGAAAATAAAGATTTATTGGGTTGAGCAAAATATTATAGTAACGGGGTTGTGGAATAAAGTATGCGAAAAATTGATGGACGATACCACGTGTCCGTACAGGAATGCGTCGGCCTTCTTGGAACAAATCGCAGGCGATCCAGCAAGTTATTTCCCTCAAAGCTTTGCTCGACCCAGCTGACGAAGGTTCTGGCACCGGACCCATACGGAGATTCCCTTTTGTTCCCGCTCAGGAAAATACCTCACCTGTGAGTTATTTTTTCTTCGTACTGTCAAGTTTGTTTAGTTGCTGCGAAAGTGCAAGAAAATGCTGGGAATAGATGAAATCGTCCAATGGAGTGAGCTACCCTTTGCTTTGCTGTCTCACAGTTTCTTGAATGGTTGTGTAGGATAATCCAGATGTGACCGGGAGTGGCGGCGGCGGCGGCGGCGGTAACGTCGCCGGAGTTGAGGTGACATCGACTGGGCCAAGTGAAGAGCCGGCTTTCCATGCTGCGGAAGAGCTTCCCAAATCTGTGTCATCTGGAGAGAAACCAACTAACATTGAAACAAATGAGAAGGTCGTCAGTCCTAGGTCTGTTTTCGCTTTTGTTCATTGTGTTGAAAACCCTTTTGCTGAATGGGGCACTACTTAGCTTTTGGGATCCTTAAGCAGCTTTCAACGAACAAATGTGTTCTCGTCCAAGTTAATGCGTTTATTAGATCCTAACGGTTACTTCTGAATATTTTGCTTAGTTGAAATTAAACTATTCTTGGTGTGTACATATTCAACAAAGAGGGGAATGATGTGAGGAGCGGGAAAATGTTGAATGTGCTTTTGAGTAGGTTGTCTTTAGGCGTTAAGTTAACATAGATTCGTTATAAATTGGCAGATGGGGAAGATGCATAAAGTGGATTTTGGTATCCAATGCTGGATGTGTGTGGGAAAAAGTGAAGGCAAAGGACTCAGTGATGTAGATCTGAAATAGCTAATGGTCCTTTAGTCCATTGGCTATTTCTCAGAGCTAGTAAAATTGAATGATCCTGCAGTCTGCTAGGTCAGGACAGGCTCTTGGTCATTTAAATTGTCAGATTTTTTCAGGGCTAGGTTAGATATGTGAAATTTTGTTTTCAGCTGAGACGGTAGAAGGCTGAAACGTTGGAGACTGCTGATATCTAGGGCAGATATTATTTATAGTATCTAGAGCAGATAAGGATATCAGGATAACTCAATATACGTTAATATGCTATATTTTTGCTTACATATTAATTATCTTATGCTTGATCGGCCCTTTATATTTATGGTGGAATTTTGTCTGTAGTCAGGAAAGTATATTATTGTTGTGAAAATTTGGGTAATCCCATCACTGCTTCTGTAAAATAGCCTGCTATTTAGATTTTGCTTTGATATCAAGTTTTAGGGTTCAAGGAGATTACAGAAAATCCACTGGTGTAAATGAAAACATTCTTTAATAAGAGCTTACATTTTCTAGATACAAGGATAATGGAGAAGGATATAAATATGTGTTGGTTTCCGTGGAAAGGCCTGTGTGGTCCATCCATAGCATGTGACTAGTGTACCTGTTTGTTTGAATTTGAAACAGTACATAACAGTAAGCAATGATTTACCAGTGACATGGTAGGAAGTATTATCCATCGTCTGTCAGGAATCTCAATGTGCAAATTAGTCAAATCCTCGTGGCAGTTCCATAGAAAGATTTAAACAACCTGCAAGTTGCAATATATATCTAGAAGAAAAGAAAGCTTACACAAAATGTTGTTTTTAGGTGTTCCAAACTTACTGTAGTGTCCTGGATTATTTATGTTTGAATTTGAAACTTGTGCTCCAGGATGCTGTCACGGTGTTGAAGAGTTTTATCCTTGAGATCATATCATGGCGATGCAGACACGCCATTTTCCCGTTAAACAACCCCCACTGAACACCCCCCCCCCCCAAAAAAAAAAAAAAAACCACCCGAAAGAAAGGAGAAGCTTTTGCATCTAGCTTCTTTTGTTGCGAAGCTGCTTTCCAAATGAAGATGATTTGACACCTTAAAATTGTTGCCAGTTCAGTCATCAAAATTTACGTATGATATGGATGACCAAGGGCAAAGTAATATTCCTTCCATATATTTCTTATGCTAGATCTTAACAGAATTACTTATTTTTTTGGTTGCAGAGAGTGCGCAACTAGTGGGCCTGTTGGGCAGATGACAATTTTCTATTGTGGTAAGGTGAATGTGTATGATGGGGTGCCACCTGATAAGGTAGGTAATGGTGCTTCATCTTGCATGGATGCATGGTAGTAAATGCAATACTATTTTCACCTTCCAATGCAGCCGTGCGTGGATTTGCAGGCACGGTCAATCATGCAGCTTGCAGCAAGTCCCATAAATATACCTCATGATGAACCATTTAAAAGAAGTACATCAGTCTGGCCTTGCCATTTACAGATGGATAAAGACACCCTTGTCCCAATTGATGGCACAATCTCCCAGTTTGCTCAAGCAGGTAACCGTTGAGTAGTAGAGCTATCTGATTTTACTTGAAAGTACTCTAAAATTGGGCTTTCCCATCCTCTGTTCACCAAGAAGAAGAAAAAGTACTCTAAAGCCTGAGGGCATACATTTTCTTCATTCAGTGTTGCATGCTCTTCAAACATTTCTTAAATGAATTCCTTAATGATAAAAAAGGAGATGCAATGAATGTTTTTATTGTTTTTGACATCATACTTAGTCTAACACTAAAAGTCCTTGATAGATGAACTGCTTTATGTAATAGAAAATCATTAATTAAAAGGGATTCAAACTAACAATTATTTCCCATCTAGTTTGCCTTTTCATGCAGAAAGAATTTGAATTCTTTCATGCTAAAGCATTATATATGTTCCTGTAACACATTGGACTCCTAGACATTGTTGTCTAGGATTGGGTAGTTTTTTTTTTCCTTCTTTCTTTTTTCGGTCTGAACCACATACATTTTTTGGATGATCAAATTTAACCTGAATGCCAAGTTTGTTGCTGTAGTCATTGAGTTCTTCTGGCATGTTGCTGGTCATGATCAACATCTTTTGCTTCTTCGAATTTAAATTCATGAAAACTTGCACTCAGGCTACTTTGCAGCTAAGAATGGTTGATTGTCTGCATATTATTATTTTTTTTTAAAGTTGGGCCCTTCATAGTTATTGATTCAAATTTTAAATTTGTAGATAAGATGGTGGAGTATCCTTTGCATTACAGGGAGAAAGGAAGCACAGCTCGTGATTCTGGTAGGGACTACTAAATCCATGGATGCAGGCTGCTAGATCCTTTCCCGGTTTTCATTTCTCTTTTAATGTGCACACCCACCCACTCGAGGGGTTTCTTTCTAATCAGAGCACAGGCTGCTTCCTTTTATTTGTCCTCCTTTTTCCTTCCTTCTATTTGTCCACTTGGTGAGTTGAAGGGATAATTATTGTAATATGATGAGCGAACATATGCTTCTGCTTTTAAAATATTGAACAGTGGTGAAAATCGGTGTATTAAAATAAGGAGTCAGCAGTAACTTGAGTTATTTATCTGTTCTTAATCTGGTGCATGTATGAGGTGTGGTGTTTGTTGCTAATCCGCTACCTCAGTAGGTTCTAGACGTCAGTTGCGCTGTGGAGTGCTGAGTGCAGCAACCTCTTGCACTTTTAAGTACTGCCATATCTATTTATAAAATTGTTATTGTTGAAATGGAGGTCCATTTCACTACCTTTAGTCCTTTAAATTTCCTGTTTTATGTCTTAAGCCATGCTTAAAGTGATTCATTCTTCTTCCTTTGACTTCTGCAGCCTATTTGTAGCGTTTCTTTATGTTCTGAATTTTAAAACTCATCTCTATTTTGAGAGAACAAGTATCTCTTAACCATACAAATGAGAGTGTGACACAAGGCAGCAAGCGGATGAATAATTGTTAAACCATTCTGAGAAAGTAGAGGCCTCTAGATATTCAAACAATCTGAAGCAGTTATTTCTCAGATTCTAGAAACTGATTGCTGTCACTGTTTATTGGTATTTGAAAGATGTAGATGGTCAGGCGAGCAGGAAAGTTTCATTGCAGCGATATTTGGAAAAGCGAAAGGACAGGTATTTTACCACAACCTAGCTATTATTTGTTTATTGACCTTAATTTTATCCTGAGCTCCCAGATGTTACTATTTTTTATGCTCTGCATGATTATTCTGTCTTTTTGCTCATTTTTTTGCTAGGGGAAGATTAAAGAGCAAGAAATTTACAGGAGTAACTTCTAACATGGAAATGTATTTCAGTCATCAAGTGAAGGCCCATACCTCAAATGGGAACTCAAGCCACAGTAGCACAAGCTCTCCGCCACAGCCTAGGCTGCCTCAAGCTTCTGGTGGCTCAGCTGACAACCAGCCAAAGATTGCCCTTCCTGTCGATCTCAATCACAAAGGTTAGCCACGAATCTTATCTTCAAATAATTAGGGACAAAAAATATTTTTTATTTCTTCCCAACAATAGTGTTGAATTATTCTTACTTCTTCTGGGACATGTCAGTTAGAGTACTATGGATATCATAATCATAAATGAAATTGATGAGATCATGCTGCTTGCCTCTTACAATATAATGGTTGAGAGTATATTTGCAGTGCTTATTACACTTTTGACTCAGAAGTAGGTATTAACCATTTGAAAGTGGTGGTTGATGATAGCTTTTATGGCTAGAGCGTTTAGTGATTTTCTTGATAACTGAACCGAAAGCTATGGAGCTTTTTGGTGCACTCTTCGTTATCTCTCATTTCTTGGTATCCTATTCTTGGAAACCATGAACTATAATGCCCAAGAATCTGATAATATGATATTTAAAGACTAATGTGTTTGTTATGACATACACTGTGTATTCTCATAAAAAGCTTAGAAATCTATGATTACGAAACATGTCTGTGCGTGAATGTGATTTCTCTGGATTTGCAGATTTTCAAGAATGCTAAAACGTAGGGACTGTTCAGATAAATGAAGAACTGGGAGTGTTGAGATGACTTAAGAAGAGCAGTTTAACTCTCTCTCTCTATTTCTCACCATATAGCCGTTGGAGGCGTATCGCAAGAATTTTGAGCCGCTTGCTCCGGTAGAGGCAGTGAAATGTAGGATGCTTTTTAACTTGCAGGGTGAATATTTGTGTTTGTTTTAGGATGGTTGAGTATTTGCTACTCTCACACCTAATCAATTTTGTAACATGAGGCATCTAATTTCATCCTTCACCCATTATGATATGTATAGGCATCATTATGATTCTTCTTTTTCCTCCTCCTTGTGGTAACGCCTTCTACGGGGCAATGGTGTCATTCTCTAATGGATCAAAACGGTCAATTGTTAGTTGATTAGTTGAGGTAGTATCTCTACATTACATCCACGTCACTTTAGTTAAAGAGTATTTTTGCCCCAAAAGCTTCTACGGAAGAGTTATGTTCTTATGGGCACCAAGAATTTTTTTTTTTTGGTAGGGGCAGTTGGAGATTTTTTGTTGATTTATTTCAAACATCCAGGATCTCAGTATAGAATGTCGGTATCAAGTACCAAATCATCAAATAAGCTGAAAATCAACACAAATCAAGAGCCCAAAAGTCAAATATATGAATAGAGATATCCATAAACCATAAGCTCAAAATTAAAAAAAAAAAAAAAACCAAATTCAAAAAATGCAAATGAAAATTTTGGATTTAGAAAAATAGAGAAGACGGAAAATCGAAGACAAATAGAGAGCCTTCACAAATTTGTTAATTGAATTACGCCCATATTTGTCATCGGTGGGACAAAAGACATCGACTTGCTTTACCAGACAAATTTGCAAAGAGTTTCCTGGTATTCGGCTTTCTCCTTTTTTATATTCTTTATTTTCTTCCGTTATAGCTTCTGGTTTCTTGAACTTAAAATTTCTGTTTTTGTTTTCTGAACTTGAGGATTTTTTGTTTTGCTTTTGAATTTAAGTTTTTTGGTTTATGGTTTATAGGTTTCTCTGCTCCTTTATACGTGTTTTGATTCATGAGTTCATTAGTTTTGTTGATTTTTCCATTTATTTGGTGTTTGATGGTAACATCCAAAATATGAAAAATCAATAGAAAAAAAAAGTGACTTTTGGGGTGTTATTGCCCTCTTGAAAAACATCTACTGCTCACATTTTTTCCATACAAACTTCCATGACAAAAATGCATTTTAACCCAAAAAAAGTGACATGGATACCATGTAAGCATGCCACCTCAATATAATCGGTCAACTAATGATTATCCGTATGAATCTGTTAGGTCAGGGCACTCCTAGGATATAATTTTCCTCTCAAAAACTTCCTTATGATTGATGCCCATTTGTGGAAACTTTGGAGGTAGTTTTGCCCTATATTCTAAATACACTAGAGCTGTGATCTTACCAAGTACCAATTCAATCTTACTCTTCAGTAGATGTTTTAGACTTGATATTGTTCTTATAAAGCCAATATCATATGCATTTAAGTTAATATATTTAACTTACCTTTTTTAAGTAATAGTAATACATTGAGTTTCGATGGCAAAAAGAAGAAGAAGAAGAAGAAGTAACACACTGAGTTTCATGATTTTTTAAATAAAAAATTTATGTAAATTGTGCGTCCAACACTTAATAAAGTTTTCTCATGACTTTGAGGGTGATTTATTCTTTATTTTATTTTCATTTTAAATATATTTTTTTAATTTTTTTTTTTAAAACAAGCGTGAGTAGATTAATCTCCATTCGCAGCAAAAATAACCATTTTAATATTAATATTTTAATCGCATGTTGCGGAAAAAAAAAAAAAATCTTTTTTCATACTTACAATTTAATCTTTTTTATATTTGAAGAATAGCATCATTGTTATAGATCAAGCGACCTTTAAGAACTATTTAACGTAATTTTTTTAATAAATTATGTAAATATAATTATTTGTAATAATTAATATAAATTAATGAATGTTATATTTTGTAACATGATCAATATCGGTAAGTAACACCGTTAATCCCATTAGCCATATCTTATTTGTGGCTTTTCTATTATTTCTCGTATAAATCGCCATATCTCCATAAATTTAGGAGTTATAATAATTCAAAATTTAAATGCTTATTTTACAAAACGTATAATAGATAAAAATTGGCATTTTACAGTTTTCAAAGGAGAAATATATTATTTTTTAAAATTCTAAAAGCCACATCATCTTAACTACCACTCTAGTCTTATTTATAAGTTCATTTTTACATAGAGTGAAAATAGACTACTAAATAGGACCAAAGTGATGTATAAAAGTATAACAATAGTTGTCTTACAAAAAAATCAGTAAAATGAATGGCTTAAAATATTAAAATAAAAAAAAATAGTGAGGTAGGAGCAAAACACACACACACACACAAAGCCAAGTCGTTATGAAAGATAAATAATGGAGAGCATAATTTCACAGTATTTTGTAAATCAATAAACAGGAGGTAGGTATAAAATATTTTGTTAATATTTAATTTAATATTTTGATTATTCCCTCATAAAAATTTAGGTGATTTTTTACATAACAACACAATAATAAATATCTAATTCCTTACCGCCAGAGCATTGGCCCAGGCTAGTTAGGAGAAAAGGTTAGGCAAATGAAATCCAAGCCGTTCCATTTATCCCTCAATCTTTTTTTCCCTACCCTCTAAACAAGAACATATACTTCGGTCTCATAGAATACATTAGTTTTGGACGTACAGATTATAGCCGCTAGCTCATCAAATCATGTAGAGATAATTGCAACTCATGAAGTAAGTTGAGAATGTGTTTGACTAAAGTTAATGACTCAACATATCTAATTAGTGTGTGGTCCGTTTCTTGAACAAAATATTCCAATAATACTATATGAAGATAATACATCATATATAACTCAATTGAAAGGAGGGTACATCAAAGGAGATAGAACAAAGCATATCTCTCCAAAATTCTTTTTCACTCATAATCTTATGAAGAGGTGATATAGATGTTTTGCAAATTCGCTCGTATGACAACCTTACAGATTTGTTTACCAAGCCTCTTCTAACTAGAAAATATTTAAAAAATTAGTGCATGGTATTTGAATGCATAGGCTCAAAGACATAAAGTGACGTTATCATTAGGGGGAGTAAAAGTGATATTGTTGTCATAAGAAGAAAAAGTGACATCATTTTCATGGGAAGAAAAGATCATGCCGTATGTTTTTTTTTTCTTTTCCTGAATTAGGGTTTTCTTGATAAGGTTTTTAACGAAGTAGCTTCAACAAATATTGTGTACTCTTTTTCTTTTTCTAGATTTTTGTTCCATTGGGTTTTTTTCTAGTAAGGTTTTGATGAGATACAATATTTATTTATAATACCCCTTTTGGATGTTCATGAACCTCTAATTGCACCACATTATGTTGTTTAATTCCTTTCTTTATTTGCTTGTAACTCTTATGTAGTCTTCAATGTATGGAGGCCTATAAATAAAGGCCACTAATAAGGCTTTGGGACACCAATGAAACAAAGTGAATGAGACACAAGTTATTCTCTTATCTCACATTTATTGTCTTGTTATTTCTTCTCTTCTTCTTTTGCTACTCTCCAATCTTCTTATTTTCTCTAAATTTATAATAATAATTAAAATTTAAACTTTTTTTGAGAAAAATAGTCATATAGTACTTCAATTTTTAATTTGATTGTAAATCTCTCGAGTTTGACGTGCCTCAAATGGAATTAGATTGTCTCTGAATCCTATACCTCAGAATCTGATCAGGGCCATTGGTTTCTTTTAATCTTGTCATTCATTTTTGCTCCCTTCACTCTCACTTACTTTACGTCTTCCCTGGCCCACCCTCAACCTGATTGGTCCAAACTCAGTAAAAGTCATCCCACTTCTCTTCTCCCATGTCCACGTGTATTCAACACAGTACCACCACTTTCATTTAATATTAATCATGACGCGTTGAAAATTCTAATGCTTCTATTTTATTAGTAAAACTGCCAACCCTCAAACTATCCACAAAAATTGTTCTCCCAACAAAAATATCTAAGAAATTTTTGTTCCAAATTATAATTAATTCTTGTTTTAAGTTCATGATTATGTTAATTAAGTTTAATTTAATTCATCAATATAACTTAAAATAATGATAGATCATGGGGAAATTAAATTTGTACTACCTGACTATATTAACCTTTTCTCTTGGTTCTTTCTATAATTTTAGTTGGGTTCCTATAATTTAAAAATCTTAATTTATTTTTATGGATTTTGAAAATTATGCTGAACTACATTTTTCTTAACATTATTAATTAACACCGTAATTATTCCCGAATCTAGTAAGAGCGGGAATGATGGAATTAAGGAAGATATTTAGGGTGTTTGAAAAAATACAAGTCATATTAATTAACTTAACAAACTTTCTTAATCTAATCAAGTTTGGTGAATATATCTTATATTTATGATTGGAGGAGTACTTCCGAATCTAAGTTCACACTGATAATGTTAAGAAAAACTTAGTTCAACATAATTTTCAAAATCCATAAAATTAAATTAAGATTTTTAAATTATAGGAACCCGACTAAAATTATAGAAAGGACCAAGAGAAAAGGTTAATATAGTCGGGTAGTACAAATTTAATTTCCCCATGACCTATCATTATTTTAAGTTATATTGATAAATTAAATTAAACTTAACTAACGGAATCATGAACTTAAAACAAGAGTTAATGATAATTTGGAACAAAAATTTCTTAGATATTTTTGTTGGGAGAACAATTTTTGTGGATAGTTTGAGGGTTGGCAGTTTTACTAATAAAATAGAAGCAGTAAAATTTTCAACGCGTCATGATTAATATTAAATGAAAGTGGTGGTACTGTGTTGAATACACGTGGACATGGGAGAAGAGAAATGGGATGACTTTTACTGAGTTTGGACCAATTAGGTTGAGGGTGGGCCAGGGAAGACGTAATGTAAGTGAGAGTGAAGGGAGAAAAAATGAATGACAAGGATTAAAAGAAACCAATAGCCCTGATGAGATTCTGAGGGATGGATTTTGAGACAATACAATCTGCTGCCGCCTCAAATTTAGTCTATTATTTAACAAATCTGTACTTGCGGTTAGTTGAACAAACGAGAGGTCACAAACAGTTCTAATAAACTAACTGTTCCTTGCCGTTAAACTGTAAAAGCATTCAGATCAATCTCTCTTCTCCTTTTATGCACACTCCCAATTTTTTCAAATTTCTACACACACATATTTGTTCCTTCTACATGCCTGACGCTGGATATCTTCATAGGGAGAGAGAAAAGTTAGGTATCTTAAGAGAGGGATGAAAGGAAGAGTGAGATAGAGATAGACCGGTGAGGTAATATGCCATGTAAGAATGTAAGATAGATTAGTTAATTTTAACGGTCAAAATTAATATTTTGAACAGTAAGGGTAACATTACACATTTTTAAACTTTTTGGGTAAAATTGCCTTCTCGAATCTTTTTTGGTGCCCACTGGGCAGTGCTTATTGGTGTAATTTTAGGCTGTTTTGCCCTTTTTTTCATAAAGGTAACGGTTTTGGCCCTTCAATTCTATACTTATTCATTTACAGGTTGAGTTTCCTTTTAGCTAATCGAATGTTGTTGTTACTTTGCATTGATCGACAAAATATTACTTTCGGGTATAAGACCCAATTAATTAATTTAAAAGATTAAAGAAGCCAAATAATTCTATATGATTTCTTTAAAAAAATCGTTCATATCATTATGTTATACACACACTTGTTTGTGTATATTACTTTAAAAGTCAGGATTTTAGTTTTGAGAATAATGATAAATATACATACTTTAAAATAATTTATTTATATTTTTAAATTCTTCAAAATTATTCATCTAAGTCTTATATTAAAGACATGAGGTAATATCATCTATTGTCAATAAAAAATAGAGGTTAAATAGCAAATTTTCTTTGAAAATTTTTGTTGAGGAGTAATGTTTTCTTAGAAGTTTTTCATATCTCAACGTTGCCCCGAAAGTTTTAAAACTTAGTAATGTTGCCTATTTTCATAAAAAAGTTAACGATTAACGTTAGATTTTTAATAGAATAAGACAACAGTGCTATGTTTTAAAACTTTTAGGACAATATTGAGATAAGAAAAACTTCAAGTTAACATTACTCTTGGGCCTATACTGCTTGGACGAATTTGCTATTAACCCTAAAAATAGTATAAAACCGTTCAAGGAGTTATTTAGAATCGTTTATCTTTTTTTTTACTCAGAAGTTTAGAATCGTTTATCACTAGCATAAAGAAGTAGATAAACATTTTTTCTGAGAAAAAGACTAAATGAAATTAATAGGATAATAATTACAGAGTTCTATAAGAAATACTGAAATAGGATATAAACATTGAGTAAAAAAAACTACGAAAAAAATAGGAAGAAGCAATAGAAACGGAGGCCTTTGAGTAAACATATAATTGCTGGAGAGTCATTTGCCCAAAAGTTTTGCTGTAGGGGAGTACTACTGCACGGACAACTAAATCCAACTTTGTATCAAAGTATATGGAGAAATTTACCAAAAAAAAAAAAAAAGTATATGGAGAAATTGCATCCTTAATGACCTAAAAATAATATAGTTTATTTAAGATTTTATAAATATATTGATATAGAGAGAAATGTATGTAAAAAAAAAAATCTGTGCATGGTATAAAATTAAGAAAATCCCTTTTTGAAATACCCAAATTCTAATTTGGGTAACTAAACTTCACAAATCATAAATCAAATCACATGATCTAAATTATAATTTAGAAATTGGGTCAAATTACCTTCATGCCCATGAGTTACTAAAAAAGAAAAATTATTGATAACTCTATATTTTAATACATTTAAAATATATTTTAGAGTATATTTAGAAAGTTATCAATGTAATTTTAAGATATTTCAAGGATTTTATAAGACCAAATCAATTGAATGAATTATTGGGGATTTCATAATGAATACTTTAGTTTTAAATAAAAATAAAATAGTTATAACAATGAATTACAGCTCTAAAGAATTAATTAGTTTAATTTATTTTGTTTTACTTTAATTCGTATACTTTTTTATTTTATTTATTTCCTTCTTTTATTAGAG
Organism: Acacia confusa; assembly: GCA_037074495.1. Taxonomy (NCBI): domain Eukaryota; kingdom Viridiplantae; phylum Streptophyta; class Magnoliopsida; order Fabales; family Fabaceae; genus Acacia; species Acacia confusa. Next base: position 15,629,366 of record CM073514.1, read on the forward strand.
ACGACGCATACAGTGTTTGAATGGAGACCTAAACTAGAGCGGTTTGACGGAGAGGGAGAGCCGTTTAGCCACCATGAATGTTCATCATGTTCATCGACTGGTTTGAAGGAGGAGCCACTGGATTCATCGTCCTCATCTTCTTATTTGAGAACCAGAGGTTACTAATTCACCGGGGATCCATCTTCTTCGACAATGGAGAGACGATAAGAGAGAGGAGACACCGTTCACGGTTCACTCTTTTTTCCTAAGAGCACGCTTTTGGAGAATAGAGGAGAGAGAGTCAGTAAGACAGCAACACTATAAGGGCCTGTATGGTAGAGGGAAGATCTGAGGAGGGAAATAAAGTTAGCAGAGGGAATGTAAGGAAAGTAAATGGAAGATTCTGAGGGATGACAGAGGATAACTCGAGAAAAGATGAGTTGTTTGGTAGGAAAAGAAAAAGGAGTGACAGTTGATAAGGAATCATGAAATACTTATGTTATCTTCAAAAATAATTAATTCAAAATGAAAAATAAAACTATATTTTTTTTCCCTAAAATATCTTTTTAAAAATATCCTTTTATCAAGTTCGAATTTGTTTAAAATATTCTCTTGCCAAGTTCATATTTTTCTAAACTATTTTCCCACCAAGTTCAAATTTAATCATATTTTTGTGCATCACAAAAAAAAATTTATGAGGGGTAAATATGTCTAAAAGCGTAACTATTTACCTGGGAACTTGATTTTCCACCAATTTTGGTGGGATCTTATCTTCCCACATTTAAAGGAAGATTGGTGGGCTCGAGACTTGATTTCCTGAGAAGATTGGACACAAAAAGTGTAGCAAATAAGAGAACTTACACGGGTACAAAAAAGGTTTTAAGACCGGATAAAAAAAGGCACCGTAAGATTGGATCAATGACCGGTCTCATTCCAGGAGGTCTTAAAAGCCTATGACTTTTTAGACTAGACGCGAACAGGTCTTAAAGAAATATTTTTAAACCGGACAAAACATTAGGTCTTAAAAAGCATACTAAATAGACTTGATATATTTTTTTGTTCAGTCTTAAAACCAAAATTTTATGACCGGAAAAATAAAAAAGCCGGTCTAAAAAATATGAATTTTAAGACCGGACAAAAACAAATCCAGTCTAAAAATTCTGACTTGTAAGACTGGATGAATAAATACACCGGTCTTATAAAACCGAAAATTAAGACCTTACTATTATATAGACCGGTCTAAAAAGTATGAATTTTAAGACCAGACTAATAAATACATCCAGTCTTAAAAGTTTGTCTTTTAAGACTAGCATATTAGGACTTATAAGACCTTAAAGAAAAATGTCCGGTCTATGAAGTCCGACTTTTGAGACTCGACTATTAAATACACCGGTTTTAAAATTTGAATTTTCCCCTATTCTATTTTTTCCTGATCATACCACATCCACCACCCAATCTAACATCTAAAAGACAGTATTTTAAGCTACAAGCTATGAACAATCCATTATGAATTATAAATTGAATTGGAAATGGATACAAATATTATTCACTGTAAGTTATGTGGCATCTTAATGAATATACTATTACAGTACACATCTAAATGAATATATACAATAGGATAAGTTACAAATACAATGAGTTACAAAGACAACACCTAAATGAACATATATGCCCAATTCACCATGTGCTCATCAGATTTCCACCCAATAACATAACTAACATTCCTTTTTTGTAACAAGCTCCTTTAGATTGGATTCTGCTACAAGTATAAAAATAAGAACAAAAGCTTTACAATCAGTGACATTGTTTAAAAACATAAGAAGGAATATAGTTAAAACCTAAAAGTTTTTAAAGAATTCTGCATATGAATATTATCTTATGAATTGTCTCTTTTATAAAGGGATATCCTCCCATATCCTTTCATGATGATCATTTCTTTTGCCGGGTTCATTATCCGTTTCATTTTCTTTGTTCATGTTTGGGAGACCCCTTGAAAAAGAAGTACTCTTAGGAAGATCATAATTTGAATGAATTTCCTCATTAATATCAATGACATTTTTTCTTTGGAGAACTACAAACCACATTTTATTTTCCTGATTGTTGATATAGAACACTTTGAAGATAGAATATCATCTAGAGGGGGGTGAATAAGTGATTTAAAAAAAATTGTTTAAATAGAAACTTTTTGCAAATCGTGACTAATCAATAATAGACCAAAAAGTTAGAGAAGAGTTAGACAAAAAAAGATTTATTTTGATTCGGTCTAACCGTGATCTATGTCCAGTCCCCAAGAACTCCTTGTAATTTCCAACAATTCTTTAAAAATACGATTACAAATCAGGAATGATTCTTACACTCTCGGACTCACCCCCCCTTACTTTTTGCAATCTTACACCCACAATTTAAGGTCCCACAACCTTAAGTTTCAGACAAAAAATAATGAAAGTGTTTAGCAACTCCTTACGAGTGAATAATTAATAAACACTAAAGTACAACAAGTATTCGAAGATATTAAGAGTAATACATGAAACAATTAATAGCAATAACTCAGAGTTGAATGCGCAGAGTTTCGATAGTTGGCTGTATTGAATGCTTGAGCTTTTATACTCTTTGCCATTAATGCCGTTGAGAGGAACTTGAATGTAGTCATTGTGACTTATTTGAATTTCCGTTAGGCACAGCTGATCCTCATTGAACCAAATAGATTGTTGCTTCATTAAATGGATTCTCTCCTTTCATTAAATGTGTTGGCCGTTGATTGTACTTGATAGGCGGAATAAGTATGCCTTGAAAGAATGTTTTGTTTTGCTGTAATATTTCGTTTGATTGTTTGCTCTATTTTATTGTTTTGCATTAAATGCCTCTGACACGCTTTTGCTTTATGATGCTTTTTGGTTAAAAGTTCATTTTAACTCCTTAAATCACTAGCAAGCAAGTTAAAAGCATCTTAGAAATTATTCTTAATAATCTTGGAAAGTGAAGACAAAAGATTGAGTCATTTAAAGCTTTGCAGATGAGAGCTCATCATTCTCGTTCACATGAACTCGGGTTTCCAACTAATGAAATCGAGTTTTAAACTCAAGTTTGTTTACAAGAACTTGAGTTTCTGTGTTTTTTTTTTCAAATGTCTCAGTTCTTTAAGATATGAACTCGAGTTGATATCATAAGAACTCAAGTTTGTCATTTAAACACAAATTGAATCCTTGAAGAACTTGAGTTTCAAAAGATGAACTAGAGTTATGAACTTGAGTTCTTTAACAAGAACTCTAGTTCTTAAACTTTCAAATAAAACACAAGTTTTTCTAGAAGTGAAGAACTCGAGTTTTATATCTAGAAATCGAGTTTGGGACTCTAGTTTCTTACTAAGAAACTCTAGTTCTCAAAGTCTGTTTGATGATTGAAGATTGGAATGAGTCAGAATTTGCGAACTTGAATTCATTACTTATGAACTCGAGTTTTACTACAAGAACTTGAGTTGATGGGCTATGAACTCAAGTTTATCATTAGATGGTAGTCGTTGTAAAGACATTTCAAAATAGGAACTTGAGTTGATTAATCAAGAACTCGAATTTTTAACCTTACTGACTAAAATCGATTTGACAAAGATCTACAGATTGAGAACTAATATTCTTCCCCTTTTTGATGATGACAACACTTGTAAATTATTTTTAGATATGATAGCTGATTTCAAAGGTTTTTAAATCAAGAAGATTGTTCAAAAGAATGAAAGACAAAAGAGACGCTTGTGTTTCTATATCAATAAGCAATCTGATACACAAGCAACAATGCACATACATTACTAACAAAAGAAACTACAATATCAATAAGCAGTCAGGAAACAGTACTTGCAAACAATATAAATTACAGTAAACTCAAGTGAGGCCTAATTGCTAAATCAGCATCGGCAGCTACTCTTCTCCCCCTTTGTCATCATCAGAAGGAGGGATAAAGGAGAGAGGGATGGCTGGCAGGGTAGTCCGAAGAAGACGAATAGCTTCAAAAAGGGTAGATGAAGAATCTAGGGAGGAGGAAAGGAGAGTGGTGGAGGTGTTAGAGGGTGGAACAGGGACAGTGGCAGGTGTTAAGGCTAGGATGGGAGTAGAGGTTTCGGGTAATGGGGTGGACATGGCAAGAGTGAGGGAAGGAGAAGGGTGAGAGGGAAGGTTGCCAGGAGAGTGAGATGGTGAAAAGTGAGGGGTGGCTAGAGGAGATGAAGGGTTAGGAAAGGAAGTATGAGGAGGAGAGTGAATGAAAGGATCAAGAATGGTAGAAGGAGGAGGAGAGAAACCAGAAGGAATGGAACCAGAGGGGCCTGCTGGGGTATGCTGCTTCAGTAATTAGGAGAGTTTGTTGTCCAAGGATAAGCATACAGCATGGATGCCCTCAAACCTTGGGTCTAGATCACTGAAATGACCATCAATATTTTCATGTTTCTCATTTATTTCCTCAAGCTCCTCTGCTTGCTTGTCCTGAACTTCAACCAAAGCATTGTGACTCTTTGAGACTTCATTTAACCTTAGCCTCTATTTTCTCTGTCAGCTCATGGTACTTAGCTATCATAGTGGTCTGTATGGAAGATACAACTGCTGAGATAGCTTTATCAATAATAGATTGAATTGAGGCACTAAACATAGAAATGGGTGCAGGAGCATGAGTAAGGGCAGATGGCCTGGTAGGGGATGATTGACCCTCATCAGCTCTAGAAGGGGTAGCCCTAGTTCTGGATCTAGAAGGAGCTTTAGATTGTCCAAACCCCTCAGCAAAAGAAAGTCTCATATAATTAAGCTGGTTTTGACAAAACTTAGTTGGCTCGACTAGTTTCACATCCATTGTGAGATACCAAATATGGTGATGGAAGAGAATCAGAGACAGAAGGTGAGCAAATGGAAGATGAGCTTTCTTTTGGCCCTCAAAGCAAAATTTTCTGATTTCATGAAATAACCAATGTCCAAGATTGAATTGGGCTTTTAAAATAATAGCAGCAAGCAACCCAAAATCCCTTTGAGCAAAATGAGTAAAATTCTTGCCTTTGAGTACAAGATTCCTAGAATAGCTATACCATAAGACTCTATGTAGTGCAGGCATCTCAACAAGGGTGAAGTCTAGAGGCCCAATTGGCTCTCCAGGTCTGAGAATTTGAAAATTTTGCTCATCTGTATATTCTATGATAGGAGGAGAGGGAGGATCAATGACACCTAACATGTTATTAAGTGACTTAGTAGTAAGAGTTACACGTTTACCGCGAACATGAGATATCATTCTTTCTTCTACGAGATTTCCATCAGGACTAAACTCATTAGCAATTCGTAAGAAGAAATAGAATGCTCTATTTACTGAGGGACAATAAGGGGCTTGAAGAGCAAGAAGTGGTTTGAAGGAATAAGATATGAAGATAAGTCCAAACCACATTCAGATAAAAATGTTGAAAAATCTTCATAGATATTTGGACAAAAATTTCTAATTCTATAATCAAACAAAAAAGTTTGTGAGTCAGATTTAGGAATGGAAATGGAAGTGCAAATAAAGCGAGGTGGAGGAATTGGATTTCTAGTAATTGCTAAGAGTGGAAGAGTACTAGCAACAGAGTGAGACTGAGATGGAGGTCTTCTGGAAGATGAAATAGGTTTACGGGATGGTTCAGGGACAGTTTTGTGAGATGGTTTAGCCATCTTTACTGATTTTCCCTTGTCCTTCACAAGAGTAACAAGAGGTTTCAACAGTTGAGGCTCTGAAGGTTCACGAATCATGACCCCCAGTGTTCTAGGACGAGAAGGAGAAGGACGAGGAGGAACTCCAACATCTTTAACGACTTTGGGTCTGAATCGTTGAGGTGAGAGTTTCTCACGTCAAGGTCGCTTAGGTGCAGGGATTGTAGAGTGTGATGAATTAGGTGAAGCAAAAGACCCAGAGTCTGGGGAGAGAGTGGAGGATGATGATTCAACATGCTTTTCTGGGTTTTTGGTCCTCATTGGTTTTATTTCATAGAGAATTGGAGGAGAGACTCGAGTTTTAGGGTTCGGAGCTCTGGCGAAGATGAGAAATGAAGAGAGAAGTTGCGAAACTGATATATATAGTAAGCACATCAACTTGAGTTCATTAGTTAAGAACTCGAGTTCTTTTGCTCATAATTCAAGTTCATGGAGCATAAACTTGAGTTTATGAGAATAAGAACACTTACTTCATCTCAAGAGCGTTCTAAGAACCCTTAAGCTATCTTGTGGAGTTATAAGAACTTGAGCTTCCGGACAATAACTCGAGTTCCAAACTTGAGTTATTCTCTGGGAACTCTAGTTCTTGTACACATCTTTGTTTGAATTGTATTTACCCGTGAAGTTCTGGAAGCTGAGGAGTTCTTCAGGAACTCAAGTTTATTTTTAGGAACTCAAGTTCTAAACTTGAGTTGTTGTTTCAACAACTTGAGTTTCGTAATTTTCCTTTACAAACGCAAGAAACGGTTAGACTAAGACCAAGACAAAATCCAGTTCTTGTACTCAAACTCGAGTTATCAACTCAAGTTCTTCTCTAAGGACTTGAGTTCTGCAATGTGTTGTTGAAATGATCAAGGCAATTATCATCAAAACTTGAGTTAGGAAGGAGAACTCAAACTATGAACTCGAGTTTATGATTCAAAACTCGAGTTCTACAACTGTTAAGTTTATTGCATTCGGCAGAACTTGAGTTTTTGAGCCTTAAACTTGAGTTGACCTTCATCTGATTGTCCTTGACTTAAACGATGAGAACAAAGATACCTGCAAAACAACATCTAGATACTACGAAGCTTAAATTAGTCAAGGATTAAATGAAGTAAATTTAAATAGACTCAAATAAAATGAATTACTCACAACTCATTGGGATTTACCATTCCCAATTCTCGTCTAATAAAGAGGAACTGTTCTTTGGCTAGAGGTTTTGTGAAGATGTCAGCAAGTTGAAGGTGTGTAGATAAACATTATTTTAACATCTTTCCTTTACACATGATCTCTGATAAAGTGGTGTCTCACATCAATGTGTTTTTTCCTTATGTGTTGAACCAGATTTTTCGCCAGACTTATGGTGCTTGTGTTGTCACAAAGAATTAGGATTTCTTTTAGATGGACCCCCAAGTCTGATAATTGTTGCTTCAACCACAAGACTTGAGCACAATAGCTAGAAGCAGCAACATTATTTTAACATCTTTCCTTTACACATGATCTCTGATAAAGTGGTGTCTCACATCAATGTGTTTTTTCCTTATGTGTTGAACCGGATTTTTCGCCAGACTTATGGTGCTTGTGTTGTCACAAAGAATTAGGATTTCTTTTAGATGGACCCCCAAGTCTGATAATTGTTGCTTCAACCACAAGACTTGAGCACAACAGCTAGAAGCAGCAACGTACTTAGCTTCAATGGAGGATACAACCACAGTGGTTTGTTTCTTGCTGAACCAAGATACCGGTGAGCCTTTAAGAAACTCACATTGTCCACTGGTACTTTTCCTATCAGTTTTCTATCCTGCGTGATTTGAATCAGAGTATGCAACCAAATATTCTTGTTGACCTTTTGGAAACTACAATCCAAGCTCCTTGTGTTAGCTAGATAGCAAAATATTCTCTTAACATGTTCAGCATGTGATTCTTTTGGGGCAACTTGAAATCTTGCACATATACCCACGCTGAACTGAATATCTGGTCTGCTGGTAGTTAGATACAGCAATGAGCCGATCTTCCTTTGTATTTGGTAATGTTAAAATCCTTTCCTTTTTCCTTAACAGTGTCCAGGGAAGCAGTTGAACTCATTGGAGTATCTGTACCATTGCAATGTTTCAATCCAAATCTTTTGAGTAGATCACACAGATATTTAGTCTGAGAAATAAATATCCCATCCTTTTGTTACTTGATTTGTAGCCCAAGAAAATAGTTCAGCTCCCCCATCATAGACATTTCGAATTCACTCTGTATTTTCTTTGAGAATTTCTCACAGAGAGATTCATTAGTAGAACCAAAAATAATATCATCAACATATATTTGCAAAATTAGTATTTCATTAAGCTTATTGTTTTTTATGAAGAGTGTAGTGTCTGTCTTTCTTCTAACAAAACCTTGATCTAATAAAAATTTTCCTAACCATTCATACCAAGCTCTAGGAGTTTGTTTAAGTCCATATAAATCTTTCTTGAGGCGGTAAACATGATTCGGATATTGATCATTCTCAAAACCAGGAGGCTGTTCTACATACACTTCTTCCTATATGAAACCATTTAGAAATACACTCTTAACATCAATTTGATAGAGTTTGAATCCCTTGATGCAAGCAAAGGCCAGAAGTACACGTATTGCTTCCAATCTAGCTATTGGAGCATACGTTTCTTCATAATAAATTCCTTCTTCCTGATTATAGCCTTTGGCAACAAGTCTAGCCTTATTTCTAACTATAATTGTAGATTCATCTCATTTGTTCTTGAATACCCATTTTGTGCCAATCACCGGATGATCTTTAGGCCTGGGTACTAAGTCCTAAACTTGATTTCTCTCAAATTGATGTAATTCCTCTTGCATTGCGATTACCCAATCATTGTCTGAAAGCGCTTCGTCAATTTTTGAGGGCTCAATCTCAGATATAAAGGCTGAGAACATAACCTCATTCAAGGTACTATTTCTAGTTCTTACGCCTTGATTTATATCTCTTATCACTTGGTCCAGTGGATGATTCCTAATGAACTTCCAAGCTCTAGGTTGAGATTGATCAGGATTATCACAAGGGTTTTGGGAATCATTTTCAAAAACATCTTTAGGATTTTCAATCCTCATTCTTACAATTCTAAAATATTGTAAGTATCCAACATGATTAGGAATGATTATAGCCTTTACAATTCTTTTAGTAACTATACAAGTTTGTTCACTAATGTAAGCTTCGCTTCTTTTTTGACGAATATACAACCATTACTCTTTGCGATGTATTGGAGATGGTGAATCACATATCACCGAAGGATTGGATTCAGATTCATCTTCAATCTCTTTTACTTGGCTGCCATCAACTCTTTTTCGACCCTTTAATACCCAGCACGAGACATTCTATGTAGGCAATCATTCTTTCTCCTAATCGCTTGTGCTTGTTCCTTTCTTTTATGTGAATTAGAATTGAAGACAACTATTAATTATGAATTCTAGATCATCTCACTAACATAAATTAGAAAAATTCTGCTTGATATGAACCTCAAACACTAGTTAAATTCACTCTATCTAGTTTCAAGACTTTGTTAAGGAAGATGTAGAATTATAGAAGAAATTGGGAGAAACAAAGGAAAGGGAGTTGTAAAACTCCTGCCAACTCAGCCAATTTATTCATTTAACATAATTGGTTCATACACATATTGGTCTAACCTCTTATATATAGTTAGAGACTTGACTCTTAAGGCCCAATAACAGCTTGCACCGAAACCATTATATAGTTAACATACTAACAAACTAATAGCAATGTCTAACCACTACTTATATAACAGAATACCTTCCTAACTGACTAATGGCCTCATAGGAGATATTATGCCATTATTATTTCCCTAATTACGTACTTAGTAATATTTTTACCTTTTTACGGTTTTCATATTAGACTTGCATAGAATAATAGCGAACTTTTATAATATTACTCTATCTACAGTCACATTCATATAGGAAGTAAGACATGCTTCTTTGATGTGGGACAAAGGATGGAAATGTATACTTCTATTCACACACCAAATCATCTAACTAACAGGATTAGATAAACATAATAACATTCACATATCCGCACAAGTTAATAAGCAAACAAAAAAGAAAAAAAAAACTAAATATAAACTCACTAAAGCTTCCGGAGTAGTCTGCATTTGAACAAATTGTTGCCAAGTTTGTTCATCAAGAAATGTATACTTGTCACAAGGATTAGGGCAAGGCTCACTAACTAGAACCTCGACAAAAATATAGTTGTTAGCTAGCTAGAACTTAAACTTCCTCCAGCGATTAGCACAATATGACAATGTTTTGCCTTTCAACTTCTGACTGTCAGGAACATTGTATGTCAGCCGGATAGAGTCTCAAATAAGACCTTTTATGCTAGACTGGTCGACATTTTTCCACTTATTTGTCAAAATGCTAGACTTGCTGCGTGCTAGTGTGCTGACATAACTAATATATGTGCTTTTATTAGGGCTGAAAGGATTCAAATTTTCATCAAACTGAATCTCAAGCTTTCCCCGGTAGTTTGACTTACGGCAGTTACGAGGCTTACTCTAAGATGAATAGGGTTTGCTATGACTCATACTAGTCACGCTAGTAACTGGTGTTATAGGAATATGACTAGAATTGTTTTCTCTGTTCATTTTTGAGACAGGAAGAGAGGTTGAGAGAGGTGGTGCAAGAGAGGAATGCCTGAGCAAATGAGAGAGTAACAGTGGACGATGATGGTAGGTAAGGAAGAGAGGTAATGCAACACGAAGATAGGTTTCACAACAAGAACAAACGTTCAGACTTCAGAGAGAGTAACTAGAGGTTTTGCCGAAGAAGAATATATTTGGCATTTTAATTTTTAGAAAGACCAGTCTTTATTAAACTTCGGTCTTAAAAGTAATTAATTTTTTGTTTAATTTTTTTCAATCTTTTTGTATTGGCCACAATTTAAGTTTGGTCTTACAATTGTAACTTTTAAGATCGAATTTTAAATATATCCCGTCTTAGTAAAAATTTTATATTTAAATTTTTTCTTATATTTTGGACCACATAAAATTGAAGTTCGGTAGTATGAGATTTCTCTAAAAAGTAATTAGTATTTCAATTCTTTTAATAACATTTTAAAGATTGGTTGTTTTCGATAGCAGTTTGAATAATATATTTAAGACCTATGAATAAAGGATCAGGTCCAAGAAGTTTTTGATATTTACAAAACTGCCACCGGTCACACTTTTAAGACCGGGATGTCAATACGTTGGTCTAAACGAGGTAGTCTTAAAACACTTTTTTATACTAGTGTTACTCATTATCCCTTCCTTTCCCACTTGTTTAGCGTACCAAAACAAACCCTAAGTAACCAAAGTAGAGAACTTCATCGATGAAGGTGACCTTGGGACCAAGGGAGGAGAGATTTGAGATAGACGAGTAAGGAAGGTTAAGTCATTTTACTCATATTTTGAAATTTTATTCTGGATTAATAACTTCACCGGGGATTTGTTAGGTTCAATGACTTGATTTAGGATTTCAAAATTTCAGATAGCCTTACAACACATGGGAGTGGAGATTCCATGGTTTTCTTAATGTAATCTCTCTATAGTCTTTGAGGCATCACTACAGAAAACACATTTAACGTACGACCATTTTCAAAGAGATGCTATGTGAGTGACGTTGTGAGTTTCTTTTTTTGTCTATGTATGTTTTCTACCTATTTTTAAAAAATAGACGTTGAATATATTTTAATTTTAAGAAAAAAATATTTTTCCTCTCTCACATTGAAATTCATTCTTGCTCCAAGGGAATCCATATTTCTCCACCAAAAAAATCTGCATTTGGTATATATAATATCTTAAATCGTTGAAGAAATCAAACATGATAGAAAGAAAGTTAAATGAACAGAGAGATTTTGTTGATTCATCAATTAGTTACCGTCAATATTTTTCTTGATCAATTTGCTTATTCCGGTGTTGGTTGGGTACAGAGTATCATCCAAATCTATGTTCTATTAAATGAAATGATTAGATCTCAGTGAAGAGGTTTGAAGGAAAATTGAAAGAGAGGATTAAAGAAAACCAGAGGGGAAAACTCACCGAAGAGGATGTAGTCGAAAGGAGAAGCATAGTTGCGAATAGATTTGTTGTAAGTGAAGAGGCAAGGTTTGGAGCTGTCGAAACAAGACCAAGTGACCCAATGCACCAGGGATTAATAGAAAACACGAATTGAAACAGAGCAGGATCCACCAATTGCAGAATGAACAAACAAAATGAATAAATTGATTGGAATACATATAAAAACCCAAACACAAAATTAATCAACACTGACCTAGTGAGGTCTCGATAAATGGAGCTTCATTGCGGAGGGGACACCCTCGGTATGCATTTACAAGTCCATTATCTGTTGTTTGAAGGCGTATTGCTATTTTCATTGTTCTTCACCTTCCTTTGTGACATTTTTCGCTGTGATTATCGCATACACCTTCACAACTCAGTGTTGCAACCTCTCACTCTCTCACTCACACACAAGCACATGAATTTTTTAAGAGACTAAGAGAGAAGAGAGGCCTATATGAATTGTGACCAAGTCATCCAACAAGAAGGGCATTAATGGAAATAGAGCAAGAGAGTGAAAAAGTAGGTCTTATTCCTACAAACATGTTTCTCTCTCTCTCTCTCATTAATGAATTGTGAGCCCAAGGTGTAGAAGAGATCGCAATGACTAAAGGGTGTGACATGTGACGTTGGAGGGTGTGATGGGAGGGTTTGCGTAGGAGTGTGAGTAGGAGAAGGTGAGTGTCATATTTAAAATTTCTTAAAACATTTTTAATGTCTATTGTTGTAAAACATATGTTAAAACTTTTTTTCTCAAGGCAAAATTTCATATAAATACTTGAATTTCTAAAACCCTCAAAAGTCATATGAATTTGTAAAAATACTGAAAAGACATGCGGATATTTTTGGGTTTTGCAAATTTAAGTGAATTTACCCTTAGTTTTTAAATAAACTAAAAAAAGAAATATGCCCCTCACCGGAAGGCCACCGTGGCCAGCCTGCAACCAGTGGTCGTCAGGCTTCGATGAGTTTTTTTTTTGTTGGTGGAATGGTTAGGTTTGTAGAAAAAGATTTAAAGAAAGTGAAGGGGTGGGATTCGAACCCACCCCTTCTTGGTGCTGGGCCATTTGGTTTCTTTGACATGTATATACATTAATAAATATATATTACTTATTTACGTAGGGTTTAGAAAATTTCAACTTTCTAATACTTCTTAATATACTTATGTATTAACTAATTATCTACTAATATTTATTTCTTATTATTTTCATATTTAATATTTAGCAATATTTTTTGCTAATAATTTTAATTATGAATTATTTAAATGATATTAAATTTTCTTATATTCAATTTAATTAATAATATATAGTATTTCCTATGATCCATTTTAATCATATAATACGTAATTATTTTAATTATAATTTGATGGATCGTTTGAAAAATTACCTAAAATTTTAATCTAAAATTTGAAGAGACACTTGTGAAAAATCTGATGAAAACACTAGTAATTACCATTACAAAACTTGTAAATACTATTAGTGAATTGGTAATTGCCATTACAAATTTTGTAATAATTAACCTTTATTTCTCTTTTAATTAGAGACACAAGTGGTAAGCCTGAAAAATGAACTGGTAAATGTCATTGCCAAACTAGTAAATGCCATTGAAAATTTCGTAATTGCCATTACAAGTTTTGTAATAATTGACCTTTATTTCTCTTTTTATTAGAGACACAAGTGGTAAGCCTGAAAAATGAACTGGTAAATGCCATTGCCAAACTAGTAAATGCCATTGAGAATTTCATAATTGCCATTACAAGTTTTGTAATAATTGACCTTTATTTCTCTTTTAATTAGAGAGACAAGTGATAAGCCTGACAAACGAACTCGTAAATACCATTGCCAAACTAGTAAATTCCATCGAGAATTCCGTAATTGCCATTACAATTTTTGTAATAATTGACCTTTATTTCTCTTTTAATCAGAAACACAAGTGGTAAGCCTGAAAAACGAACTCGTAAATACTATTGCCAAACTAGTAAACGCCATTGAAAATTCTGTAATTGCCATTACAAGTTTGGCAATGGTACTTACTAGTTCGTTTTTTAGACTTTCCACTTGTGTCTTTGATTAAAAGAGAAATAAAGGTCCATTATTATAAAATTTGTAATGGCAATTACCAATTTGCTAATGATATTTGCAAGTTCAGTAATGATAATTATTAGTTCTTTCATTAGGTTTTTCACAAGTGTCTCTTCAAATTTTAGGATTAAAATTTTAGGTAATTTTTCAAACAATCCATCAAATTATAATTAAAATAAGGGTTTAATGTTTTAGCCTTTGCTGCAGAAACATTTTTTCTGCCTCACTCACATAAAAGTGAGTGGGTCCTATTATAAAGAGAAGAGAGAGAAATATTTTCTCTCTCTTCTCTTTATAATAGGACCCACTCACTTTTATGTGAGTGAGGCAGAAAAAATATTTCTGCAGCAAAGACAAAAATATTAAACTCTTTAAATAATTACGTATTATGGGATTAAAATGGATCATAGGAAATACTATATATTATTAATCAAATTGAATATAAGAAAATTTAATAAAAATATTATTTAAATAAGTCATAATTAAAATCAGTAGCAAAAAATATTACTAAATATTCAATATGAAAAATAATAAGAAATAAATATTAGCTGATAATTAGTTAATACATAAATATATTAAATATTATTAGAAAGTTGAAATTTTCCAAACTCTGCATAAATAAGTAATATATATTTATTAATGTATATATATGTTAAAGAAACCAAGACCACTTGATTTCCACCAAGAGGAGGTGGGTTCGAATCCCACCCCTTCACTTTCCTTAAATCTTTTTCTACAAACCTAATCCTCCCACTAAAAAAAAATACTTGCTGGACCTTTGGCCAGTAGCCACCGGTTGCAGGCCGTCCGGCGGTCGGCAATGATGGCCTTCCAGTGAGAGGCATATTTCTTTTTTTAATTTATTTAAAAACTAAAGGTAAAAGGGTAAATTCACCTGAATTTGCAAAACCTAGAAATTTTCTGTATGTCTTTTTAGTCTTTTTACAGATTCACATGACTTTTGGGGGGTTTTACAAATTCAAAAGGTATTTATATGAAATTTTCCTTTTTTTTAAAAAAATACATTTTTAACATATGTTTTTTGTAGAAGAGACGTTAAAACCTTTTTTTGATTTTTCTATATATACATTTTTGACAATTGATTTTTTAAAAGCAATTATTGAAAGTAAAAACTATTCATTTTTTTTAAAAAATTCATCTTAACTATCAATGTTTTTTTTTGAATAGTCATTGAAAATTTTATTTCAATGACTACTTTAGAAAAACAATTGTTGAAACTCATAAATATTCATATTTTTTGAAATTTCAGCCTAGCTCTCGATGACTGTTTTTTTTTATAACAATTTTTATAATTAACTTTTAGTGATTGCTTTTAAAAAGAGTCGTTGAAAATTAATTCAAAATTTCAAAAAGGTCGTTGCCTCATTTTTAACCTCTAATTTTAAAAAATGGATGTTAATTAGTGTCGTTAAATTTACTTTTTGTAGCAGCGCCATCATTATCCTATTATGTAATGCATATTACACTACATTGAACATTGGACTAATCAAACAATGTGATGTGGGGATGCATCGGGATTAAATATAATCCAATCAAATATGAATCATGAAACGAAATCTATATTTTACTTTGAAAAAAAATCTAAATAAATATGAAATAATATTCTTAACTCTACAGAGGCAAAAGAAAGAAGGGTATAAATGCATAAATGTCGATTCATGAAGGGTGTTAATGTCCATACATTAATTAATGTAAGTCTGAATCCGGATTACATAGCCAAAGCTATGTTATGGGGATGACATGATTTGTTATAATCCATTGTAATTAGGGCTACATTGAATTAACTTACTATACCAACCAAACACATGATTTAGTAGAATGACATCAATATTAGAGGTAATCATGATATATGAAAGGACTAAGGTATAATTTTGTCCCGAAAGTTTTCATTATTGAGCAATGTTGCCTCAAAAGTGTTTTAAGTACAATGTTGTTTCAAAAGTTTCAAAATATTGTAATGTTGCCCTGTAATATTAAAAAAACAAAAGAACATTGACTGTTAAAAAAGTGATGTTAACAATTAATTTTTTTAATAGTAAGAGGCAACATTACTCCATTTCAACAATATTTCTGGGATAACATTGTACCCAAGAAACTTTTAGGGCAATATTGCCCCTTAGTGAAATTTTTTGAGATAAATTTAATTTGCACCTATGAAATTGAACCAAATGTTCTACTGCTTTCTTAAGAATCCTACTGTAACATCCCACCTTAAAAACAACGGAATTTTGTTTTTAAAACGTTGATAAGAGTAGCACAATGAGTAACTAAACCTTAACATTACATAACCACAGTGTAAGTGTACTTATACAGTCATCTACTATCCAAAAGGAAACAGCACCTAACTAGGCATATAAAACTAAGACCATAAAATTCCTTCTGTCGTCCTACGCCAGTCGCTCGCCCTATCTTCAACCCCTTGGTTCGCCCGAACCTGAAGCTACAGCTGAGATCCAATTACCATTTGGATATCAGGTAACGGTTAACCTTATGCCTAAATAAATAGTATATGGACAACAGTTATTCACAACTCATAATAGCAGTAAATCACTACATAAGCACACAGCAGATATATGATCACAACATTGACAGAACATAAGCACAAAGCAATATGTAAAGTCCCACAACATGTCTGCACATAACCAGTGCCACGGCGGCCCATCGTGTCCTCAGCGCTAGGAAAACCCAACGGCATTATCAAGACTATAACCCGTATAAAGCTGTATGTATAATTGACAACCCTAGACAGAGCCTCAGTATATAAACATGTCTATCACATATATGTATATGAGCAGCATAAGTGTTAAGGTTACAATACACGTCCATACCTCCGTTGATGATTCCTGGCACGTTTGTCGATTTATGGTACGTTTGACAACGGGACGACAACGGTATGACAACGGTGACAGCGGAAACAGCGGTTCGTGGTTTCGGATATCCTATAAGGATAATATCACTTATATGAATATTTAAGACCATAACAGGCAATTTAGGTACAAATTACCATTTTGCCTCTAGTTTGACTACTTGGTGGAATTTTGCCAGAGCTTCACTATTTTGACTTTAAACTCTCAAAATTTTTGCTATAAACTTTCCTCTAACATATTCCTAAGATAAATATCATATTTATTCTTAAAACATGATATCTAAGCTAACTTGAAAAATTAAAGACTACTCTAGCAATTCTACTATAACTACCGAAAGAACTACTTAAACTAAAGACTAAGGACTGAAGAACTTACCCAAAGCTTTGCTATGAACTTCTTACTCCTTCTCTAGAGCTTCTCTCTCTAACTTCTCTCTAGGATTGCTTGTGAATTGGTGAAGAATGAAGAGAAATGAAGGGCTATTTATAGAAAAACCGAATGGCAATTCCGTAATTTCTTTGAACTTCGTCTGGACAGATTCTGACTGTTGGATTGCACTTTTTGAAATGGGCTGATCTGGGCCTTACACCTCTCTATGATGACATCATCATGAGTCATCAAAGTGATGTCATGCCTGCATCATCTCTTGATTTATGTGTCTTTATCTGATAAAGTTACCTGTTTGGTGTCCTAATCGCGTAATCTTGGGAAAACTCAAAATTCCGGAAGCAAAGCCCTGAAGGTCTTTTCTTCCTCTTTCAAGTTACTTGGGTCAACTAAATTTTTGATCCCATTAAGGGTATTTCGTTGTCTGCTGAATATTTCGGCCAAACGCCGTTGGCTACGGAAATTGCGTCTGCCGACGTCAACTTCTGGATCATAAATCACTCGTTCATAATATGTCCAGATGTTTACCAACTTGTCCCCGGATTCCATTTTATGAATTATTTTCTATAGGTTTTCACTTCCACTATCTGTCTTAATTTCACAAAATATCTTCTTGACTCTATCTCATGATCACTCCGTCGGTTACGGAAATGACTTCGGAGATAGGCCACTCCGAGGTAAAAATTCACTTGTCCATAATATACTCTGACTCTAGAAACTTAGTTCATGGTTTTCTACGTAGCATTTTATTTCTATCCGTGGTCATTTATCCTACTTGCTTTTTACCATCATAATATTATTTAATTGCAAAATATCTTAGATATTATTATTATTTTTTTAATTTCCATTTTAATTTTTCTTTATTTTTCTTCATAATTTTCATTTTCATTTATATATATATATATATATATATATATTTATTTTAATTAATTTCCACCTTTTTCTCTTTATCTTATGTCTAAACAATTAGCCATTAATTATTTAATTAATCACTTACCAATTGTTGACAATTTTCTTAATTAGTAATAATTATTATTTCACATGACATTGGTAATTTATGTACCATGCATAATATTAAAAATCATGGGGACCAATATGGTCCCCCAATACTTTTTGATTTTTCTCCTTTAATTTTTCCAAGGTAATAATTTAATAAATTACCTAAATTAGAGACAACATACTTTCTAATTTTTAATAAATATTTAGTTGTCTTTTAGGATTTGTCATCATATTCTTAGGATGTTTTATGGCCTTAAAATGCATTTTCACATTTTTGGCAATAAATTCCATTTAACTTTCTTAAGTATTTTCCTTTGAAAATAGACTAATTATACAATATTTTGAGACCATAGTCATCATAAATGGACATTCTTATTACTATAACATAATACTTCAGATAATAGTTATCCGGGTATTACATCTATTCCAAACAAACCAATTCGATCAATCCATTTTGTGAATGCATATAATAACATTTACATTTTCTTTTTTTCAATTCATGTTTTTAGATAAGGGCAAATTTAAAAAATTATTTTATTATTGAGTAAAGTTAATAACTTAATATGTTGATATCCATTAGGTCTAATTTCCAATCAAATCTTGTCGCAAGTGACTTTTATTATTAATAATAGTCCAACAGGATTTGAAAGGAAAAAAGTGAATATTTATCATCAATAAAAAGTTGACATGACAAGATAAGAAAATAGATATAAGTTTTGTCCATAAATTAAGTATTTATTTTTTTTTATTCTTATAAACTATTTAGATGTAGCTTATACAAAGGATAAGAAAAAATAATTATTTCCAGGTAATTTCTATACATGCTAATGCATCTAATCATAGAATACATCTCGCTTATTTGATTTCTCATTAAAAAAAAAAAATGACACTACAAAAATGAGAAATATAGTCACAAATATTTTTGGACTAAGTTTATACTTAAGGCTAACTATCTTCCATGTCATTATCAAAAGCATAGTTTAGGCACAAGTCTTAACTTTAAGTCCATGTGAATATAAAAAACGTTTTTAGAAAAGTTATCACCATTTGATAATGCTTGAATCTAACCTAGTTAAATAGTCATATGGAAAATATATTTTAGTTTTTTGCGTAAAAATATTTGGTTGAGATTTAAAAACAACAAAAAAGGCTGCCAAAGTTCTTGCCATCAACTAACATTAAATGCATTTTAGCTTAATCATTAATGCTATGGGTAAACATATATGAGATTGCATCGTGGCTGGTTTAGTCGAAGACTTAAAAACCACCACTAAAGCCAAAAAAGGAACGCCTAATCATAGTTCATGTATTAGCTTGAATGCGATGAAAATAGGATATGCCCTTAATAAATGCCTATGATCTAACCTGACCTATTTAGTAAATAAGTCATATTCATATTTAGATCTATTTAGAGAAACATGATAAACCTATTTTTATAAGGTCTAACCTACAAGCTTAAAGACCTGGTCTATTAATTTTTTAAATAATTTATAATAATATATAAGCATATATAATATTATCTAAATAATTTTATAAATTTACCAAGTTAGCCTTAATTCTAAGTATCACATCGCATAGTCATTCACACATACTTAACCCTTGTATTCATATCAATCATTCCCCTGACCTCTCTTCTCTTCAATCGCTTGGGATGACAATACTAACTTACTCCCTCTCCCCTCTGATTTGTGTCATCAACTAAAATAGAATAATTGCTATGAGTATATTTTAGTGCCAATTAAAATATTATAATCTTAGTAGGAGGAGTTTATCCCAATTTATGTGGAAAAAAAGTAAAAGAGGTAAAATTCATTTTTACATTCTGCTTGTTAATTTTGATCGATTTTAGAAAATATATCTTAATAGTCAACAAACAATTAATGTTTCTTATTCCTATTTACTCGGACAACTGTTGTCACTAGACTTTCTTTTCCTTTTCTTACTAAGCCCTTATATTACAACGAGAATGCATGTTAAACTTTTAAGCTATAATTTATGATTGTAAATAAGTGTGAAGTGTTATGTATGAATTTAGAGGCATGGGCTTTAAAGGCTATTTAAATGCCTATACTTTAAGTAGGCCTATAAATTGTTAGTTCTCGGTTTATAAGTTTTAATGATAACAAACTTATAAAAGAAATGAGAACTTGATTATTCAAGCCACTCAAGTGTGCAACCGTTTTTTGAATTAAAACTTGAATAAGAAACCAGTTATGAAGTGTTCTAATATGAACAAACTTGAGTGTTAGCTTGACACTCGTAGTAAGATTTCTTGACACTCTCTTCATTTGTGAAAGTATTGTGTTGAATATTCGAGTGCTGATTCAACACTCGCTATGAAAAAGCTTGACACTCGATTGTTCCTGGAAGTATTGTGTTGGACATTTGAGTGTGTTAATGAACATTCGAGTGTTGATCCATGAAATGACCATCGTTTAATTAACTAAATAACCATCTATTGATCAGAGTAAACACGATATAGGATTTAAGGGATAAATAAAATATTCAAAATATGCATATGGAGCCATAGAGTGTGGCAACATACATTAATCCATTCATACACAAAAACAAACAGAAGCCCTACTTGACCAAAGTACACTATGCTTCTGTTGACTTCTCAGACGGACCTGGATAGGAATGATCACCTGGAAAAATATTGTAACCATCAGTCCAGCTTATTATGAATATTAATATGTGCTAGTGAGGTGCCAAGTGGAATAACACAATACAATTCAAATTAAAACAATTTATCAACATTCTCTTCATTATTTATCACATTATCACTATGCAATATAACTGGGTGTCACAAATCTTTTTGAATTTAGTTTCCAGAATACCTCCCATCAATCCAATCGAACCGCCTTATTTCCTCCGACTAGACCCATAGGCTAAGTCACACCCATGTTATTGGTTACTCAAAAGCTCACTGGTCAAGTGATGAGGACCAACCAAAATCCTCAGAGCATCTGCCCCAGACCATGGGTCTTTTCGCCACTTTACCCTAATGAGGTGTCGTAAGCCCATCACTCTGGTGGGCAAGTCCCTCATTAACAGATGGGACAATAATAAGCCAACCATTATGCATCAATGGAGGCCTCACCACGTGGTGAAAATAACTTTTTCATTCTCTCTCATTTCTTCCCATCCCAAAATTACCATAATAACTCAATTGGGGATTTTTCCAAAATATTCACGTTCATATCATGGACCTTAAACAATTCTCATAACCATATCATAGTATTTCACTTTCCAATAAATAGTTGCAATATATTTCATAATTCAACTCATAAAATTCCATAAGGCAATTCTTATTTAAAATATTCATAAGCAGTTCAGGAATTACTCATAAGCAGCTTATCAATAACATAATAAGTGGAAAGTGGTTACCTCTCATCCAAACTAATCACTATCACACTGCTCCTAAACTGAGATCTCAACACATTCCACAATTCAATCTATCAAAATCAATTTATTAACCATTATTAATTCATCTAAAACTCTACATATTAAAAATATATAAATTGCTAATAATAACTTAGGATACCTTCAAAGGCAAGTTGCTGAAAATTAATTTAATTTTAACTCCCTAAAACTGTCCCAATTAACTAACCTAATATTGACACTTTAAAAATACTAATTACTATTATCTCTCTATATTTAATATAAACTCTTTTTAATTATTTATTAATCAATAATTCTTTTTATTATTTATGCCCCCTTTATTTATTTAATTAGTTATCCACTATTACTTTAAACTTTCAGGTTTTATCTTTTTCCTTTAAACTAGTACTTTACAATTCATCTTATTCTTTTACAATTAACAACTTAGTGACTATTCTAAAATTTATCAGAATTTGACCTTTAATTTCCATGGGTATTTGGAAAATGCATAACTTGGTTAATATAACTTCGAATGAAGTGATCCCAAATTTCTATTTATTCCTTGATAAGTTTTCTTTCATAAATTAAAGTAATCAAGTTGATTTATGGCTGAGAAAAGTTCCAAAATCTCGAAAGTATAAACATTGTCTAATCTAAGAACAAAGACTTTCTAGTTTTCATAGTTTAACTTCAAAAATCTATATCTTGAGTTTTAAACATCAGATTTAGGTGGTTAAAAACTCTATGAACTCCTTATTAAGTCTAGTTTTTATGAAAATTGGATTCAACATTTTATCACATGTCATTCATTCCCAGATTGCAAAAACGTCACCACTGTCCAGAATCATTTCTAGAAAATAGTCTATCTTATTACCTAACTTCAAAAATTCATAATAAATTGTATAAAAATCGAAATGGTGTTCTTCCAAAGCTCATATGTCCCTTAACATGTCTAGTTTTATACAAAAATAATAGCAATAGCCAATACATGCTACAAAATTCCCAAATTTCAAAAATGTTGTCTCTGTTCATAACCAGTTTCAGATTTGTAATCCATTTGCCAAAATTCATAAATTTTTGTATACTTATCAAAATGCAACGAATTACCTATCTAATTAAAGCTCTATGTGTCTGCTTCACATTTGTAAAGTTTCATAATTTTATAACTTCATTTGTCTGGTCAAAAAGTCAACGTCATTTTACCTCTCCAGAAATAAAACCAAAACGTTTCCAAATTTTATCCTAACTTCTAAAAACCATAACTTGAGCTCTAGACCTCTGATTGAGGTGACCCAAAGCTCATTTTAAAGCTTGGCATGTCTACTCAATGCCCATAAAATTTCAGGGTCAAAGAAGATCGTTTGCCCTGGTTTCACTTTGCTCAAAGATCACTGTTTCAGCACCAAGTTCAGTCTTCCAAAAATAGCTTATCATTTCATGTTTTGCATTTCGTTTTTGACTTCCCTAAGCCTTTCCTTATTAAAACTGAACTCTAACACTTTTAAACAGAAGCTTTAGGTTCAGGTTATGATCTAAGCAAGATGAAAGACACATGAAATCATCCAAAACATGTGTCTTGATATTTCAAAACAGCAAGCTTTGTGTGTGTGTGTGTCTGTGTGTATTCCTAGGTTTCTTCATTTCTTCCTTTCCAAACCGAAACTTCCAGATGAAATAATATGATCTGATTGTTCCTGCATCTCTTGTTTCTTTATATATATATATATATATATATATGTCTTACACACATACAGTCCCAGCTATACGTACATATATAGTAAGCTTTATATATATCTTGTTTTCCTTAACATGATCACAGTCTATATATTGCGCAGGGCATGTATCAGCTCTACATATATATGCAGCAAAACATGCAGTAAGCTTCCTTTCACAAAAACCAAACTTTTTAAAACATCCCTTGCTTCCCACACACACACACACACACACACACACACACACATAGGCGTTAGTTGTATCCAGGAGGTGCTTTGCATTTTTGCTATCCAACGTGTATAAATAAATAAATAAATATTTTATATATATATATATATATATATATATATATATATATATTTATTTATTTATTTATTTATATTACCATATGCGGAATAGCCAGGTTATATGCTTAAGCACTGAGAAAATATGGGTATGGTGATATTCATTTCATAAATTAATCCAGTTTTTGACCAACCATGATCCGGGTTATAGAAGGATACCTGTCCTTTTTCATACAGGAATACTTTTACAGAGAATATAATTTCTCAGACCTTCTCCCTTCAGATCAAGATCAGCATAGCATTTCTTCGTTTCCTACTAGAGGCGTAGCCGGATTTTTCTATGATTTTATGTGATCATAACCAAATCTTAACCTTGCTTAAACATATAACCATGTATGGCTCACTGGATCATAAATAATAAATTTCTGATAATATTACTCCTAATTTGATCCCTTTAGAAAGTTAAAAACTCATACCTTATTTTTCTTCCACAGCAAAATAAGATATTCTTCAAAGAAAGAAATGATTAAACTTCTGAAGTTTTATTTCTCAGGAAACTTGAGAGTGTACAAGGTAAAGAGTGAGTTGAGTGAGATTTCAGCTCGGTGTGTGTTTACAATGAAGGATTACATAACTTTATATAGACAGTCGGCATACCAACTGCTTTACAATCCTGACAAAATGCTTTTACACGTAATGCAAGTTTACAAAAAACATTCATAACAAGCTATGACATAAAGTGAAGTCTAAGACATAAAGTAAAGATGCCTATTTAAAACTACATGATGCGTAAGATGAATGTGCAGAATAACAGAGCTTTTACTACTTTCGTCTTTTTGTGCTTTTTTTTTTTTTTTTTTTTACAGAGTGTCGGCAAAACCTTCACCGAACACATTGCAAGTCTATCATTATACTTTTTCAATTTTCAAATTAGCCTGTCACACTTTGTCAGTGTCGCAAGCTTTTTCTTTGTCATCTTCTATCTCTTTCTTTGTCGGCAGATTCTTCAAGATTGCTTAGAGGACAGTGAGATCTATATCTGGATCTTCCATATCTTGCATTGCTTTCTCTCTTTCTTCACAATACTTACATCTGTGATTCACTTCTTCTACTAAGATTTTACAAATCTTCTTCTTTGTCTTTTCTGAATTCTCCATCTTGTTGGTTCTAAGTCTGTCACACCACTGTGAAAAAAGTGGTTGTTCATGTGCTCTGTTTCCAAATGACGCAATTAGAGTTGTTAATCCGCAATAATATACCCATTTCTTCTCTTCTGAATTATTTGTTCTTTTCATCTCTTGAAAGATAATATTATAATTCTGGGCTCTAATATTACACATCTTAGTCTGGAATTCCTGTTCGTCTTCTAGGTCTTCTTTTATCTCAGCTTCTATTTCTATTGGCTTCCTGGTCGTTCCAAATCTGATTAAGCTGATTGGAGGATAAACTTTTTCTGGTGTGATTTCTGCAATGGTTGAATAAAATCTGATATAAACTTTGTACTGAGTAACAATTCCTGCATAAATCTTGATTGCATGTCGGATGGCTTCTGGTAATTCTGATGTTTCTTTCAGATCATTAAATGGATAGATGGCATGTAACATTCTATATTGGTATAAAATCTTGACTAAATCTGGTGAAGTTCCAGGGTAGGCTACAACTTTGTTAAAGGCAAAATGGGTGTAATACCCTAAGAATCCTATTTAGCCTAGCCACTATATTTTGATATAAAATACCTATTTTAAATAGGTGAATATGTGGTATCAAATTTTAATGTTATATTTATTTTTATTCATGGGCAATTTTTCCTAGAATCGGGAAGCCTAAAGACTAATTTTTCGAAATCTTATTAAGAGTCATAAAAATATCCTAAGATTATCATAATTTAGTATAATCTTAATTACACCATTTTAACAATTAAAATCATCAGAGGATGATAAAATCAATTAGAAGAAATTAGTAGCAATTATTGGGCAATTGGAATTGCAATGATTGAGATACTTTAATAATTTTTGGAATTTGTTAATAATTAATTTATAAAGGTCATAATTAAGGAAATATCAATTAAATCAAAGACCAAAAAATATTTAGAAGCTAAGATTAGCACACAAGGAGTTATTAATCATCAAAATTAAGTTAAAACTCTTGTTAAATTTTGGTAATTAAGCCTAGTAACCCCTAAAGCACAATATTAGCAATACTAACCAAGGATTAATTAATTCTCCCTTTTAAGTAAAAATGGCGAAAATTTCTAATCAAAGAGTGAAGAAATTATATTAACCTTTAAATCTAAGTTCTTGTGAAATTAATTGGACCAATGAGAGATTTTCTTCTTGAGTTTGTGAGAATAATTAAAACATAAAATTGTTAACTAAAAGGGGGGGGGGCGGTTTTATTACTTGGGCAACAAGAAAAGGAATTGTTTTGAATAAACATATAATTAAAGTTCTAGAAGAGAAGACTTTTGAGGCTTAATTTAAATGCCATGGAAGAGGATAAAGGAAAGAGAAAGGTGGTGTGTGTGTGTGTAGTGTGCGTGTGTGTAGTGTGTGTATATGTGTTGTGAATGTGTGAGTTTAAAAGTTGTGTAGGTGTGTGTGGGAAGTACGGAAAAGTCAAGATTAAACCAAAGAAAATAATTATTTGAAATCCAAGGTGGAAACTTGGGTGGTAAGTTAAGTAATTAATCTGATACAAGTAAATGAAAATCTATAGAAAATAAATCATATTTTTAAATATTGAAACTAAGTATTGAATATAAATATATATTTGAAATCAGTGAATTATGAGCTTCAACTTGGCTATTCCCAAAATCATTTTTGTATACTTTTAGGATTCATACCTAAGTGTTTCGGGAAGTTAAAAATCACCATAAATCTTGTCCTAAAATTAGGATTTCAAAAGTGAAATTAGATCTTGAAGAAAACACTAAGTTACACCTAACTAAATTAGTATTTGGAAGTAATTAGAAGATAAAGTAAAACTTAATGAAGAAGTAGAATGACTTAGGGATGAAGCAAAGAAACTTAAGGAAGAAGGGGGAGAGGGGGCGGTTTTAGGGAGGTGTAAGGAGGGGATTGAAACTTCCTAACTAAGGGTAATCCAATGGTTAAAATGCAAGGTGAAAGAACTACAAAAATGTCATCACATTTTGCTATAAATAGGGACCCTAAACTTCATAATTTCTCACCAATTCACCAAGATAGGGCCGAAAATTTAGAGAGGGAGGGAGTGAGTGGAAGAGCTCCAAGAACAAGGAGCAAGAATCTTCAAGAGGTAAGGAAGCTTTTGGTTTTAGTTCAAGTTCTTAGCTTATGAAGTAGAAAAGTTAGGAAATGTTGTTTTGATCTTCAATCTTCCAATTCTAGTTTTATTTTCATGTTTTTAAGCTTTCCATTGCCTTTATTTCGAAAAAATGATGAAAGAAAGGTATGGCAAAAATTTCTGGAAGATTATGATCAAAATAGCGAAGCTCTGGCGAGATTTTATCGGTTAGAAATTTCAGGAGCCAGTAGCAACAACGTTAATATTTTATGAAGAAGATGATGTTCTAAAATTCTGAGAAAATTCATGGTGAGAGTACACATATAGGGCTTTCCAAATATACCTAGAGTGTGTCATTTGAAGTTCTGTGCAAAGAGATAAAAATTCCAGAAGTTAAGCTACGTTTTCTGGGGAAAATTCTGGGCAGAGGTTTGAAATGTTGAAACTGGGAATTTTTCGTGAACTCTGGGTGAATCCCAATATTTTTCCTTGAAAATAGAGATCTCAAGAATTCTGGGAAATATTACGGATCTTCATTTCGATTTTTCTGGAATTAGTTATGATTTTTCAAAGTTAGACGAAATTCTGCCCAGAAATGCTAAATCAGCGTTTTTCCGAAAATTATGAGGAAATAATTGAAAAATAAATCCTTCAAGGGTAAAATTGTCATTTGTGACCAAGATAGTGCTTGGAATAATGTTTGTGAATTAATAGAAACAATATTACCCTTTTAGGATAGACTGTGCACGTGTTCCGACAACAAACGTACCCAAAAACCCGTCAAGCGAAGGTACGGATGCGTATTGTAACCTTAACTCTTATGCTTATAGTTTGCTTATATATGATACTTGTACTCACATGTTTTGAAATTGCTCTTTATTTATTGAATTGAATACGGGTTATAGTCTTGATAACACCGTTGAGTTTTCCTAGCGCTGAGGACACGATAGGCCATCGTGACATTGGTGAATAGTGCAGACTGGGTAACATACATATTGCAGTGGCTGTGTTATATTATTGCCTTACATGTTGTTATGTTTTTGAAAGATATAATTGTGTACTTATTATGTGATATCTGTCATATACTGTTTACATAAGCATGAAGTTAACCGTTACTTGAGGTTCAATGGGTATTGAACCTCAACTCTTACCATAGCGTCGGGTCCAGAGAACCAAGGACTGAAGACAAAAGTAAGCGGAGAAAACAGAACGCGTAAGGACCCAACTGAAGATCCTATTTTTAGATGTGTAACATTATAACACCACTCTAATAAATGTATTGTACATTATAAACACCACAGTTAATGATATATCAGCTACTCATTCTTTTACTTGCTCCGATGCTCTACTCTGATAAAAAGAAAAAAAAATTATTCCGCTTTTAAAAATTGGGATGTTACAATGGGACGCGTATTTAACATGAGGGTCTGACAATTCCATGTTTCCAGTTTTCTTTACAAGGGTTCTAAAATATTTGAATTTAGAATAAGTATCAAATGATGGATCTCTAATAATTTGAGGACTTGAGGATGAGGTTTCCATTGCTTTTCCTTTTTCTTTTCTTTGGGCTTCTTCTAACAATTGGGCTTTTATGATTTCATTGAAAGGGGTTATTTTATTGAGTGTTTCAGTTTGGGCTTGGACAGTAGGTCCAATAACATTCTGTTGGGTGGATGACCCACTTGCATTTGTTTGGGTTGTTTGGGTGGATGACCCAATCTAAGTGAATGACTCAGTAACATGGTTTAATTCTAAGCCTGTCTGTACTGCTGATTCAGCCGTACTTAGTGGACAGTGAGATCTATATCTGGATCTTCCATATCTTGTATTGCTCTCTCTCTTTCTTCACAATACTTACATCTATGATTCACTTCTTCTACTAAGATTTTACAAATCTTCTTCTTTGTCTTTTTTGAATTCTCCATCTTGTTGGTTCTAAGTCTGTCATACTACTGTGAAAAAAGTGGTTGTTCATGTGCTCTGTTTCCAAATGACGCAATTAGAGTTGTTAATCCGCAATAATATACCCATTTCTTCTCTTCTGAATTATTTGTTTTTTTCATCTCTTGAAAGATAATATTATAATTCTGGGCTCTAATATTACACATCTTAGTCTGGAATTCCTGTTCGTCTTCTAGGTCTTCTTTTATCTCAGCTTCTGTTTCTATTGGCTTCCTGGTCGTTCCAAATCTGATTAAGCTGATTGGAGGATAAACTTTTTCTGGTGTGATTTTTGCAATGGTTGAATAAAATCTGATATAAACTTTGTACTGAGTAACAATTCCTACATAAATCTTGATTGCATGTCGGATGGCTTCTGGTAATTCTGATGTTTCTTTTAGATCATTAGATGGATAGATGGCATGTAATATTCCATATTGGTATAAAATCTTGACTAAATCTGGTGAAGTTCCAGGGTAGGCTACAACTTTATTAAAGGCAAAATGGGACACGTATTTAACATAAGGGTCTGACAATTCCATGTTTCTAGGTTTCTTTATAAGGGTTCTAAAATATTTGAATTTAGAATAAGTATCAAATGACGGATCTCTAATAATTTGAGGACTTGAGGATGAGGTTTCTATTGCTTTTCCTTTTTCTTTTCTTTGGGCTTCTTCTAACAATTGGGCTTTTATGATTTCATTAAAAGGGGTTATTTTATTAAGTGTTTCAGTTTGGGCTTGGACAGTAAGTCCAATAACATTCTGTTGGGTGGATGACCCACTTATGTAACATCCCAAATTCCAGGTTCAAAAATCGTGTCGGTCGACACTTAGTTTTAAGAAAAACAACAGAGTTTGAGATGCTACAGCTTAGAGTACTGCGGAAATTGATAGCGTGCGCTAAGATCCGGACAACAAGTATCTGATATAAAAATGCCCAGACATATGATGATGCCTGACATAAGCTGATATATTAAATATCCCGAAGGAATATTCATGTGATACAATTTACAGAGGTTAAATACAATCCTCTGATAAAGAAAGAGTCTTACACGAGACTTATGGCTTGGAACCTAACATCAGTTAATTAAACAGATTGGCCAGGTAGGGGTCTATCATGGGGGCCTCACCGACTTATACGGCGACTGATTGGCTTCCCACATAGATTAACCCAGCCTTAGACACCAAACTGTTCAAAGTAACTTTGTTAAATTCGAGCCAGAAGCTAAGTCCTAATAACTTCTACCGACCTTTGCCTTTAACCGCTGCCTCTTCACGGCTCTATCTACCGACGCCTTCTCCATCCCGTTTCTTTCCTGTACTATTTATTAAGACTGAGGTCCAATGTCCATTGGACCTCAGATAACGGTTAACCTCATGCTTATGTAAACAGTATATGACAGGTATCACAATAATATATTCACAATTATAACTTTCAAAAACATATCAGCAAGTAACATAACATAGCCACTGCAATATGTATGTTACCCAAGTCTGCACATAACTAGTGCCACGATGGCCTATCGTGTCCTCAGCGCTAGGAAAACTCAACGGTGTTATCAAGACTATAACCCGTATACAATTCGACATTCACAAGCAAATTTACAAAACAGAGTATCATCATGTGAAAACAACTATCATATATAACCAAACCATAAGTATAAGCGTTAATGTTACAATACGCGTCTGTACCTTTTACCGCATAGTCGTCAAACATCCGACCTTTGATTCCGGCTTTGGACTTCCCGGATATCCTAACATATCACCATATCACTTAGAATAACATTCTAAGAGATATTTCCACCTCTATTTACCATTTTACCCTTGATGGCTTTATTATTACAATTTTGCCCTTACATTTCTTCAAAAACGTGGTGCAGCATTTTCTGGGCAAATTTTTCGGTAACTTTGAAAAATCATAACTAATTCTAGAAAAATCAAAATGAGGATCCGTAAAATTTCCCGGAATCCTTAAGATGTCTATTTTCAAGGTAAAATACTGGATTTTACCCAGATTTCACGGAAAATTCCCAAATTCTATTTTTATTAATGCTGCCCAGAAATTTCCCTGAAAACGTAGCCTTATCTTCTGAGATTTTTAACTTGTTGCACAGAACTTCAAATGACACATTCTTTATATATTTGAAAAGCCCTAGATGTCTACTTTCACCATGAATTTTCTCAGAATCTTAGAACATCATCTTCTTCATAAAATACTGACGTTTTTACCCCTGACTCCAGAAAACACTAATTGATGAAATTCCGCCAGAGCTTCGCTATTTTGATCCTAATCTTCCAAAAATTTTGATATAACTTCTTCTTCATCAATTTTTTGAAATAAATTCAATGGAAACCATAAAAACATGAAAATAAAACTGGATTTGGAAGATTGATGATCAAAACAACATTTCTAGCATTTCTATCTCATAACTTAAGAACTTAAACTCAAAAGCTAAAAACTCTCTTACCTCTTGAATAACACTTGCTACCTACTTCCAGCAGCTCCTTACTCTCTCCCTCCTCTCTATGTTTTTCGGTTGAGGCTTGAGAAATTGGTGAGAAACTTGTGAAGGGAAGAGCTCTATTTATAGGAAATCAAATGAGTAGGCACCAAGTAATTCAATTTGATCTTGGCCCTTGAGGTTTGCTTGGAGAAGAGGCATAAATCCTTGCCCTACACCTCCTCTTGACCGTCCTCCCCCCTTTCTACTTCTAGAAATTATTTTGCTTTGTCTCCAAGAAAATCTACTTATCCCCTAATTACTCCCGAATGCTAATTTAGTTAAGTGTAATCGGGTGTTCTTATTTAGGATCCAATTTCTCTTTTGAAATCCTAATTTTATGATTAGATTTATGGTGATTTTTAATTCCCGAAACACTTAGGTATGAATTTTAAATGTATCCGAAATTAACTTTGGGAATAGCCAAGTTGATGCTCATAATTCACTGATCTCAAATATGTATTTATCTTAAACACTTAGTTTTACTATTTCAAGATATGATTTAATTTCTATAGGCTCTCATTTTAATTTCTTTTAAATAAACAATTTCTTGCTCCCCAAGACATCTACTTGCTCCATAAGTTATCCCAATCTTCTTCCACGCACTATTTGGTCTACTACACTCACATACTCACAAAACTTCTAACCATATACACTCCTTCACCATACACCCACATTTCGCCACACACATATATCACACGCACTTGCCTTGGCTTCTTCCATACACTATTGACCATTTATGATTATCCCATGTGCTTTGTTTAATTGAATTTAGATAAAATGAGATTACTTCCTCCCTACTCCAAGTAAAAACCGTCCCCTCCTTCTTGTTATTATTTATTCAATTATATTTTTAATGCTCTTACATTTTTAAGGAGAAAATTCTCTCATTAGTCCACTTAGATTTAGGATTTATGGTTAATATAATTTAATTCTTCCATTTATTTACCATTAAATAGGAATTTTTGTCTCATAGAAATAAATTAGGAATAATTATTTTAAATCCTAACTTTAATTTCCAACATCATGTTTTAGGGGTTACTAGGCTTAACCACCAAAATTGACAAAGTTTCTAATTTAATTTTAATGATTGATAACTTCTTGTGTGCTAATTTTAGCTTCTAAATATCATTCGATCCTTAATTTAATTGATTTTTCCTTAATTATGACCTTTATAAATTAATTACTAGCTAATCTCAAAAATTACTAGAGCATCTCAATTATTGCAATTTCAATTGCCCAATAATTGTTACTAATTTTCTTTAATTGATTTTATCATCCTCCAATGTTTTTAATTGCTTAGAAAATGGTATAATTCCTAAAAATGATAATAAATCAACTAAAAAGTTGGAGACAACATATTCTCCAATTTTAATAAATATTTTGTTGCCTCTTAGGATTTATCATAACATTCTCAGGGTATTTTATGACCCATAAATTCACTTAGGGATTTTTAGCTCTTTATTTACTCTAATTTCATGAGAAATCACCTTAAAAGATAAGGTAATTATTTTACTAGTTTTGAGACCACAAATTCACCTATTGTAATAGGTGTCATTTATCAAAATTTAATATTTACATGTATTATGAAAATTGGGGTATTACAACTTACATTTGTTTGGGTTGTTTGGGTGGATGACCCAATCTGAGTGAATAACTCAGTAACATGGCTCAATTCTAAGTCTGTTTGTACTGCTGATTCTGCCGTACTTACATTTCTTCTTCCATTTCCTTCCAGCTTCTCTATTCTTTTGAATAGATCTTCAACTTGCTGGTTTAGATGTACAATACTTGATAAAATGCTTTGCACACTTGTGCTACATTGACTATTTAACATGTTCATATTCATTTTCAGAATATTCAACTCTGTTAAAACAGTCTGACATGTATTACAAGTCTGATTAGATTTTATTTCTGAGCTTGAATTCGATTCCATCTGCTCATAAAATTTGCAATAAGGTTATTTTTTCCAGGCACATATTCAATAATATAATCATAATATGCTAAGTCTCCTTGCCATTTAAATAACATTTTATTGACCAATTTTTCTGTTTTTATTCCTTTATCTAACCATGATTTCACTTGTGTATTATCAGTCCTAATAATAAAATGTACATTAACTATAAAAAGTTCAAATTTTTCCACTACTTTTACAATAGCTAACAATTCTTTCCAATTAGAATGATATTTCCATTGTGTTTCTTGAAATTTTCCACTAGCATATCTAGTTATGATTTCTTTTCCTTTTTCATTTTCATGATACAATGCTGCACCCCAATATTCATCAGATGCATCAGTATAAATTATCCATTTTATATCTCTTTGTAAAGGTATTGTTAATTTTGGTAAATTTTGACACATTTTCTTTAATTGTTCTATTATTTTAATAGTTTCATTATTCCATTTCCATTCAGTTTTTTCTCTTGCTAATTTAGATATCTTTGATGTTAATTTTGATAAATTTGGAACATAGTTTCTAACTTGGTTTATTAATCCTAAAAATGCTTGTAAATCTTTCTTATTAGTTATTCTATCAAATTCTAATACTTTTTTGCTTATATGATCTTGTAATTCTATTCCATTTGTAGTTATAATTTGTCCTAAAAAAGGTATTTCTTGCTTTTTTAAAATGGATTTTTTAGGTGATATGTTCAAACCTTTTTCTTCAATTAAATCTACAAATTGGTTTAAATGTTTTTCATGTTCTTTTTCCTCTTTCGAAAATATTAATATGTCATCTATATATATTACAGCAAAATCTCTTAGAGGTAATAATAATTTGGATACAAATTCTTGAAATATATTTGGGCTATTATGTTAACCCATTGGTAATACATTCCATTGATACAATCCTTCAGATGTGCTAAAAGCTGTATATTTTTTACTTTCTCCTTCCAATTTTATCTAAAAAAATCCTGATTTACATTCAAATTTACTAAATATTTTCTTTCCTCTTATTAAATTAAAAAGTAATTCCATTTTTGGTATAGGATATCTATTTCTAATTTATATGCTATTCAATTTCTTATAATTTATGACCATTCTACTTTTTCCTCTTCTTTCTTCACTAAGTTTTTTTACAATCATTGCTGGTGACGAGTATTCAGATCTACTTTCTCTTATTAAATCATATTGTTTCATTTCATTTATGTGCATTACAAATTCTTTTTTATCATCTTTTGTCCAAGGATAGGGTTTACAATTTATTTCTTTACTATAATCTTTTAATTCTATTTTTGCCATAGGCTTAGATTTTTCCTAGTGTATTAATGGATTTTCACTAAAATTATCTAATATTCTTTGTTCTATAGTTCTTTCCTGCTAACATGTGTTCTATTCTTACTGGTTCATTATTTTGTAAGAATTGTACTTCTTCTCTATGTGTTTTCTTTTGAAATTTTTCATCTTTTCTTTTATATGGACTGGTTATTCTAACTCCTATTGATTGATGTTTACAAGGTGTTGTTAATACTAAGGCTTTTTCTATGAATGTAAAAGGATAATATTTTTCTAAAAAGTATAATCCTAATATTATATCACATTGAGGTTCATTATATTGATTTAATACTTCTATTTTCAATTCATAATTCCCTATCTGTATCATTATATTTCTGGCTTCTAATTATATCATATGTATTTCTCTTCCTGCTGATTCCATTCTAATAATTCTATTTTTTCTTTTCCACATTTTTTGTGGTAACACATTATATTTCGCTACTGTTAGATTTGCTCCAGTATCTACTAAAGCATGATATTTTCTAGCTCTGTATTTTTCGTAATTAAATTTTATCAAAACATAATATAATGGTATAGTCATATCCTTGATAATACTTCTAATTTCTTTTTAATTATCTTCTTTTTTACTTTTTCTTCATATAAAAATTCTTTTATTCTCCATTGAGTTCTAAAATCTAAATTTTGTGTTTTCAATCTATCTAATTGTTGTTTACTTTGTTTTTCTATATGTCGTATTAATTTTCTTAAATAAGTTACATTTAATGAAACAATTAGGAAGTTATATAAATTAAAGATAATTTTAACCAAAGAAATTTATTAGCAGAAAGACCGATAAGTACAAATCTAAGAGAAATAAGACCACAAAGAGAAAGTTATATAAAATTAGAAGTAAAATCTGAAATGTCTTGGAAAGAAGTAATAACAAAAATAGAAGAAAATAACCAAAACAGTGAAATAGAAATAGGATTCACAGAAGATAATTTAATATTAGAAGGAAGTAGTACAACTACAAATGCGGTATTAAGATTTAATAATAGCGATATTATCGATTTAACATTAATAGTGAAAGATAATACAGAAAATGATTATAAGATAATTTTAAGAAAAGACTTTTTAGAATTAGTTAAACCTTATAGAATTCAAAATGAAAGAATAATGATAAACTTAAACCATCAAACAATTGTAATACCAAATTTGTCATGATGTTCGAAGATATAACTATTGAATGAGATGAAAATAGAAACAAAATTGTATTCATATATAAAAGACAAGATATACAAAGAGAAATAGAAGAAACTACGTTAGTACAAGATGCAGATATAACTCTAATGAGAATATTAGTAAACAAGTTGAAAGATAAAATCAGAAAATATAAAATGGTACTAACACATAGAAATGTTATTGGAAATCGTATTCATAGACAAGAGTATTATAATCATATTAAGACAAGAATAAATGAATTTAAAATGGTAAAACATCATTTAAAACAAAAGTTAGAATTATTGAGTAGGATATGAATGAAAATGAATGGATTCCTACATATTATGCAAACAAAGAATACGTTACAAAAGTACCACAAGCTTGTAAACATTTGATGTC
This sequence comes from Acacia confusa, assembly GCA_037074495.1. Taxonomy (NCBI): domain Eukaryota; kingdom Viridiplantae; phylum Streptophyta; class Magnoliopsida; order Fabales; family Fabaceae; genus Acacia; species Acacia confusa. The sequence goes on from CM073514.1 coordinate 15,665,404, forward strand.
TATGCCCTTAAATACTTGGACTCGGCATGCATTTTATGAAAGTTGCAAAAGTCCACACATCACTAATAATGCTTGTGAATCTTTCAATGAGTGGATTAATGAGCTAAGACATATGACTGTATTGAATTTGTTAGACAGGTTAAGGTCAAAAATAATGATGAGATTTTACAAAATGTTTCATTCTACTACATCTTGGCAACAAAATTTCGGTGCAAGAATTGTGGATGAAATAAACAAGATTGTGAAGGATGGAAGACATTGTAAAGTAGAGATGGCCAGTAATAATCTATTTGAAGTATGTGATGGATTTACAAGATTTCCCATGAACTTAAATTCTCATACTTGTGAATGTAAAGTATGGCAACTTAGTGGACTGCCTTGCAAACATGGTGTTGCTGCCAATGCATATATGAGAGCAAAAGTAGAAGACTATTGTGATGCTTATTATAGTAAAACAAATTACATGGCCACATATTCTGGTACAATTAGCCCTCTACCAGATTTAAGTACATTAGAAGAAATAGATGTTCTTCCACCTCCATTACGCAGACTTCCAGGAAGACCTAGAGTTAGTAGAAAAAAAGAAAAAGACAAAGTTGTACCATTAAATGTAAGACAAAGACTGTCAACTGTCAAGTGTGCTAACTGTGGAGGGTTAGGACACAATAAAAGGACTTGCCAAAGAGTTCCTGTTAAAGTCAAGAGAAGTAGACAGGTAATATATTGCCTTAATTTTTATCACTAACTTAGTATAATATTTTCTATTTTTTTTAATCATTTCTCTTTACAGGAAGGTTCAATAAGTGCATCACAAACTTCGGTTAAAGAAGTAACTCAAGAGCATACTTCAGTGCAAGCAAGAGAAAATTCAAAAATTGAAGCAAGAAGATTAAGGAAGGTATGTGTCAATTTGTCACATTCAATGCCTTATGTTAAATATTTTGTAGTATTTTAATCAACTCTTTTTTGTTTTTGGAAGATTATCAGGTCAAGCGATGCTCTTAACAATCAATATTCAACTGCTTTTCCAACGCCTCATGTTGCTCCTTCAGAATAGGATTAAAATCTTTGCTGTTTTTTCTTTGTATTAACATCAAATTTATTAGATGTTATGTAGAAACTTACACATGGTTGGTGTATTTATTTTGCTTACACATTTTGACTAAATTTGTTTGAAAGAATTTAAGAGTTTTTTTTATATGTTCTTTAATTTGTATTTTTATCTTTACAAATAGTTATTTGTTTGATGATTTTAGCATTGATTATTATAAATATCACAAACATTGAATATTCAAGTAAGTTTTTAAATAAACAGTTACTTATCAAATGTGTTTATAAATATTTGGGGCAAAAGTATTCAATTATAAATTTAAATGACACATACATCTCAAATTTATATAGTTTATTATTTTTTATAAAAATATATGTTTATAATATATATTTTAAGTTTAAGTCAAACTTAATTTATAATATCAAAATTAATAATTTTTTTAACTAATTAAAAATTTAGAAAATCTATTAGAGTGTGTTTTGTTTGTGTGTAATTTTTATGCTGAAGAGGGGTATTTTGGTCAAAAAAAAGTTCAAAAGTCAAATTTAACGGTCAACTAACAGTTTGGGTGGATGGAAATAAAATATCAAAATATAGGGGAAGTTTGTGTAACATACATTTTAATTTAAGGAGGTTTATATAGGTTTCCAAAATAGAAGGGAGGTTTATGTAATTAAGGCAAAATAGGAGGGTGGTCAGAGTTATTTACTCAAAATAAATTAACCACACGGCTTCAATCCAAATCACAGCAAATTCAAAATTCAGGTTAAAAGACATACGGGTAAATGATAAGAATTGGAATCAAATTAGTCAAAAGAGAGATAACAAAACCAAGAATAGAAGCCAGAGCAACCACAGCCTCTCCTTGAATAATTATTCAATCCATCCCTTCGAACGCGTCTATGCTTCTTGATTTATAGTTCAGCTCCTTCTCTGCCGTTCCGTGTTTACTCTTCACGTCAACGTCCTTGCGTCTCTGTTCTTTAGTTCAGCTGTGTGCCCCCTGTGAATATGCCGACTCTGCTTCTTCCTTCCTTGATTGCCCAGCTGTGCGTGTTTGCTCTCCTTCTTTTAATTGTTCTTCGCCCAGTTCAATTTTTCGGCCTCCCCTTCTCTGATTCCTTTTGATTGCCGCCCGCTGCCCTCCAGTCCCTTCTGGTTCTTGCCTTTTAATGGATATAACTTTAGGGTTATTGTGCGTGGGGTCCACCAGTCTATATGCCAATTGATTAAAGATATGAGATATCATATCATTCATTTTTTTGGCCGAATCTGCACATAATTATGGGTTCAACGTTTTGGTTATTGTTTGACTTTTTTAACCCATGATATTTTGCCCTTAGATCTCATGATATCTCTTATAAGATAAAAATAGGATATTGATATATTTTATATTAAACTTTTCTTATATCCTATAATTAATTAAGGGATAAAGAAATATATAAAATATAATTAAATAAGTATAAAATGTTAATAAATTCAATTCAATATATCTCAAAATTTATACTTATTTAATTATAAAATATACATTTATCAAACTTCCCCACACTTAAAGATTTGCTTGTCCTCAAGCAAAAGGAAGAGAATTCATTATCTTAAATGAGAACAACATTGTTTATGAAATTCCTAAACAGAGAGCAATATACCCCCACACTTAGATAATGTTATCAAATTTTATTCAGTTAATGTCTTATAAGAATGTATCACTAAGCCAATAGCCTTGAATAGTCATAATAATCTCTTAACATCCCATGATCAAAGGATTGGCAAGTAATAAGTTCAACAATAAGATTAGTAAAAGAATATTATGCCACTCAATTTGTCCAGAAAAATTCAAATGCCCCCCACTAAGCCAAGCTTTTTCAGTTAATTTCATAGGGATCCTCAGGTAGAAAATAACTCAATTCATTTTTTTAATTTTTTTTTTCTTGAGCCGTTGTAGGTCCCCTTTTGACGCGACCCTACACATGGGTGGTGCAGCACCGGTTACTCAGTTACTCCAACAAGCACCTCAAGAGGCTTTTAGCCCAACTCATAACCCTCTTTGACTTTACCGTTTGACGCAACCCTGCACATGGGTGATGCAACACCGGTTACTAAGTTTGGTCTAGAGAAGTCGTTGGAGTTGTGTTTTTTTTTTCAACTTTTGCTTTTTTTTTTCCCTACCCACTTGAGTCATCTCCCTAAACAAAAGTTTTACTTGGCCAACAAAGTTCATTATCTCATTTCCTAAAGAAATCATGTAGCAAAATATTCAAAAACTAATAATCTGTTGATCATATTACAAACTAATTCCTATTCTCATAGTCCATCTCAAGATTGCTACAACAATTCAAGGCTTAGAGGCTTAATTGAAACATTATTCTCTTTTCTTTATTGTTTTACTTGATAATATTCTCTAAGATAGGGGATGCTCAAAGTTAAGGTCAATCTTAAACAATAAAAAAAAATTCAAAAGAATTCTTTTCAATTGAATAAAGACAAGCACCACCAAAGAAATCATATCTAAGGACAAGCACCACCAAAGAAATCATATCCCTCCCCCATACTTAAATCAAACATTGTCCTCAATGTTGCAAAAATTAATAGAGGGAAAGGAACTAGTACTCCCCTGGTTTAAGTCTCTAACTTTGATGTGGAGTGCTTCATCTGGTACCATCCATGATGTTTCAAATTTTGAGAGAAGAAAGAGTGCCCAAGTAAGACTTGGCAGCCATAAGAGGCATGATCATCCTTAAACCTAGAAAAATGAAACAAAGAAAAAAAACAAATAATAATAATAATAACTGCAAACAAACCATTAGGTTGCCTCCCAAAAAGCGCTTGGTTTATAGTCTTCAGCTTGACTATGTCAAAATGTTAAGGAGATTGAGACAAGCAGTGCCATTGTTTCCCAGAAAAGGATGTAGAAGCCTTCGGAATTTGTTCCCTGTGCCTATAAGTATTCTCCACGTTATGTTGCTAAAAAAGGGGCTCTTCAATGGCAATTGAATCCAATTCAGTTTGATTGAGGTCATTTATCACAACAACCCTTGCACGTTGTTTGAATTCATTTTGAAACTCTGTTGCTTTGTCCCTCTTAAACTTGACTTCCTCATCACCCAGTCGTAAAATTATCTCTCCTTGTTCAACATCTACCAATGCTCTCGCAGTAGCTAGGAATGGTCTCCCAACAATTAGTGGAATCTCTTGATCCTCTTCCATGTCAAGAACAATAAAGTTAGCAGGATAGATAAAAGAGCCAACTTTCACCCGTACATCCTTAATGATGCCATATGGATAAGAGAGACTTTGATCAGCTAGCTTGAGAGTAATAGTTGTAGGACTAGCTACCCCTAGTTGAAGCTTCCTAAAAAGAGATAGAGGCATAAGATTTATAGAAGACCCCAAATCACATAGTGCACAACCTTCAAATTGGTCACCAATCACACATGGAATAGTGAAGGAACGAGGATCTTTACACTTTAAAGGAACATTAGGTTTAATGACACTAGTGATCTCCTTGGTCAATGCTACAGTTGCAAACTCAGTAAAATGCCTCTTCTTACTCAACATCTCTTTCAGGTACTTAGCATACTTAGGCATTTGCTCTAAAGCTTCTATCAATGGGATGTTAATGTGCAATTGCTTGAAAATACCTAAGAATTTCTTGTATTGCTCATCAAATGCCTTCTTTTGGAATCTTTGAGGAAATGGTAGAGGTGGTTTCCATTTAGGAATCTCAGTACCAGCTGCCCTTTTCTTTACCTCCTTATTTTGGGATTCATTATCCTCATCTACTCCCTTAACCTGTTGTGTAGACTCTTTATCATCTCCTACAAGACCCTTAGGAGTTTCTTCGCTATTAGAACCTGAAGGCTTCATTGTCGGTTGCTGTATCTCAGGTAATTCTTTACCACTTCTAAGGATAATGGCTTTACACTCCGCTTTTTCATCTCTACGAGGATTAGACAAAGTATTACTTGGCAAATCTCTTTATTGTAAAACATTCACAACATTTGCAATTTGTCCCACTTGTACCTCAAGATTCTTGATAGATGAGTCCATTATTGCATTAATAGCCGCTTGCTCTTGAGTACTCTTTAATTGAAAACTTGCTAGCTGAGATATTATTGCCTCTAGATCAAGTTTAGGCTCTTGGGTAGAAGTGGCTTCCTTTTCCAATTGATAGAACCCCGGAGGTGTTACTTGCCTTGTATTAGAGGTTGATGCTTCATTAAGAGTAGCTCCATATTTCCAAGAGAGGTTGGGGTTTTTACGCCACCCAGAATTATATGTGTTTGAATAGGGATTGTTCTGGTTGTTGCCATGGTAGTTTCCTGCGTAGTTTACTGGCTTCATCTGTTGAGGTATGAGGCATTACCCATTATCATGACCATTTCCACAGTAATCACAAGGAGCATGAATAACATTTACTCCTATGTGTCTACCATTAGATCGGTTTACCTGGGCTTCTAAGTGATCAAACCTCTTGTTGATTGTATGTAACATTGTCATCATCTGTGAGGAAGAGTCCTCAACAACTTTATTAATTGATTTCACTAGCCTTCTTTCATTGTTGTTCTGTATAAAGTCAGTTGATAAGTCAACTTCTTTTGTGTGTTTGTGTGTGTGTGTCCCTACTTTTATCATGAATATAGAGCTTTGTCATTCTCTGATTACATTGCATGATATCGTAGGTGCACTTTTTAAATTCTATTTTGTTTTTTCGTTCGCTATTTTTTTCTTCTTCTTCTTCATTGTCATTTTTTAAAGATCTTCTCTAGGGTTCCACTTTTTGACATCATTGTGCAACATTTTCTTGACAGGAGGTTTGGACAACATTTATCGGCCAGTACACAAAGCAGCGTCATCCTACGATGAGCATAAGAGTCACACGCACAGTCATCGTGTTTCTGTGCTTCAACCACGTATTGGCATATGTATAGCTTTTTTGGGGAGTTTTCTAGCTTTTTTTCCTTCTCTGGTTTCGAAAGCATACTTCTGACGAGTCTCTGTAGTGATTGCATTCTAGTTCAAAGGTTTTTGTTGTCATCTGGTTTGGTTGTTTGTGAAATATTTGCTTTCTCGACAATTTTTGTCTTTATGAGTGTGGAATTTCTAGTGTTGGTGCTCATTTGGGTATTTACATACAAAATTTCTAATGTCAATCCTCTTCAATTGTCTTAATTTCTAGTATCGACTTCCCCTTTCTGGTGAAGTTTGGGTGGCTTAGTGGTCAAAAATTTGAATTTAGTGGCAGGGCTTTTCTGTCTTTAGTGTTGGTGTATTTCACCACCTCTGTTCAAATTGACTTTATGAGATATTGTGTTTTTTGTGGTTGTGCTTTAGATTCTTCTGTTTCTTGTAGGAGACTTTGTCATTATGTTGGCACATCATGAGCATTCTTGGTCATATGTTTGTTGTTTGGTGATCTTATGGTTGTTTGTTGTTTTTTGTTCACAGTGACCTTGTTATGTTGGTCTTGTTTGCTCTAATACACTTCATAGTAGATTATAAGATTGGTTTAGTTACTAAACTTGTTCAGGTTATGAACAAAATTATTGATCATAAATTGAATTGGACAAACTATAATGTTAATTCCGGATCTACTCTATCAACATCAAGTACTTTTGTTGCAATTAACTGTGCTTCATGTTTTGCCACTTCTTCCTCAAAGTAGATCATCAATTCCAGTGCCACTAATCATTTGACAAGTAATCATCACTTGTTCTTCTCTCGCATGTCTTATGTTAATCCCTCTAGTATAACAATTGTTAATGATTCTTATTCCTATGTTCTTGGATCTAACACTGTTAAATATACTTCGTCCATTTCCTTATCCTCTATCTTTAATGTCCCTAACTTTGCATTTAATCTTTTGTCTCATAGCAAGCTTATTTTACAATTAAATTGTTTTTATCAAACTCTTTTTTGATTATTGTTTGATTAAGGATCTCACGATGAAGCAGGTTATTGATAGGGGTTATAAATTTAGCGGTCATTACTTCCTCAATGATTGAGTTCCACATTCGATTACTTGCTCTAGTAGTTTGTCTCTTTTTGACTTTCATTGTCATTTGGTTCATATGTCTTTGTGTTCTTTAAAGAGAATCTATCATTAGTTCCATCATTTGTTGTCTTTAAAATGTGAGTCGTGTTAGTTTGCTAAACATCATCGTATTCATTTAACACCTTGAGTCAATAAACAGGTTGTGTCTTCCTTTGATTCAGTCCATTATGATATTTGGGATCCAAGTCATGTCAAGTCCAAGCCTAGTTTTAAGTACTTTGTTACTTTTGTTGATGATTTTTCCTCGTACCACTTGGCTCTAATTAATAAAAAATCGTTAAGAGTTATTCTCTCATTTTTGCAACTTTTGTGTTAAAATTAGAACTTAGTTTGGTATATCTATAATAATGCTAAAGAATATTTCTTTGCTCAATTTCAAAATTATATGCTGTAGTATGGAATGCTTCATCAGTTCTCTTGTGCAAATACATCGGCTCAAAATGGTGTTGCAGAATGTAAGAACCGATACTTATTAGAAGTCACTTAGGCTCTAATGTTTCAAATGAGTGTTCCAAGCCTTTCTGGGCTGATGATATGTCTACTGCGTGTTTTCTTATTAATCGTATGACCTCTCCTGTCCTCAATGGTGACACTCTATACACGACTCTATTTCCTTATAACCCCTTGTTTCTTATTGATCCAAAAATCTCTGTGTGTGTGTGTGTGTGTGTGTGTGTGTTTTGCTTGAGATATTTGTCCCACATTTACAAACATTGATTTGAAGTCTCTCAAGTATGTCTTTCTTAGGTATTCTAAAGTTCAAAATGGTTATTGGTGTTACTTTCCTACTCTTTTTCATTATCTTGTGTCTATAGACTTCACCTTTCATGAGTTGACTCCATCCTTTCCTTCTTTTTCTCTGCCTTAATCCTCTGATGAGGTAGATGATCTTGATGATCTTTTAGTATATCATGTTCACTTACCACCAATGCAAGCATTTGTTCAGGTACCTGTTAAACCACTTTGGGTATGTCTATTTTATTTTGTTTGAGATGTCCATCCCACTGTTACAAAATTTGATCCCAAGTCTCTAAAGTGTGTCTTTCTTGGGTATTCTAGGTTCAAAAGGGTTATTGGCGTTTCTCTCCCATTTTTCATTGTTATCTTGTGTTACAAACTTCACCTTTGATGAGTTAACTTCGTTCTTTCATTCCTTTTATCTACCTCAATCCTCTAATAAGGCAAATGATCTTGATGATGTCTTAGTATATTAGGTTCACTTACTACCGGTGCAAGCGTCTGTTATGGAGATTGTAATATGAGTATAATTAGGGATTATGATTAGGGTAATTATCATTTTGAGCATCCATACTTTTATCATGAATATACAACTTTATGATTTGCTGATTACATTTCAAACCATAATTAGACTACTCAACTTTAATCCATTGATTTTTCACCCCTTAGTCTGCTTATTAATTTGGATTTCTTGTTTCCGTATTTATTTGGTGTTTAGGATATGTATTATTTCCTTCTCTTGAAAGTTAATCATGGGTTAGATCCTCACTAATTTAGTTATATTTTGATTAATTAGGTTGGCTATTACTATATATGCAGGGATGGACCTTAGAAAATTGTTTAGATTTTTTTTTTATAAAAAAATTAATATAAACAATGTGCCAGTCGCCAAACCAATCAACCTATGTTCACTTCTGCCAGTCATTTTAGACTCATTACTCTCTAGGGTTTCTTGTATTTGAGCTTGATTCTCTGATATCTCTCCGCTTTCACTTGATCGTTCTACTTTCCGAGTTGATTTAGGTTGTACAATTCTTCAAGGAGGTAAAATTTTTTATTGTCTCCCCTTTTCTTTATCCCTTTCTCTGTTTCTCATGATTCGTTTGTTCAGTTGTTGAGAAAAACGTTCAGAAAACGTAAGGAATTTTTGGAATCTGATATGGGAATCATCACTACTATGGTTCATTGCAATAAAAACAATTATTTGTTATTCATTATGTTCATTTCAGGCTTTATAATATGGTTGATTTTGTTACCTTTAGTAATTGGAAGACTATCGCGTCGGTTCTTGATTCAATTAGGTCCCACTGAAGGGATAATTTTGTTTTATGTTGTTTTGTTTTAGTTTGGATTGTATATGCTATAAGCTAGTCTATTGCTTCTTTCATAATTCTTATTTAATTAATTTTCATTTGGGTGTGTAGGTAAGTCATATAGTTTGATGGAATTTGTTTTATGAAAAATCCAAGGATTTTTTGGATTTTGAGGCTTTTAGATGATCATTTTGCTTTTAATGGAGTTAATGATGTTTGAATAAAAATTTTATGGTTTATATTTTTACTTGAAGGGAATTCCAATTTGAGGTGGTTCAGATTTTCAATTTCTAGTAGTTCAGATTTTCACTTGTCGCTTCCAGGGTACCGAAGTAATTAAGTAAAGACTCAAGGGTATATTTTTTATGCTTCTACTGTAGAAACATAATGTGTTTGAGTTTTTATCCATTTATCGCTTCTATACAAACTTTGCATCCATGTGTTTGATGATGACATCCTCTCTTGCCATTGAATAGATTGAACTTTTGCATTTTAATATGAAATATGTTAAAAAATGATTTTTCTAATATTTATATTTGGTGTAATAATAGTTAATTATATTGTTTATAGGTTATTTGGAAAGTGATAAAATCTAAGAAAAGTACAATGATGAAGAATAAAACAATTGATTCATTTTTCAGGAGGAAAGCTAGTGATCACATAGAGGAATGTAACATAGCTTCTACATCTTTATCAGTTGAAAAAACTTGTCATGATGCTTTAAGGTTTGAATGTGAGGAACAACCTTCTAAAATTCTCAAGGTTACTTTCAATGAATTCGATATTAGTTCCTTAGAGTGTGATCCGGGTAAACGCATTTAACTATGGCAACATCATGTGAATAAAAGAGATGAAGTTCGAAGGGCTTATTTAAAATGGGGTACCAATGTAAACTTCAATGTTATCCTCTTATAGGAAAGAATCATCCAAGAAGATTTTAGTATACTTGGTTTGGTATATTTCCTTCTTGGTTAGAGTATTCTCCTACTACAAATACTGCTTATTGCTTACCATGTTTTCTTTTTACTAAACCAAGTGGACGTTCTGGAGCAGATGTTTTTACTATTAAAGGATTTCAAAAGTGGAAAAAGTCCTTAGTGGAAAAAATTGTGCTTTTCTCAATCATATAGGAGAAGATCCTTACTCACCACATAACAAAGCAATGAAGTCTTGTGAAGACTTGTTGAATCAACATGGGCATATCGAGAATGTCTTTAATGTACAAAGTTTAAATCAAATTTTAAAGAACCAACTACGTTTTAAGGCATCTATTGATGCAGTACGTTAGTTGACATTTCAAGAATGCGCTTTTAGAGGTCGTGATGAAACTTTGGAATAAAAAAACAGCGGTAACTTTCTTGAGATGATAAAGTTATTAGTATCATACAATGATGAAGTTGCAAAAGTTGTGTTAGAAAATACACTATACAATTCCAAGTATACTTCACCTCAAATTCAAAAGGAAATCTTGCATATCCTTTCAAGTAAAGTTTGTAACCACATTCGTCAAGAAATTGGAGATTACAAGTTTTGCATAATTGTTAATAAAGCACGTGATGAATCAAAAAGGGAGCAAATGACACTTGTTTTGAGGTTTGTTGATGAAAGTGGTTTCATACAAGAAAGATTTTTTGATCTTATACATGTTAAAGACACTATGACATTCACTCTTAAAAAAGAATTATGTGCTGTCTTTTCTAAGCATAATCTTGATATCTCTAACATTCGTGATGAAGGTTATGATGGGGCTAGTAATAAAGGGAATGAAATGGTTTCCAAGCATTATTTCTCAATGATTGTCTTTCTGCATACTATGTGCATTATTATGTTCATCAATTACAACTTGTATTGGTTGTTGCTTCTAAAGAATTTATTCCTGTCCATAGATTTTTTTTTTCAAATTTAACTTTCATTGTTAATATTATATGTTCATCTAGTAAACTACATGATGAGTTACAAGCTGCCAAGTTAGATGAAATTGCATATTTGCTTGAGATTGGTGAACTTGAAATTGGTAAAGGGGCAAATCAAATTGGTACTTTGAAACAAGCTGGAGATACTTATTGGAGTTCTCATTTTTACTCAATTTGTAGTATGATAAATATATTTGCAACAACTTGTTCTGTTCTTGAAAATATTATTGTTGATGGATCAACTTATTCTCAAAGAGGGGATGATGATGTTGTTTATAATATTTTGAATTCATTTGAGTTCATATTGATCTTGCACTTGATGAAAGAAATCATGGAAATAACAAATATTCTTTGTCAAGTTTTGCAAGAACAATCCCAAGATATAGTTAATGCTGTGAATTTAGTTGGTGCTACAAAGGTTCTTATTCAACAATTAAGAGAAGATGGTTGGTCGGATTTATTGAAAAATGTGACATTATTCTGTGAGCAACATGAGATTGATGTTCCTAACTTTATTGCTCCATATATAGCACAACAAGGATGCTCACGTCGTCAAAAAGATTATATTACAATGAAGCATCATTATAAAGTGGAAATTTTTTTAGTTACAATAGATAAACAGTTGCAAGAGTTGAGTATGAGGTTTAAGGACAAATTTTGGAGCTTTTGAGACTTAGCTTTCATTTGATTCCTAAGGATGCTAATAAAGCTTTCAACATTGATAATATTTGCACTCTTGTTGCAAAATGCTAATTTTACTGAGCAAGAGAAGATAATTTTGAAACCTCAACTTCAACATTTTGTTATTGATACTTCTAGTCATCTAGATTTGAAGAATCGATCAACACTATATGAATTATGTTGTGTTTTGTTGAACAGGAAAATCTAAGGTGTATTACTTGATTGATCGATTGATTCGCCTCTTATTAACTCTTCTAGTTTCAACAGCTACCACAAAACACACGTTTTCAGAATGAAAATAATTAAGACAAGATTGTGTAACAAGATGGAAGATTATTTTACTGCAAATAATATGGTAATGCATATTTGTAATACCCGGATAATTATTTATCTAGAATATTATATTGATAAATATACCTATTGAAAATAGGTGAATATGAGGTCTCAAACACCTTGTATTGAATTTATCTTATTATTAGGACAATTTCTCCTGAGATTAGATAATGTGCGAAAAGGTCCCTAAAACATTAGATAATTTGCAAATAGGCCCCTGAAATATTTATGGGTTATAAAATACCCTGAAAATATTATAAAGAGGCAAATAAATATTTATTTGAAATAGGGAAGAATATTGTCCCTAATTTAGGTAATTTATTAAATTATTACCTTGGAAAAATTAAAGGAGAAAAATCAAAAAGTATTGGAGGACCATATTGGACCCCATGATTTTTAATATTATGCATGGTGCATAAATTACCAATGTCAGTAAAATAGTTGTGAGATAATAATTATTACTAATTAAGAAAATTGTCAACAATTAGTAAGTGGTTAAATAAGTAATTAATTGTTGATTATTTAAACTTGAATAAAGGGGGAAAAGATGTGTAAAAAGGTTATGAATATGTGTGTGTGTGAGTTGTGAGTGTGTGTGTGTCTAAGTGTTGTGCATGTGTGTGTGTGTAGTAAAGAAAAAAATATCTAAGATATTTAGTAATTAAATAATATTATAATTGTGACACTTTATATAGGATAAACGGAAATAAAATCCCACCTAGAAAACCATGAACTAGGTTTCTAAAGTAAGAGTATATTATAGACAAGTGAATTTTTATTTCGAGGTAGGCTATCTCCAAAGTCATTTCCGTAACCGACGGCGTGATCATGAGATAAGGCCAAGAAGATATTTTGTGGAATTAGAACAGATAGTAGAAATGAAAACCTATGGAAAATAATTCATAAACTGTAATCCAAGGATAAGTTGGTAAAAACTAGAGTATATTATAAATCAGTGGATTTTTATCCAGAAATTGACATTGTCTGATGTTATTTCTGTAACCGACAGCGGTTGTCCGAAAATGTTCGGCAGGCAACGGAATGTCCTTAATGAGATAAAAAATTTAGATAACCCAAGTTTCTTGAAAGAGAAAGAAAATATCTTCAGGACCTTGCTCCTGGAATTTTGAGATTTCCCAAGATTACGCGATTAGGACACCGAACAGGGAACTTTATCAGATAAAGGCACAGAAAGCAAGAGATGATGCAAGCATGACATCGCTTTGATGACTCAGGATGAGGTCATCATAGGCAGGTGTAAAGCTAGGATCGTGCCACCTCAAAGAAGCGCGATCCAACGGTTAGAAACTAACCAGACGAAGTTCAAAGAAACTACCAAAATGCCATCCACTTTTTCTATAAATAGCCTTCACCTTTCTCTTCTTTCTTCACAAATCCTAGAGCTTTCTAGAGAGAGATTTTAGAGAGAAGGAGGAGTCTGTGGAAATAGCAAAGTACCGGGTAAGTTCTTCGGTCCTTAGTCTTTAGTCTTAAGTTCTTTCGGTAGTTATAGTAGGAATGTTAGATAGATCTTTAGGTTTTCAAGTATGATCTAGATATCATGTTTTAGGGGTAAATAGGATATTTATTTCATAAATATATTGGAAGAAGATATATGTTAAAATCTTGGAGAAATAGAGTTAAAGTAGCGAAGCTCTGGCGAAATTCCACCGATTGGTAAGGGTAGGGGCAAAATGGTAATTTGTACCTAAAATGCCTATTATGATATCAAATATTGATAAATTTGATATTATCATTATAGGATATCAGTAATCTTGTTTCCGTTGTCATTTCGTTGTCGTTCTGTTGTTTTCCGTCAACGTACTAAACGCTCGTCAACGAAGGTATGTTCGCGTATTGTAACACTAACTCTGATGTTTATGATATGCATATTTGTGGTATGTGTGTTGTATGTATAGAGTGTTTATACTGTGGAGTGCATATAAAGGTTAGAGGTTATCTGTAATGCTGGGAGCGATATGTCTATATGCTGGGAGCAATATGTCTGTATGCTGGGAGCGATATGGTTGCTTTCTGGGAGCGATACATATGCATTGGTTGTGATAGATCGTTTGTATATGCTGTTGATGTTGTGGTATATGTTGTCCGTATATTGTGTATGTAATTATGAGGTTAACCGTTACTTGAGGTTCGGTACACTGGATCTCAGCTCTCCATATAGCTTCAGGTCGGGAGGACCAAGGACCGTGGATAGCGGCAAGTAGCCTGCATAGAAGACCCGGTTGAAGACTTCCTTTTGTTGTTCCGGCAGAAGCCTTTCCATTGTTGTTTTACTTCACTTTTAAGCCACGCGGTTACTATACCGCTGTTGTAACCAGCCAGACACACTACGGTTGGCACTTTAAATATATACATATCAGTTATTCTTCCGCGCAAATGCTCTACTCTGATGATTTGAAATGATTTTAAATGAGAAAAAAATTTATACTGCTTTTGAAAAGTTGGGATGTTACTATAATGAAACAGAAATAGCTGACACTTTTACTACTGATTCAATTATTGATGATTTCAAGTCATTAAAAGAGCGAAGAGCATTACTTTAAATGAAGGTAATTTTCAATTGTTTCACTTAGTAGAATGTATTATTAGTTTTGTATTATAAATTACATCGTTAACTTTTAATATTTTGATATATTATATAACAAGAAATCTTCTGGAATTTCATGATATTTTCTCATTTTGTAATTAATATGACATACATACTAGAGACATGTATGTTATCTTATACATTAGAATTGTTAAAATACTTTTATTATAAATCTGGATATTTTAAAAATGTTAGATTATAAGATTTTTAATTAGTTTATAAGTATACATTTGCCCCCCTTAAATATTTATCCCAAGTTATATATGTGTAATGGAATAGTTATAGTCGAGACAAATTTTTCTTTTCATATTTTTCAAGAGTTGATCAATTTGATAAGATATTAGTACCCATTATGTTTTAGACTAATTTTTCGTACTCCATCCCATTTTAGATATAAGACAAAGTTTATAGTGTAAATTATATTACAAACTTTATTTTATATTTAAAATCAGTAGTAGTATTATACATTGTTGACTTGTAAATGCTTTCTATTATTCTTTTTACCAACATCATTAAATGTTGGGCAAAAAAAAAAAAAACCATCATAATTACCTGATTTAATGTAAAATAAATCTAGTTAGTTTATAATTTAATGCGAAATGAATATCGGGGGAAAAAGTGAAATGAATCAAATCAAAATATAATCTAGAGCCCTATATTTGAACACAACAATAAATTTCAACAGAGATTAAGTATGAAGTTAATGTTACAAATATTTTAGAGGAAACGAATTTAAACTCTTTTTGTTTTTAAAATATTATGAGATTTGAAGCTTTGATTTGTATCAATGTTTTTCATCCATCACACTTACCAACTCTTTGAACTCTATTAATTTGTTATCACACAATAAATAGGCACATGAATCTAGCTTAAGGAATCCTTTAATTTTCTCCATCGAAAAGGAAAGAATCCTAATTTATTGTTTGGTTCTACTATATTTAGGAACATGATTGCTTTTCTTTTTTTTTTTTTTTTTTAAATATTCAATTGGAGGGTTTGGCGTCCACCAAATCTTATTTCATATGTCTAACCAAATACCAAATGTAAGAATGAATTATGCTATTTATAACATATATTTTTACTAAATGCTATTTATAACATATAAATTATATATTACCCCTAATCTTAAATATATGACATAACTTGTAATACAAATTACACTATAAATTATGTCTTATATTTAAGACTAGGGGAGTAATTTTTTATACTTATATTGACATGGAATATATATGTATCGAAATAATAACCCATATAAATTCTAAGTGTTATAAAATCTAATTAATGAGCTGGGGCAATATCACTCTTAAATGAAATTTCCAGTTTAAATTTGGGATTAACATATTTACGTGTGTTTAAATAATTTGTATTAAAAAAAATAATTGTACTAGTAATATGATAATATCTTGTAAAAAATTGATAATGTTAAATATATATGGTCTTTATGATTTTAATACATGTCTCTTATTATATTCCATATTGGAAATAAACCAACAAAACAAGAAGATAATTCAGCCTATAAATATGTGATCACATATTTGGTTCCATGAAGGTTGAACGGTCCCAACTCCTAAGGCACTGAGTCCCGCCATTGAAACTCGTGCTTCTCTCATAGCTTCTTCCTTCTCTTACTCTTCCAAACTGCTTCAATGACTGCCTTCCCGCTCTCTTCCTTCACTTCATCACCATCGCAACGTCTTCTTCTTCGTTCTCGTTCCTCTGTTCCATTCAATTCCATCCATTTGCAGGTACTTCATTTCAGTCCTGTAATTTCTCATCAATTCGTATGTTTCTCTATGCTAAACTCTACTTTCATCCGTCTTTTGGTGTTAAAATGTTGAGTTGAGGCCCCAAATATGATATAAGGCATCAATGGGTTAATCTTGTATTTTTCTTCTGTTTTATGCTTAACAATTTGTTAGCTTTTCCTGATTCTGCTTAATGTCTTCTTTCTGAAATTTAGGCTTCAGTGTTGCGAAATTGGAAGGTTGGAGCATTTTCTTTCAATGGCAGTGAGAGGTAATATTGCAGTTTGCTGGCTAAGTTAGCTCACCAGTGCCAAATTTTTTGTGCTTTCTTTTGTTTTTGTGTGGTTGATTTGAATTTTGGTGTGTTTTCGGGTATGATTCTCACATCAATATTAACTTTGGATCACAAAACAGGAAAAATTTGGTGTCTGCCGTGGATCAAGATGCTCTGACAGATATTCTGAGAACTGCAGATTACAAAGTAAGAATAGTCGTTATCTCATTTTTTTTCACCCTTACTTTCATGGTGTTCTTGACCTAATCTAAATTTGAGTCTTTGACGGTAGACTAGATGGTGTTTGTTTAGTAGTTCCATTTTGGATAGTCTCAATGCAGGATAAATACGTTTTAAATTTATAATTTTATGTACAAAACGAGAAACAATTTCCTCATTCACTATGAAATGCAATTTGCATGACATGGTTATATGATCAATAAATTCATTCAGGTTTTGTGGAAAAGGAATGAGAAAGAAGATTGCATGATTAAATCCAGCAAGGAGAACTGTTTCAGCACTTTAAATTTAATATAACGCAGTTTCCCGATATGTATACTTTGATTGAATCTAGTGCCATATAATTGTTCATGAAAAAAAAGGTGCACCTGTGGGTTATTTTTTTATATTTTTGTTTTCTTACCATCACTCTAGATATCATTTTTCAATGCGTTGATTAAATTGTATTTGAATGTGTATGCTGTAACTAGGTCCTACCAAATATTCTAACCACTAAATTCTTGAATAAGTCAAAGATAGGGAAGCCCTAAGTGAAGATTATTTTCTTGAAGAAGTCGTTGCTGCAACAACTGAGTCTGTTTTTACTGATTTTCTTGTGTTCCACAGCTTATTTTCAATTCACTGTATGCCGCTAGTAACTGAATATATTTTTTGATATGCATATTACCCTTATGCTGTTGAATAGAGACAGAGTGTTATGGATATTATTACTGCATGCCAGAAAGACACACATGAATGAAATATTAGACATTTTGAAATTCCAAACTGGTTTCATTTGACCATTCAACAGATTAGATTTCAGAGCTTTTTTTTTTTTTTTTTGGGGGGGGGGGGGGTGGGGAACTTCTTTGGCCTTTTCCTTTTCTTCTATTTTTTTCCTTAGTAGAGTTTTACTCAGACGAATTTCCATTTCAAGTATAATATCTCTTGCAATGCTTTTTTAGATGCTGCTATGTGTGGTTTCCTGGATTTTTTTATGTGTGAAGTATATGTTTTTCCCTTTTGGAGCTTCATCTACATTACATAATATGCATTTAGTACTAAATAATATTACTATATCTTGCATGTAATGTGCAGGCTAAGGAAGATGAAGATAAGGCAGACCTTGAAGCTCTGCTGCAAAACGGTAGTTGTGTAAAAGAAGGTAAATACTTTTTCCTTTTCAGTTGAGTTAATATATATCATATAGGTTATGTGAAACATATTAGAGGTTGAAGGGCATTTGTGCACCCTCTTCTGAATTTCTCTTGGTTGAAAGTTATGCCATTTAATCTCAAAATTGTTACTTGGTGGATAAATTGCAGCATGGTCTCAATTTGCCAAGAAAGTCTCGGGTGAATGGGACGGATTTGGAGCAGACTTCTCTAATGAAGGAAAGGCTAATGAATTGCCGGAGTTGGTAGTCCCTGAAGCATTCAGGGAATGGGAGGTTAAGTTATTTGATTGGCAAACTCAATGTCCCACTCTTGCTGAATCAGAGGAGAACATTCTCATATACAAGAACATTCTGTTGCTTCCTACTGTTGGCTGTGAGGCTGATGCAGCCACAAGATACAAGGTGGATGAAAGGCAAGTGGGAGGAGTAAATAGTAGTATTACTTCCTTTGCATATCAATCCAGTGGATGTTATGTTGCTGTCTGGCAGAAGGAGGATGAACTACTGGAGCTGGAATACTGCCTGATCAATCCTCAAGACCCGGAGTCACGTGTGAGGATCATTCAGTTTGTCCAGGTGTTGGATAACACAAACATGGTGCTACAGAGAATCAGAGTATTTCGTGAGCAATGGTATGGGCCATTTAGGAATGGCGAACAGCTAGGAGGTTGTGCCATCCGTGATTCTGCATTCGCTTCTACTGCTCCCATGATTGCTTCACAAGTTGCTGGTACTTGGCATGGGTCCAAAGCTGTTGCCATCATTGGCACTTCAAATACTGTGAGTTGCAAGGGTCTTCTTCCCCTTCTGGTCTTATTTCTGGCAAATCTCCATTTGCATCTAAAGGCACCCCTAAAAAAACCATTTCATTCAACAAGTTAAGCTATTTAGTGAATCAAGCTAAAAAGTTGTTCTTAAGTGAAAGTTAGTGAAGAGTATTATTAATCTTTAGCATCCTTATCTGACTCGTGTTGAAACTTCATTTCAATTAAGGAATTTAGGAAGCAAAGAAATTCTAGACTATATTTTAATAGAGGATCTAGTGTCAAGTTAAAGACCTCTTGACTCAAAAGCTTAAGATTTTATGATCCATGACTAGCTTTATGATAATCTCTCACTTTTCTTGTAATTTTAGGGGTTCTTTCATGAGCTTTTGGGTGACGACATTCAGAACCGTGTTAGGGATGGATGTGATGAGATATTACTTCCTAAGCAATTATGGTGTTCATTTAAGCAAAATAAGGATGGCGAAGCTCTTAGTGAAGTGGGATGGCTTCTAGATCATGGACAGGCAATCACATCAACCTGCCTGTTTTCAACCACCGCAAAGCCTAAGGCAAGTTACAATATATAGGATTTTAAAAAAGAAGGAAGAATTATTATGAGGTCCCAAGGAAGGAATGTAATTACCAAAAAGTCCTAATGATAAGTGAGCAACATAAACCTGTTGTTATTTCCTACATTAGAACTTGTCATTGCATGTTGTTCAGTTATTGTGGGACTTTTCTGTCATTACATTACTTCCTTAATTAGGACCTTAGAGTAATTCTCCCTTTTAAATAATTTAAGCCAACCAATGACTGTTGGTTTAGGTGGTCTGATAGCTGTTTCCTTCAAGTAGAGCCTCAGATTCAAGTCTAGTGAGAAAAATTTTGTTGGATAGCTTTATGCTTGTCATCTGACCCAACACTGATTGATTTGGTCAAGGCCTTATATGACTTCAAAAAACTGATTGATATATCCAAAATAAATAATATAAGCTTAAGCATAAATATACACTAAATAAACTGTTTATTATAATACTCCCTCGGGTCCTTAAATAATTATTTATTTGATTTGATTAGATTAAAGAATTTGGTTAAAGTAGTTAATATAACATGTTTTTTGTTAAAATATTCCAATAATCTTTCTTAATTCCTTCTATCTTTTCTTTTTTTTTTTTGCTTGATTATGGTTGAGGAAGCGTACAGATAAATTGGGAATAGATTAACAAATATAGAAAACAGGTCTTATAATTAGGACTAAGATCAACTCCATCATGGAGTATAATATTTTCCATGTCATTCATTAAATTCATTTTGATACACACATTAACTTGTGTGTTTTTCTTCTTACCATTCTCTTTCTGATATTGCTGCAGGAAATATCAATAGCATTAGAAACAAAATGCTTGGAAGATGTATAGCGGTGGTGGCAATCCATTCAGCTCAGAGTCCAGATCCATATCTTGTTTACAGTGAACATATTTCTCATGGTCCAGCAGTATAGATAAGGCTCAACCACAAATGTAACCATTTTATCTGGAATATGTATACAAGGTTAATCCACCTTATTCTTCCATATCATGATCCCATCACTTCTGAACTCTGTTAAATTTGCACCCATGGAATAGAAACTTGCAAAATAAATAATATCAAAAATGTATCAAAAAAAAAATAATATCAAAATATGCTGCAAAGTGTTTAAGCCTTTAAGTTTTGTTTGTGTGTGCCTTCTGTGACGAGAATTTCACGCTGACTGAATTTTTTATTGGAAAAAAAAAAGAAAGAGTTGGTGTGGTTTTTATGCATTTACTATACCATACGTACATATAGAAAATAGAATTGCGATGTGAAGTTTTTTTTTTTAGGAAGTTAATAATGTAGTGTGATTTTTTGTACTTGTTTAAATGAACTATTCAATGGTGTTTATTAATAATCATACATAATGGCCGCCTCCCCTCAAAATTACAGAATAGAACTCATATTTCAGAAAATTATATTTTACCCCATAAAAAATTCATATTTTCCATTTAGTTTCTCCATATAAAGTTATGTGAAGAGACTAAATGAAAATATTAAAATTTTTATGAAGTTGAAATATAGTTTTATGAATATTTAAGTTTTATTTTGTAGTTTTCTCCCACCTTAATTGCAATCTGGCTCCGCCCCCGGTACGGTCAGTGGGATTTGAACTCTTGGCTTTTGAAACTATGAGCAAACTTACTATCAATTGAATCTAAATCAATCTTTGATCACCCAATGTCCCAATTAAAATATTTCATATGTTCTTAATATAAAATATAATTGATTTTTTTTTAAAAAGATTAAGGAAGTTAAATAAATTATTTTAAATTATTAATATTCATCTTTCTAATACTAATTTAATTTATCTAATTTATAAATTGATATATAATAAAAAAAAATACATAATATGATTCACCAAAGATTAACGTGTAAAAAAACAATCACCTCGGAGGAATAATCGCTTTGACTTTAAGACCATAGTTGACTTTTATTACCTCACAAAAAACGAGGTTGAAGACATAAAAGATCAAATTTCAACATTCTAAATGACACGCTTAGAACTCTGATTGGATGGTGAAATGGACTATCTTTTCCTTCTCGCCCCACAACCCAAAACCGCGCCGAAGAAGCCGTAAGGTAGTTCTCTCCAAACTAAAATCAATGATTTTTTTATAATTTTTTATAATCTTTAAATCATATCGTTTAACCAATTTAAAAGCTATTTTATTTTTTCTTCTTTTCCTAATCTGGACTGACAAGGGAAAATTATAAAAAAAAAATAAGAAAAAAATCCTCTATCAAAATGGTTGTAGCTGGCGTGTGTGTTCATAGAATTACAATTTTACCCTCCTACAAATTATTCTTCACCGTCCCGTTCAATTAACCTGGACAATCTACCCGTCACAACAAACCCAACGTCCTCTCATTCACCTTCACTTGGGGGGTGTTATTTTGGTCAATTCGGAATTTGCTTTTTTTTTTTTTTTTGCGCCTTTATAAATCGTGGCGCTGTGGAGGGTTTGCGGTGGTGTGCCATCGATAAAAAATCTGAAAGAGGCTCAGTTATCAACAAAACCGTGAAGATGGTTGTCACTGGCAAGGTATTCTTCCCTCTGCTTGTTTGTTTTCATGGGAAAGTTAATTCTTCTTCCTGATATATTTTTTTTCCTCTGGTGTGCGTGCGGTTGAATGTTTTCTCTTCAATTTTTGATGGGTAATATCATTGATAGATTGCGGAAATTAGGTTAGGGAGAGCTCTGTTCTAGCTATCTGAAACTCTGGTTAAATAGGGATATGTGAGGTTTGCCTACGAGAATCATGCTGCCGTGCGTTCCTGGCGATTAATTGATATGTTTCCTGTGTTTTCTGGCTCATACTGCACATTTGGTTTTGGATAGAAAGACTTTGAAAGCTTGTGAGGTTTATCTGTGCATGGGTACTCTTAATATCTGTATTTTAAATGAATTCTTCACGATCTAATTTTCTCTCTTAGACTTCCTCCTTTGATCCCATTGAAGATCCCTGCCTAAAGATTGACAATAGCTTTGGCTTTTATTTGTTCTCCTGGTTGGATAATATGGAAGAGTAAAGGGAATCAACGAATTCAGGGAGCTTAAAAATAATAAAAACACAAATATAATACCAAAGAGAAAAGCAATCCTTTCTCTAATGGGAACTGAAGTCAATTAATTTCTTAGTCACGAATATCCAGGACTGATTACCCCGAATCTATCATCTTCTAACACCCTCGGACAGAATCGGGGTGTTTTGTTAAAAGGTATAAAGATCTAGAGTCAGGTCATGAGACTTCCTAACTAAAATATTTGCACATTCTTCAGCTAAAATCAAAACAAACTTGACGTGTATTTGTTCCCCAAATAAATTTTCAGCTACAACCATTCTTCTATAGCTGTATAATTTTGGTAATTTCTGAATGAAAAAATTCTCCACCTGCAATTTTGAACGGAGGAATGGTAAAGCATCCTCCAAGCTTATGTTGGATGGCAAAAATGTTAAAACCTATCCTGGCTACATCTGTGTATAATCCTCGGCCATCATTATTGTGATGGGATTTTTAATAGAAAAGTTCCTAATGGTCTCATACAATTTTTTACAACTACCCAATATTCTGACTACATCTTAATGGTAATTTCTTGATTAGTATGGTTGGATAAGAAAACCAATGCCTAAATGATTCATTTATAAGAAACTTCCACCCATACTTTTAATTGATGGAAATCTAGGAAAATGATTATTCAAATAACCTGTACCATTATCCTACATCCTAAGCATATTAACTTCATCCAGAAATACAATTTAAAAAAGGGGTTAAATAGTAAATCCGCCTGTGAATTATAGGCCCAAAAGTAATGTTGCACTAGAAGTTTTTCTTGTCTCAATGTGGCCCCGAAAGTTTCAAAATGTAGTAATGTTGCCTTCTTCCGATAAAAAACTAATGTTCATCGTCATTGACCGTTAACTTTTTAACAGAAATTGGTAACATTGCTACGTTTTGAAATTTTTGGGAGAACATTGAGATAAAAAAAACTTCCAAGATAATATTGTTTCTTAGTAAAAACTTTCGAAACACATTTTCTATTTAACCCTTTGAAAAAAAAGTATGAAACTTAATATCATCAAAGCCAGTTAACAGAATTTCTATTAATTCATGCACTGGTTATCAAAATTCACTTCCAGACCATGTTACAGTATTTCAACTTGCAACTTTTTTATGTCCGGCTTGGGTTTAAATTTCTTGTTGGTATGGGTTACCATTTTTCTTGGTTGCTCAACTCAAGAGGAACCATTTTTCAAATTTCATTTCTCACAGGATCCTCGAGAGGAAGTTCTTCAAGCATGGTATATGGATGATAGTGATGCAGACCAGAGACTGCCACATCACAAAGAACCCAAGGAGTTTGTATCTTTGGACCAGCTTGCCGGTAAGCATCTCTGGAGGGAGCACATTTTTTGTTATATTTATCTCCTCATTGAGAGTTTTACTCTCCCCTAAATCATGTTGAATTTTCAGAACTTGGAGTTCTTAGCTGGCGATTGGATGCTGATAATTATGAGACAGACCCAGAGCTGAAAAAGATTCGGGAGGATCGTGGTTACAGCTACCAGGTCTGCCATATGTATTTCATTAATTAATGCTTGAATTATAACGGAAAAGCCACACAAACAATGCTGTGGTTAAAGTACCAAAAGCAGATGGTTCCTTTTCAATGTATGACTAACCTTTTGTGCTACATGATGCACAGATATTGACAACAAAGCCCTAGTAAAACAAACATTTCATTTCATTTGACACCCTTGCATCTATGTACCCCTTCTGTTTATGCTAATGCTAAATAGAGGTGTGGATGGTTTTCCTACGAACATTAAATTCCCCAACTTCCTCTTTGGCAATTTTTCTAAGTGCCGCTTAATTCCCTTATGAGACAATGTTTGAGAGGCCATACCATTTGATTATTTGGTTTATTTTGAAAGTGAGAATGATCTGTTGCTGTTGCTGATATCAAATATCTTCTGTTTGATGATCATCTATCTCTGTATTTGTGCTGTAATTAAAAGTGAGGTGCTTTTCCTGTAGGATGTTTGTGAGGTTTGCCCTGAAAAATTGCCTAATTATGAAGAGAAGATCAAAAACTTTTTTGAGGAGCATCTCCACACTGATGAGGAGATTCGCTATTGTGTTGCTGGAAGTGGTATTCTCTAATTCATGCTTTATTCTGACCTTTTTAGTTCCTAGGACCTATCTCATTCACTTTCTAATTATTTACTCTATTCCGTAAGGTTATTTCGATGTCAGGGATCACAATGAAGCTTGGATTCGTGTATGGGTCAAGAAAGGAGGAATGATCATCTTACCTGCTGGGATTTACCATCGCTTTACTCTGGATGAAACCAACTATATCAAGGTATTGGTTGCATATGGGCATAATTGTACTAAATTTGCTTGTCATCAAGATGATAATGTGTACCCCTCAAACCTTTTAGTTTATCCATCATGTGGGTTTGAGCTTAATTTTCTTAGTAGCTTACTTCAGTACCCTGAGCCTTCTGGAAAGCATTTTTCTTTTTTGTGGTGTTGGGTCTTGTATATGAATAATTTTCAAGAGACAAATATCCAGTTGCCGAACTTTTTGAGTTGGGTTCTTGTAGGAATTTGAGGTAGTTTATGTTTCAAGATGACTCTGGTACAACTTATCTACTTTATATAGAGTAAAACTAGTCCTATGATCCGAAGATGCACCAACTTTGTTATTGTACACGGCTTCTTTAGTTATTTCTGGTAATTTGTTTAGGCATCACACTGAAATTTTTTATGGCAAACTCATACATATTGCACTTTACATGACTCATCTTGTTCTGGGGCGATGTTCTTGTTTATGCCAAGTTTCTCATACGATTATAAATTTGCAGGCTCTGCGATTTTTTGTTGGTGAACCAATTTGGACTCCATACAATCGTCCACATGATCATCTTCCTGCAAGGTATGATTGTGTATGCAAGTTAAAGTGATGAAAGTACAATCACATGGGAGACTTTTTTGAGACTTATTTTTGATTTCAAATTTTGCAGAAAGGAATATATCAAGTCTTTCGTGGAAAAGGATGTTGCCAACCATGCTGTTGATGCCACGGCCTAAAGATCAACGGCTGCTGCCGTTTGTATAATTATATTATAATGGGTGTGTTAAATACCTTAGGTTTTGCTGCTAAAAATAAGGATTGACCCCAAAAAAAAAAAATGTGTGGGCTCATTAAATAAAGATGCTTGTTGATTGTGTTTGAGACCTTGAGCGGCACTTTGGAGTTTATATTATGTACTTATTGCTGGTGTCATTTTGCCAGTTACTGTATTAATGTGAATGTCTTAGTGGTTATTCTGAGTTATCTTCATTTTCGTCTTCGACGTTCATACTGATCCTTCGCTTTCTCTTTCCTTTGTTTGTTTTTCTCTTTAATAACGACAACAATAATGATATGTAAATTTAAATTGTTAACTTTATTTTTGAATATGCAAGTTTACAAAGGTTAATTAGGAGTTTTGTATGGTACTAATGATTGATGAATTATTTCATCTTTGACCATAAAATTTGGAGAGAAATAAAACTTTGGTCAAGAGACTAACACTGGTCGTTTCATATTATCCTAAAAAATCTTTCAAGAATTTTTTTTTTTTTTTTTTTTTTTTTTAATATCTTGGGTATGTGTTTGGTTTTGTGAAAATGTGGCTTTGGCTTATTTCAACCTTTTTACGTTGTCATAATTCTTAAATCAAGCCAATGAGAGTTGGCACAAATGGTAAGGGATCTAGGACTAGGTCCTTGGGTCGTGGGTTCGATCTCCTCTGCCGTCGTTGAGACTCCTTTGGTAGGTGATCTCGTAAGTTCCCAGTAAGTGCTCATAGAGCCCGGGCCGTGCCTTAGCCTTTGTGGGGGACTGGTGTCAACCCTCTCCAAAACTTCTTTATATAAAAGGAAAAAAAAAAATCTTAGATCAAGGATATGAATTCTTGTGATTAAAAAGGAGGACCCTGATTCTCCAGCGCATTCGACAGTGCAAATCTTGGGTTGTCATCAATCAAAACCTTGGCCCCCAAACAAGTGCCTGTAGCCATTCCCAAGGAATCAACTTAGAGGAGAAAATCAGTCACTTGGGTCTGGACAAGAGCCATCTATAGCAAAATGATCCTACTTCTCTATCCTCTCAATTGTGTGGTCTTTGATTACATTCTGCCGACTACATAAACAACCCCAATTAGTTGCTGCCAAATACATTACAACTTATGCCTGAGCACCTGGGATAGGGCCTCAAGAACTCATTGTCGCCGTTGACATTGACGATGCGACGACGAGTTTTTGAGGCCAAAAGTCATTCTCCAAACTAAAGGGTTTAGTAAGAATGAGAGATTTGTAATTGTAAACTTTGGCCATTAAGACTGTTAATGTCTAGTTCACTCCTTCCTCATGAAATTGGGTGTCATTCATGTCAAGACCATCATGTTCGTCTGCTTGGTCTCTAATTGATTATGAATCATTAGTCACATCCTTTCCTTATTTTTTTTAGGTTCTGGGTATCAACCGTCGATAGTAATGACTAATCACCTCATACCATAAACTTCTTGAAAGGGCTATAGTGTTGCCCTCCATCACATTGCCAGTGATCCAACCTTGTCATTTTAATGCTTTTTTTTTCTTTTTGTTGCTTACCTGGTTCATTGAAATCTTTGGTTTTGACTAATTCGGATTCACTTCGAGTAGAGGCTACGATCATGGGAGAAGAGTTGCTAACACCATTTTTCTCATTCCCACTCCTCAAATCGAGGACGTGGTTAAGAGATGGTAAATCCCTTAACACTTGCTCCCAATAGAGTTGGTATGTCATTTTAATGCTCTTGATGCTATCTTCATATAGTTTGCATTTGGAACCCAATTCCTTCATGAGCTTTAATTTGGGCCTTTCGGCCTTCTAATGGATGTGGGTATTGCCCACTTACCTAGGGCTTGGGGTATTGCATTAGATATGACCACTTCCTCTATCAATCAATCAAATATATCCATCTAAATCTCCAGGCCCATCAGCCATTGGTCCACTTGTACTACATACATGGAAAATAAAAGTGATGTGAATGGAGCTGACCTGTACTCTCCCTATGTGTGTCCACATCCACTACTCATTTGCAATCGCTATTATTTCTGTCACAGGATTCAAACCGATATCAAATACAATTGGTTGTTGTTGTCTCATTCATTCCACGTCCTCTAAACTTTCAATTGCTCCATTGAAAGCAATATTATTCCCAACGTCCAGCGTGTCTTCCCCATGCAAGTGGGGACTATAGGGGGTTTTCAATGTAGTAACAATACCACAATTGGCTACACCTATCGGCAATTAAAATCAATATCCTCCCATCCACCGTAATTAAAGTTAACTGTATCAGAGCTTAATTGTAACCAATCATATTTTTAGTGACTATTTCCCTATGCATCTATATAATCATGATTAGTTTTCATTTCCTCAACAGTTGCAAAACTCACAACAACTCGTAGAAATAATTTCTCACTGCATTTCTAATCATACTTGAATGGATATATGCAAAGTCCTGCCTTTCCTTGAACTAGATGGTCAGTCTCTCGACTGGTCAAAGTTTTGGAACATTCCATCCACAAAGATGCATCATCTTATCATCTACAACGTCGTTCTTGCTGATTCGAAGGTAATAAGATGTGACTCATTGTTTTGTTTTCCTCACACCCTAATATAATCTGTATAACTTCGGTGTCCTTACAATTTTTTTAAATATTGTTGTTGACAGGGTTTCTTGTGCTTGGCCGTCTTACGTCGCCGAGAAATCATGCATAGACTCTCTGGTGTCCTTGTACCTGATTTTTGTTTCGTCCTCAAACGTTTTTGTGTTGAACATGGGCCTAATCTGATCAACCAATATCTTAAAATAAGTATTGAAG
The DNA here is from genome assembly GCA_037074495.1 of Acacia confusa. NCBI lineage: Eukaryota > Viridiplantae > Streptophyta > Magnoliopsida > Fabales > Fabaceae > Acacia > Acacia confusa. Next base: position 15,693,771 of record CM073514.1, read on the forward strand.
CATTCACTGAAATCAAGTTTGTATATGACATTATAAGGACCCCAAACACTATTTTTCAGCCTCTGCTTCCTTTGGCTACAACCTCTTTGTTGGAAAACATGCTCATTAGTATATCTTTTTTAACCAAATATATTTTCGTTGATTATTGTATTTTATATTAATCGGTTCATAATTTAAGATATTTAATTTGTATTATTATTATATTCCATATGTCATTGGACTTGTCACAGTTGTTTATGATCTAAAAAATGTAGATGACGAAGGTGAGATCATTAGTCAGTTCAATTTCGAAATAATGGACGAATGGTATGTCTTAAATCTCTTAGTCCGTCCACTCGTCCTTTCATTTCAATATTAACGATTATCTTTTTTTTTTAGTGGCAATCTCTTCAACTGTTGCTTCAGGGGTTCCCCTACATTCTGGGCTTCCAGTAGTTATGATTAGGTTTTGGAAAAAGAAGATGTAGTCATTGCACTGCTTTATGTCAAATGATAAGGACCAGTGTTTTGTATTTAATTTACTTAAACTGATTACAGTGCTTTATCGTTTTGATAATATTTTTATTAGAGTCATGAACTAATTTGTTTCTTTGTCTATATAGATGGAGATGTCATCTTCCTTAGTCACTGTGATCTTTCACAGGCTCTTTTTAATTATGACCATCATGCGGTTGTTGACTTCCGGTTTGAACTAAATCGTCTAGCTGCTGCTAATATAACCGTTGACAATGAATATTCAGGATGTCCACGTCATCCATATCGTGCTTCGCCCTAATTTGCTTGATTAACTATGTTGTTTCTTTGGAATGTATTTCTCACATGTTTTATCTATCATCTTATTGTCAGTTTGAATTCTCAGACTTTTTTACGTTCACTCTTTAATGTTACGGCTTTCAGTGTTTAATCTATTTAATGAGAACTTCTAATTGATTTGCTCAGTAATGGTACCCAGTCAATGAATCTCAGCCGTGTGATTACTGATTTTAGTTTCTGAGAAGAAAATACAGTAGTTTACGAGGGTTATAGCTCATAAGAAAATGATCCGGATAAATTAAATCAATACGAGTAAAGACTAAGTTATGACCAAGTAGCATTTAGACACTGAATTATAAATCAAATGAAATGTTACAAAAAATAAATCATGTTTGCGTTAATGTTTTTAGGTTTATATAAAAAAGGTTTTACAACTTGCCTATATATTCGAGAGTAATATTATTTATGGCACTGATTTTTTAAAAGAAACCACTTCATGAGAGTGGGATAATTACTCGTCATAAGGGAAATATGATTTGTTTACTTAAAAACCTAAATCTTTTAACCCCATAGACAAAGAAACATATCACTTTCTATGCAGAATGAAAATAAAGACATCCCAGGCATTATCATGTCTCCTGCTAAATGGTTTTTGAAGCAGAATGAAAAAAAATCTTCATATCAATGTGTACACGGTTGCATTTATTTAGAGAATTGATGACATGGCCATTAAGACAATCTGTTTTATTTTCTCAAAATCATATATGTTTTATTAGTTATTACCAATCTTTGAAATAATGCTACAAAATCATAAATATGACAATATCAATTACTAATAGTTTATTTAATTTTTCAATCACAACTTCCCATATACATTATAATGATTTTTTGCTTCCCAATAAACTATTAGTAATTGATATTGTGATAAGTCTACTAATCATCCTTTTTTGTATTTGAAATTCAAATTTCATATTGATCTCACTTTCCAGTACTTTAATTAATGTCATTATTTCAAATCCTTCTAATATGTTTATAGAACATCATGTTGCATTTGTAAACACATCATCACGATCAATTACCCAAAAGAAGTTTACAGTGAGGCCTTTGAAGTTAACTATATTGAAGTTTTTACTAATTGGAATGTAGGCTAGAACAACCTAACAATGCAACTGAGTTCTGATGTTTCTTTTAATAAAATAGTCATGATACTTTTTTTTTTGTCGTTATTATTGTACATTCACATTTCTGTTTTAAAAATTACATTACGTTAAAGCCTAATACCGATTTAATTCAGTTAATTTATAAGTCTACCACGATGAGAATGATAATGCATTTGCTGTTGGAGAGGCTCACACAATGTTTAATCATACTACTACCACATTTTTAATGAAAGCATAATTTGAGTTCATCTGCAAAGTCAAGTAGCTATAAGTCATCCAACACACTGAGAACTTTAATAGTGATTAAAAGAATGTTCCCGAACATAATTAACTAAAAAGGCAATTATCACTGTTGTTATTTAATTTATCAATCACAACTTTCCATATACATTATAATGAGTTTTTTTATTCCCACTTCATATTGATCTCACTTTCCATTATATTAATTTCGTTCATTATTTCAATTCCTTGTAATATGTTTATAGCACATCGTTTTCCAGTTGTAAACACATTGTCACAATTGATCAGTTAACCAAAAGAAGTTTCAAATGAGGCCTTTGAAGCTAACTATGAATGAAGTTTGAACTGAATTAAATGTAGTCTAGAACAACCTAACCATGCAAGTTAGTTTGAAATGTCAGCTTTAATAAAATAGTCATGATATGCATTTGTAATCTATTAAATTGTAATTTCTCATTTTTCTTTTAAAAATTCCGTTATAGCCTAATAGTAATTTAATTCAGTTAATTCATAAGTTGAGTTTCTGATGAGAATGATAATTCATTTGCTGTTGGAGAGGCTCACAAAATGTTTAATCATACTCATACCACATTTTTTATTCAAGCTTACCTTGCGTTCATATGCAAAGTGTAACATCCCAAATTTTAGACTTTGGGAATAAAGAATTAATTATGGAAAATTTGGCCTTAAGGAATTTTAAAGATTGAGAATTTGGAATTTAAGGCATATTTTCCATAAATTAAAGGCAATTTAGTTAAGAACAATTATTGGTCAGAATATTTTGGGAGATAATATTTTATGGCCAAAATAAATTAATTAAGAGAAAGAACAAAATCGAAGAAAATTTAGAAGGGTTAGTTTATGGCCTAAAATAATTATTGGAAAATTAAAGTTTATTTTCCATTTATTTATTTTGAGAAAAGAATAAAATCAAGGAATATGTATAAGTGGTAAGTTTTAGGCTTAAATATTATGGAATAAATATTTTATGGTCTAGGAGAAGCAATTTGGGGAAGGAAAAATCCCTATATTAATCTGGGATTATTTTCATAATTATTGAATAATTGCAATTAAGATAATAAAAGGAACAAAAGATTGGGCTTATTGCAACCCATTATGCCCAAGCCCAGAACCAAAAGAAATACTGGCCACGTGAGGAATATGTATAATTAAGCAAGAACCAACTCCTCCTTCCAGCTTTAAGTCGACGGCGTAAAAGGAGACAGAAACAGTTTCAGCAACACACCACGGATCAGGAAAGGATATAGATGAACAGCCCAATATGTTAAGGCCCATAAGAGTTCAGTCGAAACACAACCCCAAAACCAATACAACAGACCCATCCGAAACCAACAGACATAGTAACCATCATTAGGATCAAACCGAAAAGGAGCAGCTGCCATTTCAAAAACGTAAATCACATTTATTAGTAGCAGGCAATGATGATTATCCAAAGCAGAGAACTCAGGCAGCGCCATACCTCACTCATATCTCGAGCCGTGTGACTGGTTATCCGATGGGCATAATCTTTGGACCTTTGGGCAAAAACTTAGCGCTAAGTCTATATATATAATTCTTGCTTCAACTCCCCGTTCTCTCATTCAGTTCGGCCAGAAAGAGAAAACTAACAGAAGAAAAAGAAAAAGAGAGTTGAAGAGAGATTAGAGAAAGAAAAAGAGAGTATAACCAAAGCTACCATTCCCCTGTTTTGGCCGACGAAGAGCAGGGAGTATATCAGTGCCCGATTATCACCTTTGAAGCTTGGAAACCGAAGGTGATTCCCATCCTCCCTTCTTTTTCGTTTTCTGTCATAGTTTAACTAGGATTAAAACAAAAAAAAAAAAAAAAGAACTGAAATAAAGACACCTAACCCGAAACTGAAGGAGAAAAGAAAAACAGGGGCTGTTTAACTAAAAGAAATCATGCTGAAACTGAATAAAAACTAAGGAGATTGGCATTGAGAATAAAGATGAAATCTTGAAATGGAAAACGAAGGTGTGTGGTTAGCTGGTGTCTAGGATATGTTTTCTTTTCGTCTTGCTATCATGTTATTTTTAATATCGTTTGTTGCTTCTTGTATGTGTAATCCGCGGTATATATATGTAAAAAGAAAATCAAGCTTTAGGCTTTGAAACCAAAGCTGAACTGAAAACCGAAAGAAGGAAGTTTTATCTGTGAGAAAAGGAAACCAAATTTAAACTCACTGAAAATGAAACTAAAACAGGGGTGGGGCTGGTTAACCGAAAATATATCATACTAGTAAATGCTTTTGTTGTCATTTTTTTTCGGTTGCCTCATGCATGAATAGATCACGGTATGTATATACCTTTAGTGGCTGTTTTGAGGGAACTTAGTGAAGGAGACAGGAAGAAAACGTTGAAGCTTTTATTCTTACGGTCATCGGGCTCTTTGAAAATATAGTATAAGTATAGGCTGTTTTTTTTAGTACTGCCATATCATGTTTTCTTGTACAAACCGATGATGAAACTTATGGGTTGGAGAAGTACTAGCTGAACATAAATATGTAGGTGTTTATAATGGCTACAAGACAAAAAACAAAATGAGAAAGTGTGCATGAGGAAGAAGTGGTTTTCGTTTCTGCATTTCTTTTGGCTGAACCCTTGTGTTTTGTTGTCAAAACTTTGCTAAAGATCAGTGAGAATATGCGTGTGTATGTATAGGTGTTGCATGAGTGTTGAGTCTAAATATATAGATTAAATGCTTATGTTTTTCGTTGGTTTGATGGGTATCACTGAAACGTGTTGCTGCTGTAAATAAAGAAAAATATATACACACATATACGTTGACTTTTCAAAGGGCAATTGATTAATTTGATGTAGCATACATAAAAGTTTCTGAATTATTATACATATATAGGTATATTGGTAGGTGTTTAAATGAACCATACAGGAAAACACTTGTTGCTGCATGTAAACTTTTGGGAAGTTTAAAAATGGTTGAGTTACTTTTGGTATATATATATATATTCTGTAAATATAGAAAGATTAAAAAGAAGAAGGAAAAATACTGCACAGAATATATATATCACATGTTGCTCAGAATTTGCTACTCTGTGTGTTGTATTCTTATTATATGAAATTATATGTATATTTATATTAGTAATTCCTTTTCTAATGTATGATTATATATTAATTTCAACACATACACACACATCATATTTCAAATACATGCTAAGGTATTAGTGGTTTTGATTTGCATACTTTTGTTTTTGTAATAATTAGTATTTATTAAGTCATGTCCTCATATGATAATGAATATTTATTAATTTTAATTATTCATTGATTGATTAATAACAAATAATTAAGGGGGTAAAAATAATAAATAAGGAATAAGGAATTATTATTATTATTATTATTTGGGGATAATAATAATAATAACAACAACAATAATAAAATTATTATTGTTAAGGGAAATAGTAATTAACTGAAAGTGTTATTATTAATTAAAAAGGGGATAAATGGAATAAAGCTTACCAAGGATATAAGGGTCATGAGTAGCAAGGCTCTCTCTTAGGATGTTGATTTTAAGAGAAATAACGCGGTGATGATATTATAGGACACCCGAGAAAGTCTGGAAGCAGTACCGAAAGGTGAACGTACCACTAGCGTCAAGGACTAAGGTACGGACGCGTACTGTAACTCTAATTCTTATGTTGCTTGTATGCTTTATATATGATAAAATGATTCATATAGTCATGGACAAAACTGGGTCTTGGGTCATGGACTGTGGCTAAGACTGGGTCTTAGGTCACCATTTGAAATACATTCAGCTAGTATATGAAAACGGGTTACAGTCTTAGTAATGCCGTATTAATGTTTTCTTAGCGCTGAGGACACGCTGAGGGCGTGGCACTGGTTTATGTGCAAACAATGGTTGAACATTACATGAGCTGTATGCTATGTATTATGAGACATTACATCTGCTGTGTGCTATGAATTGTTTTACATTACATTTTGCTGGTGCTATGTATTGTTTTGTTGTGAACCTTACATGGATCGTATGCTATGTATGGTTAATGTTGGAATGTAATGAATATCTATCATGCATACTGTTATACTTGAACATAAGATTAACTGTTACCTGAGATTCAATGGGCATTGAATCTCAGAATTTACCCTAACTTCAGGATCAGGAGGATCGGGAGCGGGAGGCGAGGGTAAGCAACGCGCGTAAAGACTCGGAAGGAGTTACATTTTGGAATAGTATCAAGTAGAAGTTGTTGAACCTTTCGAATTACTGCAACCTAACACGTCAACCGAGATCACCGCAATAAATGTAAGTTGTATCACGCTTTTATTCCTTCGGGGATTTTAACTAACCAGCATATGTCTGCGTATATGAAATCAGTTACTCAGTCGTCCAAACGCCTAAGTACGCTCTCTGTTGTGTTCTACTCTGATCTGGTAATGCCTACACTCTGATAAATACACGTGAATTAGTCTAATCAGAACCCTAGGGCCATAATTGGACTTCATAATACACTTTGGAAATAGGGGCGTTACACAAAGTCAAGTAGCTATAAGTCATGTAGCACACAGAGAACTTTAACAGGGATTAAAAGAATGTTCTATAACATAATTAACTAATAAGGCTATTTTCACTGATGTTAAGATAGCCAATACAGAGCCAAGACCAACTAGGCAACTTCGGCACTTTAATGGACGTCCTGAACCCCACAGAATAAACCATTAGTTACATGTAATGAATAAAAAATCATGCGTGGACTCTCTGTTATCATTGAAGTCAATAGTCGGATTATTTATTAGTGTCATGTTAAGATACTCGATTCAGTTATCTTTCTTATTTTTTAAAGCAATGTCATTTCTCCAACAAATAACATTACAGGCATTATCATTATAAGATTTGATTTTTCCATAAATAATCTAAGTTAAGATAATTAATTACGAATACTTTTTCCTTTCCATAGACCCTTGGATTTTTCATTACCTTAATGTGATGATCCATAACGCCATTACATACCTTAATTTGTAATTAACCAAAATGTAAAACCATTTTCATACATAAGTGGCTATAACAAATTTTATTTTATAATATAAAGTCCAGCAGAGTAACTATGTTTTTTTTTTAATAGCAAAATCAGAAATTTTATTATCTTCGTTATTGTTGTTGCTATTCTACGTGATAACAGTCGTTTCACATTATCATTCCACAATACTCCCTCTAGTCTTTATTATAAGGCACCAACTACCTAAAATTTTTTGTCCTTTTTATAAGGCACCAACTACATTTAACTAACTTATTTATTACTATTTTCTATTATGCCCTTACTTTAACAAACTTTTTAAAATCTATCTCATTAAAGTAGGGATAAAGTTGGAAACTTTTATTAATTTTAGGCCCATTAATGACTTAACTTCCATTTTCTTGGTTTGTGAGAAAAGATGGTTGGTGCCTTATAATAAGGACCAGAGGGAGTATCTTATATAGAGTCTTTTCTTATATCACGTACTGGCAGTTTTTAAAATTTGCAACGTTCAATTCAAATGCTTTAATGGTCATCAATCAACGCATTATTTCAAAGCCATCGATTCACACGTCCTTTCCACAGTTATTTAGTTCAGTTTGTGTAGTCTCACATTTTACATTCCCATAATCATCGTTCTCCTTCTTCAATCTTCTAATGGCAACTGTTGTTAACACAAATCTGGGGATGTTGTCTGAGGGTGAAAATGCGTGTACATTGAAGGTTACTGTTGATCGCATCGTCTATCGATATTTGGAACGTAGTGCAGGCAGTCGCAAAAAGCCATCACTCGAACTAGAGTTTGTTGATCTGATAGTCTTTGACACCACGGTTACTGTGTTTCCACTGCTTCAATTATATTAGCCTCCTTTAATTCTTTCAATAACACTGTAATCAATCATTTCTTTACTTTTCCAGAAAGATATGCGCATGTTGGTGGGGATTATGTCATTAGATCTCATGGATAATCATTGCTGGAAACTTTCTGAAGGTGGCTGTTATGAAATTGCACATTTTTTAGTCCGTGAAGGTGGGAAAGGAGTTCATCCATTTATGCATATCGTGATTACCAAGTTAATGGCCATTCCCCCTTCATTCAGCGACTCCATCCCTAAGCGGTGTTTCATCCTTAATTTCATTGATGATGCTAACTGGTGGGGTGATACTAGTAACCACATGGTTTTTGGTATGTTTTATATGCAATCTTTTTACGTTATATTTGTCCATAAATCATTCAGAACGTTGATATCATTTCACCGTCAAACAGATGTATATATGCGGAATCCTGAAATCATATTATCGCTCATCTAATTATAAGTGTAGGGGAGTCTACTCAAAGGCACTCATTCTGGAAATGGAAGACAAATTGTATGACTTAAAATTTCACTGTTTTCATTTGATTTATCATTTCTCATCTGATAATATGAAGGTTATGCAATTAACTTGATGTTAAATATTCTTCAGGAAGAAAAATCTGGTGAGGTGCATCATTCAAGGAGATGCAGTGGATAGTACACTTCATCTTCTTGATATGCTGAATGGGCGGTTTGGGGTTTTGCAGTTGTTCAGTATGCTATGATTAGAGGAAAAATAGAAGGAGGTAGATAACTATACTATCATTTTTTTTTCATTTGAATTTTTGTAGCTGACAAGAAATAATTTGGTTATCAACGTAGGTGTTGAGATTGACTCAGTCCTCGGTGCTTCTCGTGTTTACATTGATCTTTCTTTCCCGGAATTGGCTTTGGCGAGGAGACGTGTTCTTCAACTGTAAAAATCACTCTGCAACATCATGTTTAACTTGTATTTCTGTTCATTTAAAGTTTTCTGTTCAACATCATGTTTATCAGACTTTATACTGATGTACATCAGTTTCCAGAATATTTTTGTTTCTTTTTTTGACAAAGTGGTAACTTTGATTGATTATTCTGTTGTCATGTAATTTATTTCAGCATATTTTTCCAGACTGTGCAGTTATTTGCCCATCTCTACATATTCTAATATGCGTAATTAAATTAAAGTAATAGGTTCTGCTTAATCCAAAGAAGAACTAAATGCACACCGTCATTTCTTAAAATCAAAATATTACTGACGTATGACCAGAGTGATATTAAATGAATAATGCATTCATTTCGCTCAGAGTTAATCTGCGTTTTATTGGCTAACCTCAATTGTAGATCCACCAACTTTTGTCTGCAACTTAATTCCCAATAAAATGAGTGAAAAAACTATATCCTTCTGAACAACCTTATAATATCTTTATATTCAGTTTATTTTTTAACTTTAATGTTCACATTTTATGAAATAATAACTCTCCATATTTTATATATTTAAGCTACATTTTGAAGATATTTTGAGAGTTATCTAAACAATTTTGGGAGATTTTTATGAGATTATGCTATTATAAGATCAAATCAAAGTGGTGTATTATTTGTGGGATTTCAATTTAAAATAAAAGTTCTAAGTTCAGGAAATAAATAAATAAAAATTTAAAGAAGATTTAGTTTTATCATTATTAGTTAATTACTTTTATTTTCACAATCAGGTAGCATATTGTTTACGGATTGAATTAATTGGGTTAGAGAATTGGATGGCAATTTTTGCGTGGGCCCACCAATTCATTCAATAAAGGAATGAATCAAACCTAAAGGCAAAAGAAGGAGAGTCTGACGGCGGAATGGAAGAAAAGAAAGAAGCAGGACCAATTGAAAAAGAAAGGAAAAGAGGAATGGCCCAACATCAAGCTTGAAGACGCGAGGCCCACAACAAAGAAAAGAAAACCTAACTCTTATTCATTAAAAGGGGAGCGCACACACAGAGAAGAGTCAGGCGGGGAGGAATTGAATAAACAAACGGCAGACCGCAGACGCACACAGAGCAGGGAGAACACGCGATGGCAGCACCTAAAGAACGGAATTGAAGAGCAGCAGAGACGCTAGAAGAACTTCAGTTGAATAGTCTTCTATCTTGTGATTTTCTTCATGTCTCTGAATCTAAATCTTGATTTAATTTTCTGTGCTGTCATGAATTTGTTTAAAGCTCTGTGTAGTTGATTTTATTTTACAACTTAGAGACCTATAAACTTATTAATGGATTAGGATTTATTTCTCATCGTTTAATTATGATTAATATTGATTTTGTTTGCTTAAATCTTGGTTAGTTTTGACTATTTATTGACTGACCATCTTTAAATAGAATTTTGAGAATTAGGATTTACCTTGGCAAAGGGAATTTTAATTAAGCTTTAGATTAAGCAATATGGGATTAAATTATAATGTAATTTGCAATTAGGATAGGAATATACCTAATAGCCCTATATAATTGTAGAAGAGTGTGTCCGGATTAAATTGTCTCTAGAGTAAATTTGTTAGGCATAACAGCTTTTACTTAAGAGAGGGTTGTAAATGGACCGAAAGGTACTTATAACTATTAATACTCGAGATTGACAAAATTAATATTAAGAGTAATTAAATTGGTGAAATAAATATTTATGAAATTAATAAGGGATTAGTGCCTCTAAGTTGCCCGTTTGATTATTGCGTATATTATTTGTTTGATTTTGGTTTTACTTAGTTAAATTAAATTTGATTTCTCAACTTAAATGAAAAGTGCAAGATTAAATATTAACTGAAGTAGTGAGTACTAAGTCCTCGTGGGAACGATACTTTACTCATCTTTATTACTTGATACGGCCCGTACACTTGCGGAATCTTAGGCTTTATAAAAATTTTGCCCTATCATGAAACTTCTTCCCAACTTTAACGTCATATTTTAGTTAATTTAATAAACTACTGTTACACATTTATTTCATTCTGCTAAACTAAAGTGAAGAATTCGTTTAATATTTAAAATTCATTCAACCGCTTTATTTGTACTCCTCCATTGCATGCAGTTAAAACTAAACCCATTCAGATTGGCATTATCGACCTTGTGTAAAAAGAGAAACTGAAAAAAATGTCATGAATAATTAATTCATTCTGGCGCCAAAATATTATACGTTAGACTCTGGTTTCATGTTCCCGCCAACACATGCAATGTATTTATATGTATAGCAGCGCCTCTCATAATACGCCTGCAGTGGGAAGCAATCATAATATACAATCTGGAATTTAATTACTTCTCATTGTTAGTATGCCACTGCTTCTTCTTCTTTCTTTTTTTTTTCTTTTTATCTTTTTCAAGCTTGTCTTATATTATAAGTTCTCTTATTTTAATGTTCAAGAGATGAGTCAGACTTTTTTATCTGATGTGAATGATAGCAAAGACACATGGTCTGTCATTGCAAAAGTTCTAAGGAAGTGGGTGGTGAGGAAGAAGGCTGCACCATACCCGATATAGAAGATAGGAATGATTTTGTCTGACGAAATGGTATGAAGTTGTTGTGTCTGTTTTTTTAACTTTGTGGACGTTGATAAGTCCCTCTTCAAATCATTTTGTTGAATCTGGTCATCTAACGCAACTGAGTTACAATATAATTTCAAAAGCCTTCTTTTTTTTTTTTTTCTTGTTTTGACAACAAAATACTATATAACCGGGAAACAAGGATTGAGGTGTCCACTACGCACAAAAATCTCATCCACAAATTAAATTGATGACCCTAAAGAAGGGATGGTATACAATTTTCAGAATTTTGAGGTACTTGATAATGATGATAAGTACAGAGTCACTTCAAACTCATGGAGATTCGACTTTCATCTGTACACATTTATCGAAGAATCCGATGTTGTCATTAACAAAGATGCATATAACTTTAAGGCCATTATGGACATCAAAAATGGACATATCAGCGACGTTGGGTTGATAGGTTGGTATTTTTCAAAATCTTAAGATCAATGCGGAAAATATTTTATACCATATATGGCTTAGTATATATTTTTGTATTCATTATTTGCAGATGTAGTTGGAGTTTTGCAAGCTTTTGGACGTTTGCAAGAACAAAGAAGGGAGAATGATAATATAAAGATGTTAAACTTTACCATTGCTGATGAAAAGTAAGTTTATCATTCAATAGGATGATATCAGATTAACGAGATCATAATTATATTATCCAAATAGTAATGTCTGTCCAACATTTATATGAGATACATTATTATTTGCTGTTTTTTTACTTTATTTTAGTGAAAATTTAATAAATATCACTCTGTGGGGTGATTGTGCTAAGGAGACTTATTCAAAGAAACATGAGGATATGGAACCTCCAATCATTGTTCTTTTGCATTTTGCCATATTGAATAGGAATACAGGTTTTGCAAATTAATTTTGCTTTTTTTTTCCTGTTAACGTGAAAGAAAAATTGTTCACCTATTCGGATTTAAATATCCTAATGTTCCCAGATTATGATCATTTAAGTAACGCATTTAATGCAACTGTTGTAACTATAAATCCAAGTATACCAGAGGCGTTGTTGTTGAAGGAAAGGTGAGGAGCTGCTAGAAATATGAATATTTTTATCTATTCAAATGAAATGTTTTTTAATTGTTATTATGAATTGTTTGTCCAAATTTCATTTTACAACATCAGTCAAGATTTCGTATCTAGCCAGATGTTTAGTCAGATATCAAATGTTGATTATCCCACCTACTCAACCGAATCGCTTCTTAGTTTTCGAACTAGACTTCCATTGGTAGACATTTCTAAGTTGGACCAAGTACGTTTTATTGCATGTACAATATTCCTTGTATTTTTGTTATTTAAATACTATATTTAATTGTTATGTAAGTTATATTGTCATTATTTTTCCTTACATTTTTAGGAGTGTGATGTTGTCACAAAGATAACCATTCAAAAGTGTGAGACACTGTATGGGTGGGTTTATGAGGCATGTCTATGTGACAAGAAGCTTGAGTACATGTCTAATGGCACTCTTAGATACACCAAGTGTGATAAGGATGTACTTATGACAGTCCCAAAGTATGTTTTCATACCTAACATTTTAGATTTATCCTTTTAACTTTATGTGATAATCATTTCTTTTCCTTGCATTTTTTACTTTGGGTTCAAAGTTCACTACAAAGTTTATGACAATACTAGAAAATGTTCAGTAATTTTTTTTATCGTCATGCAACTGAGTTATTGGGTAAATCTGCATCAAAGATAAAAGAGGATATGCATGAGATATTGAAGGATCATGTATTATTTAGCCTGTTAATATGTTTTTTGTTTTCATACAGGAGGGTAGGAATGCTACAATTCTGAAAGAGCTCGATGAAATTGCTGGGAGAATTGTTATTGTCAAACTTAGGATCAAGAGTCATAATAAAAGCATAGGACAAGTAGCATTGGCGTTAGTCAATTGTGTGTTGATACCCACTTAATACAACAATTTCAGTATTCGAAAGTGGAACCTGATAAAACTAGCATGATAGAGGTATCAAATTTTAGTTTTCACCTTTTTCAAATTACCATATCAGTTCTCATACTTAATTTTGTTTTACATGCACGTAGGAATCTACTACTTCAAGAGAGACCGGCAATACATCTTGAATGAGTAGTGGGATGTCTATTCGACGAAGTTTAGTGGAACGTCTATTCGACGAAGTTTAGTGGAACGTCTATTCGACAAAGGATACCTAAACAATATGTCAATCCTAACACCAACAACAGAACATATTGATTCATTGAATGAGTATATTTGTTCTTTGTTACCAGGAGATGGAGTAGAGTACTTTAGTATTGACTCTATTGATTGCACTGATTGTGCAAATGATAGTTTCGATGATCTATATGATACAGAGTATTTGAATTCAATTAAATGTTCTGGGATACCTTATCATGAATTAATTTTGAAGATTGGAGTACCAGTTATGTTAATAAGGAACATTGACCAGGCAGTAGGTTTGTGCAATGGTACAAGACATCAAATAACACAACTTTGGAAGAACGTCATTAAGGCGAAGGCGCTTAATGGAACAAGCGTAGGCAAAGACATTTTGATACACAGAATGGATATGAACCTATCTGATTCTAAACTCCCTTTCAAGATGACAAGAAGGAAATTTCCAATAATTATTTCTTTTGCAACGACAATTAACAAGAGCCAGGGACAATCAATGACAAATGTAGGTCTTTACCTTCCAAGCCTGGTCTTCTCACATGGTCAACTTTATGTTGCTCTTTCAAGAGTGAAGAGTTTCAATGGTTTGAAGATACTCATCTTGAATGAGTTAAATAAGTGGTGTGATACTACAGTTAATGTTGTATATAGGGAAGTATTCCAAAACATCTTTTGACATTCATAAATAAAAAGATTGACTACAATTCCAACCACTACAAAAAAAGGTCAATTTGTAGCGGTTCAAATGAGGTAATTGTAGCGGTTTTAACTGCTACAAACGCCATTAGTAGTGGTTAATGAAATCGCTACAAAATCCACTGTCGCAAATAAATTTGTACCGGTTTAAAATAACCAATACTACATACTCAATAACCACTACTGAAACTGTAGCAGTTAAACATAACCGCCGCAATATGTGTCAGACATGACGTCAACGTCATCAAATAGTAGAGGTTAGAAAAACCGCTATAGGTTGAAATATAGTACCGGTTATGTAAACTGCTACTACTCTTGTACAAGTTCGTTATGTAGTAGCGGTTAAGACACCGCAACCAATGGTTCCCGCTATTTTTAGGTTTGAATTTATTTCATACTTGTGGCGGTTGTATAACCGCTACAATATATTCCCGCCATTTTTTCCAAGATGAATATTTTGCCGTGATTTTATCATTTCTATTATTTGTAGCGGTTTCTAACCACTACAAAATATTCCATAATTTTTTATTAATTTGTTTTTCATCTGTGTAGCGGTTGATATAACCGCTACAACATCATAAAAAAGCAAAAAATAAAAATAAATATTCAAATAATAATTTTTTGGGTCAATTAATTTATTATTGTCTAAAATATTTATCAAAATAGTATTTATAATTAATCATTATCAATATTTCAAAAGTTATTAAATATTTTATCATCAATTATATAAATTTTCTCTAATAAAATTATATTAAAAAGTGAGATTGGTTATATATATTTATTGTATATTGTATATAAATGGTTAATATATGTTCATTTAAATAATATCCAATATGAAAATTAATATTTTGGGCCAAAAAAATTAAATTAATATGTCTAAAAATATATTAAATATTATGTGTGAAAGTAGATAAAATAATAAATTATGTGAAAGTTGAAGGAAAAATGTCAGTGAAGGTAAATAGAAATTATGAGAAAAAAAAATCATACAATTTTTAACAAGAAAGAAACATAATCAGAAATGAAGAAGAAAAAAATAAATATTGTGATAATCATCATATTTGATCCGGGTTAACAACACTTACCTTCTTGAAATAATCGATCACATTGGGAAAGAGTAGAAATTTGAGAGAAAACAAGGATAAAATGTGCTAGAAAACAATAGTGAAGCATATTAAATGAGGTGGGTGAGGTGTTTATATTGGTATCTGCGTAATTGTTTTTGTAGCAGTTGACGTTTCGGTTTTTGTAGCGGTTTATGATGTGTAGCAGTTTTTATCTGTAGCGGTTGATGTGGCATATTTAGTAGCGGTTTTTTTCTATTTTAAGTTAATTTTTTTTTGGAAAGAAAAAAGCTACAAATAAGTTTTTTTGGAAAAAAAATAAAGTCTTACATATTAAATCGTAAGCACAACTTTAATTTTTCCTCTCAATCTCCGTCACCATCCCTACAATTCTTTTTTCGATAAAATGTCAATTGTGAGTTGATGAATATGTTTGAACACAAATGCAATTTTGTTTAAATATTTTTATATCATAAAGCGTATATTAAAAAACGTACTGAACTATAGGTAAATTGTCATCGCCGTCGGGGAAGAAGTTCTCGAAGCTGGCGGGCTGCAATGGCTCACTTTCGTAGGCGACGTTATCAGCATCACCCATGTCGTAAAGGTCCCAGGGCTTTAAGTGAACCACCATATGCCACTCCCTGTGTCTCTCATCAGCGACATAATAAACTTGATGGGCCTCTGAGGCAAGAATATACGGCTCATCATCTTCAGACTGTCCAGTGTGAATAGGCCGGGAGAAATTCACTGATGTAATACCTAAGTCATCAGTGGTGAGCCCCCGGGACGTTGTGGTATTCACCCACAAACACTTGAACAACGTCACCGTTAAAAGGCCTTGGTAATTTATCTTGACCACATCAAGCAACTTTCCATAATACAGGACGTCACCAAACTGCATGTTCCCGTCACTGCTGCTTGCGTAACTGCTCATCCCAAACGTGCCATGTACACTCGAGTTTTAGGTCAGCAATCCCTGATCTCGTGAAACGGTGCAAAACTTGAAACCGTTGACATTGTATGCCGTAAATCTTTGGGCGTGGTCAAGCGGGATGAGTGTGAGAGCTCTGAATTCTGGGGAGTGCGGGTTGTGGTCATTCATAATTCTCCTCCTAAACCAACCCAGGAATTTTCTGTGGACCTTTCTATCAATCTCAGATGATGTCTATGTATGGATCCTCAGCTGACGTTTGACATAACTCCTGAATTCCCTGCAATTAAACATGAGAAGAAAACAATGAAACGTGAGTACAAAAATGTAAGGAAATATAAACGATAACATATATATGTGAGCAATCCTTACTAAAGGTACGGTTCAAATTTAGTACAATTTATCAAGACATGTCTGTGTGCTTGAAGCTTATCAAGTGATATCAGTTTGAAGTTCTCAGTTCCGCCAACTGGTCTCCCAACACGAGGGATTAACAACTCCGTTGCTGATGATGCTGGCTCTGGCTCTGGACAATCGTCCACATGAGGCGGTTGGTTGAATGACGTCTCACTGTCATCAAAGTACTTGGAACAAATACAAGACCTCATCCTCAATATAACCTTCTGCAATTGAACCTTCAGGCCACGCCTTATTCCTCCGTAAGATTTCAGTTTCCCAAGAAACCTATAAAGTAATGAATGAAAAATGTTGAGACATTAATGCTGCAATGTGTGACTAGATAGTAATTGTAAAGTGATTAATTTTAAATGAGTACCTCTTAATAGGATACATCCATCGGTAGTGAACCGGGCCAGTAAGCTTTGTTTTGTGCACAAGGTGTACTGTCAGGTGTCTCATGACCGTGAAAAAGGATGGAGGAAAGATCATCTCCAAATGACACAGCGTAAGAATGATTTTGTGTTGCAGCTGATTGAGCTCCTCCACGGTCAAAACCTTGGAACACAACTTCTGGAAAAAAGAACACAGCTTAACCAAAACGATCGACACATTGAGAGGCAGTGTATCTTTGATGGCAAGCGGAAGCAACTGTTGCATAAGCACATGTGAGTCATGACTCTTCAACCCAGTAACCTTTCGAGCTGCATGTCAACACATCTCGAAATGTTGCTTGAGTACCCATTTGGAACTTTTATTTTCTTCAAAGTCGCGAGGAAAATTTCTTTATTCGGTTTTGTCAGGGTGAATTTTGCCGACTAAAGTCTGTCATGCTCATCCGGCCACACGTCTCCACGAACTCCCATCTCCCGTAAATCTTTCCTCACCTGAAGATGATCTTTTGACTTGCCTAGTTTGTTTAGAATCTTGTACAACACATTGTCGCACACATTTTTCTCAATGTGCATGACATCCAGACTATGTCGGAGCAAATTATCTTTCCAATAGGGAAAAGTGAAGAAGATGCTTACCTTCCGCCATTGCTGGGGCACAGAACCAAAAGCCCTGGCAGTCTTTGTACCGGTCTTTGCTTGATCATCTTTTTTTCCAAACTCAAACTCAACATCCTGAAGCTGCTTTATGATATCTTCACCAAATAAAATATGAGGAGCTCCTCTTTTTTCCTGTTGCCCATTGAAGCGATTACGTTGCAACCTAAACCCGTGTGTACCATCGAGAAACCCCCGATGACCCATAAAGCACCAATTACAACTGTAGGGAAGGTGCACCGAGTCAAAGTCAAAATTGCAAGTTGGACACGCAAGGTCGGTGTGCACGTGCCACCCAAATTATGTTCCCAAGCCAGGAAAGTCACTAATTGTCCACATTAAGGCCGCCCACAACTTGAAAAGTGTCTTATCATGCGAGTCATATGTCTCGACGCCTACATTCCACAACTCAACCAACTCCGCGAGAAGCGGTTGGAGATACACATCGATGTCATTTCCCAGTGCCTTTTTGCCTGGAATGATCATAGACATAATGTAGGAGCTTGGTTTCATACACATCCAGGGGGCAAGTTATACGGGATCAAGACAACCGGCCAAATACTATAGCTTGTGCTGAGATTCCCAAACGAATTAAAACAATCGGTTGCTAGAGTGAGACGAACATTTCTAGGATCCGCTGCAAAATCTGGAAATTTTGAGTCGAATGCTTTCCACGCTTGAGCATCTCGTGGATGTCTGAGTTTACCATCTTTGTTCTTGTCAGCTTTGTGCCACCTCATATAATCGGTTATCTTGGATGACATAAACAATCTTTGTAAATGAGGTTTTAAAGGAAAGTACTTGAGAATCAATGCGGCTTTCTTCTTCTGATTTTTCCCTTTCCGTACAGTCCTGAACCTCAAAATGTGACACTTCTTACAAGTCTCCCTGCGAGCGTCCTTTCCCCAATAAAGCATAAAGTCATTAGGGCAAGCATCGATCTTTTCATAGTTCAGGCCTAATCTGTTAATTATCTTCTTGGCCTCGTAGAAGTCTATGGGAAAGTTCGCGTCGGGGAAAGCATCTCATATCAATTCCAGCAACATCGACATTGCCTTATTAGTGATCCCACACATGCACTTGATATGGTACAACTTGATCAAGAAAGATAATTTGGAGTATTTTTGATACAATAGATGATCACTCTCATCCATCAGATTGAAAAATTCCTGTGATGCTTCATTCCTGAAGAAAATAGGTTCTGCACCCTGAACTTCTGCCGTGAAGTTGTTGTCCTGAACACCAAAAGCATCGCGGACCACTTCATTAACCAAATCATCTTGAGCTACTTGATTTCCTACTTGTGAGCTTCGAGGAAGTTGATCCCTATATCGCATACCATGTTTCTCACCATGGTCTCCCCAAAATGTATATTTAACCAAGAAAGGCTTGACAAGAAGATGTTCCAAAGCACCCTCCCGTGTTTGTCACTTCTTAAACTTGCATTGACAACACGGACACATGATCTTCCCATTAATGCTAGCGTGAGAGAAGGTGAAATCTAAGAAATTTTTCAATCCCGCTACATATTCGGGAGAATTGCGTGGCAACTTGATCCATGACTTATCCATATCTAGTCAAGAAGCAAGGATAGACTACTACAAAACTAGGATAAAATGTTTCTCTTCAAATGACTTGAAATCCATTAAATGTAGTCTCAAATCATTTGTAGCGGTTAAAAACCACTACCACTAGAAAATTCCTTTTAGTAGCGATTATAAACCGTTACAATGCCATTGCAATTTGAAATGTTCAATTCCCGCCATACATTAGTAACGGTTGTATAACCGCTATTTCAATGCTACCAAATGTTATTCATGTAGCGGTTATTTAACTACTACAAAGTACTTGCCACTTGTAGCGGTTTATTTCCCAGTAACCGCTACAAAGTTGTAGCGGTTTCTTATTAAAACCGCTACAAAATGTATTTATTGTTTTTTTAAAAATCAATATGTAAATATTTTTTTCCGAAAAATTATTTTCAAAATTGATAGCTTTAGTGATAACAAAAATAAATTATTTATTGTTTAAATAAATCAATTTTTATTTGTTAGATATTATTTTTCTTACAATACCTATTTTATGTAACTAATTTAACGAAATATAAAATATTTATAAACTACAATATATGAAGGTTAAGTATTTAAATTGTAATCAAACAAACCAAATATCATAAACATCCAATAAATATTTTAAATAAATATTTGTCTCTAAAAATAAAAACTAGCAATCAGGAGCCTGATGATCAGGTCCTGTGTCAGTAGTGGCGTAGGCAGGAGCAGAGGTAACACTACCCTCATCATCATCATCAGCAGCAGCACCAGCAAGCGGCGGGGGATCCTCGTGGATGAATGGCTCGGGAGGAATGAAGGGCTCCTCGTCGATGAATGAAGGGGGAGGCTGGGGAGGTGAAAAGAGCCTGTTAGGAAGCAACTCTGTAAGGGCATTGGCACAAGCATCCCAACTATGCTTATTCAAAGCATACCAATTGTCGATCTGAGCCTAGATGCGCCTCTCCCTGGCAGCCTGTGCAGCCAAAATCCGCTCCCTCTCTGCCGCCTGTACAACCGCCAGGGCGACCACTTTCTCAGCAACAAGGGCGGCAACCCTCTCCTCAATCATGGCCACCAACCCCTCAGTGGTGGCATATGTCTCACGCTGGAGGTTTCGGCCTCAGAGGCGGAGGACATGCCATAAACAGTGCCAGGCCTCGCGCCTAGGCCCATACCCCTAACGCGCTCGGGATGCTCGACTCGGCCCACACCAGCTTTTAATGGGGCCGTAGGGTTCACAAACCCCTGTGACTCGGGGGTCTGGGAAGCTCGTAAATCTGCCGTGGTCTGCTCAATCCGGGCCTGACGGGAAGATTTCAACAAATATTAATGAAACAATTTAATTGAATTTGAACATATTAAATTAACAATATCAATAATTTTTTTCAACTTACTATGATCTCCTCAGTCGCCTCAGAAGTCGATGTCCTATCATGATATCTATGGGTATGTGTGAAGAGCTCCCCATAGTTTGTTTGGCGGTTCTCCTCCCGCGCCTTCGCTTGCTACAAGAATTAAAAGAAAAAAAAGTTAGTTATTTAAAAAATGGAGCAGTGAATGTTTTATTAAATTTATTTTAAATTTCAACATACCATCTCACTGTAGGTCACAGCAAACGTCTTTGATCATGCCATGTGATGGACCATCTGGGCTGCCTGGCTCCTGGTATTCCTCTGGGACAAAAGTTGTGTCTCTGCACTCCTTCTATACTGCACCAAAGCTGCCCAGTCATTGGGATCCATGCTGTCTGGGACATTCTCGATCACCTGTTGTATAGGAATCGTTCCATCTCCATTCCTCTTGAGGTACAAACAATTCCTCCAGTTCTTCCACGCATTCCCAATCTTCAGCAACGAGTACCTCTTCGCTTGGCCTCCTATGGTAAACCTATCCTGTATCATAATAAATTACTAATTAATAAAATAATAATAAAATAAATAGTAACATGTAAAATTAAATAAAGCAACTTAACTTACCTGGACAATGTCAGTAAATGCTTTATCCTTGTTGTTGGACGGAACACGCTTCCAATCCTTAAATAATATCAGAAACCATGCCCAATTCTCGCCTAAATCAGACAGGAATCAGTTGAACAGGTGACCCCCGTTCTCAATTGGCTAGTCTGTCTCCTTGTTCCAGGGGACTACTACTTTAGGGCCCCGCAACAAAGTGACCGTGGCAACATCCAGCGACCTCCTGCTGATGTTCCCATTTGTATCTGCACAGTAAAAAAATGTTATTTTTTCTTTTAAACATAATTTAATTAAATATAAGAAAATAAAATTTAAATTTTTACAAAAAACTAATTACATATACCTTCCACGTCCACCACAAATCCGGTGGAGCGCGAAGACGACGTTCGGGGGTCCGCTTGGTCCCAGTCGAGAAACTGTTCGACCTCGCTCACGGAGAAGTTTATCTCAACCTTGTCATTTTCTTCCAGATTGTTGATCGACAGAGTTGCGCCATGTTCTCCGCCTACTGTCTCCAGGGTCTCCATCGCAGGGATTGGTTCATCAGCAAATATGTCTTCATAATCACTCCCCATCTGAGGGGGCGTAGGCAGACCACTCCCCATCTGAGGGGGCGGAGGCAGATTCCAAAGCCTACGACCTCTCACACGGCCCTGTCTACTACCACTTCCTCTTAAGACAGTCTTACCCTTCCCTTTATCTCTGTTAACCATATTTCACCGTACAGAGAAGATAACAAAGTAAAAAGTGAAGAGAAATGAACAGTAGCGTAAGAGAAACTGTTGTTAATAGCACATCATATAGTAGCGGTTACACTGAAAAACCGCTACTAAAAGTAACAAATTATAGCGGTTAAAATAGATCGTTGCACTAACCGCTACAAAAGGATTCGTTTTGTAGCGGTTACGCAAATAAATCGCTACCAAAATGAACAAATGGTAGCAATTAATACCAACCGCTGCAGTAACCGCTACTAATTGTCTGGCGTTTGACATTCTGTAGCGGTTAAAGCCATAACCGCTACTAATTCTGTAGCGGTTGGAGAAAATAACTGCTACTAATTTTATTTTTTTGAAAAAAAAATCCAAACGAATTGCTTTATAAGTTTTTGTTAGTTTTCATCTAATGAAACTAATAAACCAATTAGTTTGGTAAAAAAAAAATTATCTTCAATAAGTGTACTGAAAATAGTCCAACAGGCCCATGAATATTGGGATTTAATGTAGACGCCAATCTCTCTAAAAAGGTGAACCGAGTCATTTTGATCCGAGGTATTTTACAGAAAGAAGGTGGCTACAATCAAAACCCAACCTTTAGTCGCTTGTTAGACGATCCTCAGAAAAATAAAAGTAGCATTCAAATCAAAGAAAAAACCAAATCGGGTAGTAACTGAAGAACAACCTCCGGTTTCATGGATGAGACATGCAAATATTTGCTGCACCCATTAGAACGAGAGAAGAGATTAGTGCTCTAGATATTTGCCCGTCCTTTGTTAGTAAACCAACGTTGTTCATTCAGTTACTAGCAGATCTGGTGATTTCTCTAGATTTTATGTTTGTTGTGACATGTACGGTCTGTTTATATAAGTTAAACATTAGTAGCGGTTTTACGGAATAACCGCTACAAAATATTAAGAATTGTCGCGATAAGTGTGTCGCTAAGCTTGAACCGCAACAATATTGTGTCGTTTCGCTTTCTTGTAGCGGTTATTGTAACGTAACCGTGACAAATACACCACGACAAACATTCGCGCCAGTTAGCACGAAACCCTGGCACCAAATTAGTAGCGATTTGGTCTAGTAACCGCGACAAAATGACCGCTACAAATACTCCCACCATTAGGCGCCAATCTGGCGACAATTTGGTAGCGGTTTTTTGAGGAGGAATCACTACAAAATGCAACCTCAAATTTGGCGCCAATTTTCCGCAACAAATTAGTAATCGTTTCATGTGAAACTGCTACTAATACTTGATTTTGTAGCAGTTTTTTGTGACCGCTACTCTTTGACTGCTACAAATCAGGCTTTTTTTTTTGTAGTGAACAATATCTTTCTTAATGTTGTTATTTGTGCTTATCTTTTGACATTCGATTTAGCAAATTTGTTGCATTGATACAACGCTATTTTTGCTCTTTAATTGTACACTATTATGTATTTTGTGCCCTATGCATCACACAGGTCGATAGTCTTGTTTTAACTAATTCTCAAATACTAAAGAATGATGGTTAAATCATGGATTAAAAGGTAAAAATGATACTAAAGAATGATAGTTAGATCATCGGTTAAAAGGTAAAAATGCTCTGAAAATCTTGGAGTGGGAAGTTTAAAAAATGGTGTACAATTTCACCCCTTCCATTTGAAAAAATAATTTTGACTATTAAAGTTGATTAATTTATCCACATGGCATGCCACCTTATCACTCCTATCTCTAGCTAAGCATTCCTTTCCCCTCCCCTTCTTTCTTTAGATGAACATACCAGAGGGATTCAACCCTCTGCCTTCTTCCACCGTTGAAATCCCCTTTGAACCCTCTTCGCTCTTCACGTTGAAGAGCTAAGATTAAACAAATGAGGAGCAACAATACAACACTTGGAAAGTTCATTCTTGAAACTTAGTTGGATTCACTAGGTTTGGATATTTTTGGCTAAAAAATATAAAACTGTATTTATGAGATAAATAATAAATAATTTCTATTTCTATAAATTTTACACACACATATTAAAATTAAATAACATTTTTTTACAATTTTATCAATATTTTTTCAAAAGCAATTTTACTATTGTATTTTTTAAAATAATGCAATTTTAATCTTGCATTCTATATCTTAAAATATCTTCTAAACTACATGTAACATCTTAAAGTAATTTTGGGTTAAGGTGAAAAAATGCACATGTGCTTTGGTTAGAGGAGCGTCCAATGATAAGTGCTTTTTTGAGGTGCAAAAGTAATTACGTAGTTACAAATTAAGTGTAAAAATATCATTTGACCGTTAAATTTGACTTTTTTGCTAACTTGATGGTGACGTGGCTTTTAAAAGTACAAAAATATACATGTGGTTTAACCAAAAGAGTACTCAACATCAAGTTTTTTTTAATTATTTTATTATTTTGATTTCTTATTAACTTATTAATATTAATTAAATAAATCTTTTAAATATTGCTTAAATAAAAATCTCATTATTATTTTTTATTAATAATAATATAAACTTAATTGTAATACTTGATACTTAATAATATTAATTTTTTTGAATTTTTTAATTGAATTCACAAAAAGAATAAAAATACAATTAATTTATAATGCTCCCTCTAAAATTTTTTATTCACATAGTATTGATTTTCTTTGTTTCTCTTTTTATCTTCGGATTCCTATCTAATGATCCAGGATGTAATCCAAGACGTGAAAAATAAAAAATTATATTTTTTTAGGGTTAAGTATCAAATCTATCCTAGAAGTATACGTTTAGAAGCAATATTACCCTGAAAGTTTTTTTAAGCTTAATGTCACCTTTGAAGTTTCAAAATGTAGCAATGTAATCTTTTTTCATTAAAAAATTAACGATTAACGTCAATTTTTTAACAATTAACATTAGTTTTTTAACGATTTTGGGCAAAATTGCTACATTTTACAACTTTTGAGACGACATTAAGCCTAGTAAAACTTTTAACTCAATATTGCTCCTTGATAAAAACTTCGAGAGTGAATTTGTTACTTAATCCTATTTTTTATTCTTTTGTTTTTTGTGTTTTCCTTACTTGTGCTTGATTTTGAAATATTCTTATTACCCATTTTTCATATTTCAATTTTAAATTTTATAAATTAGAAATATATTTCTAAATTTATTAAATTCAATATAGAAATATATTAAATACATAAATTAGAAATACAAATGAAATATAAATAAATTAGAAATCAATATTTATATTTTATTTTCAATATTTCAAAATGAAAATAAATAAAAAAATAATTATGTAATTATATTCTATTTATATTAATTATATTATATTATATTATATTATTAATAAATATTGTTAATAAAAAAGTCAAGCTAACGGTCAAACGGTATTTTTTACATATAAAAATCACTTGGTGTCGTGCGCTTTTTTGACCAAATTACATGTGTATTTTTACACATTTGTAAGCCACGTCATCATCTAGTTAGAAAAAAAAAATCAAATTTAACGGTCAAATGGTATTTTTGCACTTAATTTGTAACCATGTGGTTACTTTTGCACCTGAAAAAAGCACTTGTCGGCAATCGCTCCTTTGACTAAAGCACATGTGTATTTTTACACTTTAACCCAATAATTTTTTTATCAAAATTTACTCTTAAGGAATTTTCTTTTAATTTCTAATCACTCTTTTTTCATACTTTTAGTACCCAATCACGAGGGTAAAATTACTTCTTAAAAAAATAATGATTTAAAAAATTATCTACTACATTTTTAAGAAACATACTTAATTCAAATTCTTTAAATCCATTACTTCAAGTTTTCCAATTACATGTGGTCATGTGTTATAGTTTTTTTTAAAAAAATGTATTTATAGTTAAATATTAAAAAAAATTAATTTTAATATTACACTCATAAGTTAAATAAACTCATGATAACGAGCTAAACTCAAATTGCAAACCCGTGAGAGTTTACCTCAATTAATAAATAACTATTAAAAATATATAATAAATATGAAAATACAAAAATGATACCATTTAGTTTAAATATATTTTAAAGCTAAATCATATTAAAATTAAATATATCAATATTTATAGTTTATCATATTCAATATAAATATTTTATAAAATTATTTAATATATTAAAAAATTATAAATTTAACAAAAATAATAAATTTGACAAAAAATTATAAAGGTCAAAGCACTTGACCCAATATGTCAATCGAGCTCTTCTCTGAGCTACCTCCACCCTCACATCTTCAATATTCTTTGGGTTCAAAGTTTAGCTTTAGATTTCAAAGTTAAAACTTTAAATGATTTATAGTACTTCTTCTATTCTTTATTATAAAATAACAACTAACAATTTTACAAACCAATAAAAACAATTAAAAGTCAATAAAATTATTCTAAAATTTAAGTAATTTACAATATTACTCATACTAATTGCCTTAAATTCTAATATTATATTAATTATTATTTTTATCCACTATTCTTATTAATTATGGGAATACATAGAAAAAATAATTAATGCTCTTTGGGAATAAGAAAGTGCCTTATACAAAAAATCAAATGCCCTTATTAATTGGTACTTTATAATAAGAATAAGAGGAAGTATATAACATTTATTAAAAACAAAGTACAAACATAAGCATTGAGACATTGCTCTCTACCTTTCACACTGTTTTTCACTTTCTCCTCTTTCTTTCTCTCATCTTTATCTTCTCTCCTTGTCGCCAAAAAACCAGATGGAGAGCTATAGAGCTATGAGTGAAGAAGAAAAAATTTAAAGGTACAAACTTGGAAAAATGGTAATGACTTGGGTGTGCAACTTTACATTTTATATCTTTCTTCTTGCCCCTGTGTTTTACAACTCAAATTTCTAACTCACTCGACTCAATTCTGGGACAACAAGTTGATTGAGTTAGAACCAAGGCTTATGATTTTGTGCTTAAAATGAGTACATAAGAGAGCCGACTTGATTTCCTCACTTATGAATACAAACTCGATCAAACTTGTGAGTTTGACAACAATAACTAGATTATTAATATCACTTCTCTATATGCATCTAAGTCTTGAGTATTACATCTTACAGGCTACTTAATTAAAGTTAGTCAAACTTAACCATGTGGCTTCACGTGACCAAGTTACATAACATGCATTTGCTATAAATAGTTAAATACATTGTACCTGACTCACTTACTATTCACTAGGGCAAAAAAGAGCTTTAAGACCGCCTTATTTAGACCGGATTATAGAGAATTAGGTCTTAAAAGTATGACTGGTGGTAGTTTCGTAAATATAAAGAACTTTTTGAACCAGATTATAAAGGATCAGGTCTTAAAAATATGACCGGTGGCAATTTCGTAAATATATAGAACACTTTTAAGACCGGATTATAAAAGATCTAGTCTTAAAAGTATGACCGGTCGCACTTTCGTAAATATTTTGAGAAGACGCGGATTAGAGATGAGTCTGAGAATGCGATGTTTTATTCATTCGCTTAATTGGAATTATATACAGATGCTAATAAGTCAATAATCTTCTAACCTAGGCAGTTCCTATAATCTAGGGATTACAATAAGGAATATAATTGCGAAATTCAGAAAACTATAATCTGCTAACTTAATTCCTAAAATTTCTTTAACAACTTAATTAAGATAATTGCATAATATAATCTAAGGATTACAATCAGGAATATAATTATGAAATTCAAAAAACAATAATCTGCTAACTTAATTCATAAAATCTCTCTAACAACTTAATTAAGATAATTGCATAATATAATTGTATATGCTAATTATAACTAATTAAATCTGAACTACTTTTAAGACTGGTTTTTACAAACAACCGGTCTTAAAAATATACTTTTAAGACTGATTTTTTACAAACAACCGGTCTCAAAAATATACTTCTAAGACTGGTTTTTACAAACAACTGGTCTTAAAAGTGTTAAAAAAAAAACTTAAATTCGCTAAACATGTTAAATCCGTGAGTGTGCTTGTCTTCTTGGTGATATAACATTTACTTAGTTATAGATTCAATGAGTGTCCAAGAGCCTCATGGGTCAAATCCTCAGCAAGAATAACATCCTCTTCCTCTAACCTACTCACAATCTTCGTAAGTCGTCCTAAGAGCCACACAATCAAATCCTTGGCGACGTTGGCAGTGAGATGCTTCAAGCGTTTTGCAATGGCGTCAACCCCAATCCTTAGCAACGGCGCAAGCATACTACTTCGAGAATTCTAGACGACGACAGCTCCTTTCTCTTCAATATATGGCTCCTCTCACGCTGCCTTCGCATAGATCTGGCTTAAAATCAAACTCAAATCTCTTCTTGCTTAAGTCTATTTGCTCCTACCTTGACTGCTCTTGCTCAGATTTGGACTTCGATTTTGGTTGCTTGAAGCTTTGCTAGCATTGACAAGAGGATCCTGCTCAGATTTGGTTGCTTTAAGCTTGTGATTTTTTTTGTAGATCTAGACTTCAATTTCACCTTTGATTTTATATTGATTTAAATTCGATTTCCATGGTGAATGATTTATATTTCTTGTTATGTTTTCTTATTTCTAGACTTTGTATTCATCTTTTTTGTTTTTCTTGTTGATGTTGCTTCCAATCTTCTCTTGGTTCTCCATCGTTGATGATGGAGGGACATTCAAAATGTTGTCAGATCTGGTGATTTGGGATCGATTGTTTCATTTGGGTTTTTTTTTTATTATTTTGAAACCTTTTTAAGACCAGATATTTCAAAAGTTCGGTCTAAATTTTTAATACCGGTCGTTCATCAAGTCTTAAAAGAGTATATTTAAGACATGTCAAATCCGGTCTTAAAAGTATACTTTTAATACCACCTGAAACAAAATCAGTCGCGAATCCGGTCTTACAATGCCTCTTTTGTCCGGTCTTAAAAGGCTTTTTTGTACCTGTGATAGAATAAAATATCCAAAGATTACTACTTCCTTTCCTACCCTATAATTGGCATAGAGCATAAATGATTTTCACTCTTTTCAATGAGTGTACCTTCTAAAATTTAGAATTATGTTATTTATATTATAAGATAAAGTTGTTTACCATTTTAACTAATAACTTGTTAGTATTTTAAAGCATATTTAGTGATTGCGTGAGTCTTAAGTCTTAAACTTCATATAACTCTGGCCATTTATGTTGTTACTATAGTAGCTTGTCGTTATATTGTATCTTATAATGGAGCAAGATAAATACATGAAGAAATTTGGAATTAACAAATCTACATTGCATCTTACCAAAAAAAAAAACATAAGAGAGGGACATGCAAAACATTAAATTAAAATAAATGCATAATATAAGGGAAAGAAGGAAAATAAATGGACCATTAATGTTAGAATCTTCTACAATAAGTGAGTCTACACAATCAACTCATAATTACAAGATTCCAACTTAATATATACTTGCACGATTGAATGAGGGTCGCTCTTGGTTTAGCATGATTACTTAAAAAAGGCATGAGAAAAACATTTTCTATAATATTTATTTTTATTATTTTTTAAAGTTGTAAATCTTGTATGTGCAAGATAATATTTTTTACACACCAAAAAAGCTATTTATGATCATGTCATGGAATTAACCATCGTGCCTATTTTTTTGACTCATTAACGTTACTAAATGGGTATTGAAATCGTTGTCACGAATAATACTCCTGCCCAATATATTGATATGGTTTTTTTAAAGATCTTGGTTTTAGGTTTTCTTTAACTAGGTAGTCTATGCGTTATTTTATGGTAGTATATGAGAAAGGGAGGTATTGTAATGAATCATGATATCATTCATAAATTACCAATAACTCATGAAAGAAACGAATACAACAAGTGAGAAAAATGGTTAGATATGAAGATTTATAAAAGAGAAAGACAACGATAACGTGGAACAGAAATAAAAGGGAAGTAAATGGCGTATAAGAAGTGGCAGGCTCAAACGTTAAAACAGAGAAGAGGATCAGCAGAAACAGAGACGACAAAGATGAAGTTTGGAGGGAGAATATGTGTAGTGGTCGGGCTAGCCACATTCATAATAGCGATGACTACCATAGTAGAACCATCCGAATACCTGTTCGGGGCAGAGTACGAGGTTCGAGTCATCAATGGTTTCACCAACAACTCGTCGTTGCCATTGGTGATATGGTGTTCCAACGACGAAGACGATCTCGGAGGCAGAGCACTTCAGGAACATGATGACTTCAGCTGGAAGATGAAGACCCGTTTCTGGAGCAACAACCTCATGAAGTGTACCATGAAATATGACCAAACCAGAAAGAAGTTCGACGCTTTTAAGGCTTCCAGAGACGCCCATCGCTGTGGCCCCTTCAAGATCTGTACTTGGCTCGTCTCTGAAAGTGGTTTCTACTTCAGCAACGATCTAGTCAATTGGCACAAGGACTTCGAATGGTGATCACTGTTCATCTCCGACATAAAATGTTTTCTATATATATGTGTGTGTTATAAACTAAGTAAGCCAAAAATAAATTGCAAGGCTTTGTTCTGATGAGTCTCCTAAGTTTTTTCCCCTGTAACTTTATGTGACAATTTCTGCGGTACTCTGTTTTTGCATTGATGGAAAGTCAAGGTTTTAACTTTGTTTGATCCATTGTACAGAAATGTCGGGTTTTGAAGCTTGCTCTGTTTTCAGACATGCTGTCATTTTTCCTATTTAACTTTCGGTGAAGAAGTCACAGAAATAGATTCTCCTCGTTCGAATAACGTGTTTAAATTTATGTTGAAACCAATACAGTGATTTTGATAAGATTCAACGTTCAATCAAGCACCCCTAATTGTCGTTAAATCAAATGGATTCACCCGGGGCAGCGTAGACAGAGTGAGAAAGATTATTCAGATAATATCATGATCGCCACAAGCATATTTAAGGGCATTTAATCATTTCTTAAAAAGTGTATTATTAAACGTCGATCGTTTTTGTACTTTCTATTTCATACGGATTTCACTGTTAACACCGGAGGTGGATTGAGCAAAGGTGAATGTGGACGGTGCGTACTCAGCTTCTACTTCTAAGTGTGCTTGTGGGGGACTCTTTAGAGAATCCACGGGTAATTTTCTTAAAGGTTTCATATATGGCATTGAACATGGAAATGAGTTATATATCTGTGGAAATTTGGGTCTGTCTCCTGGTCTCAAAATGACATGGGCTATAGGTTTTAGGAGAGTTTGGGTTAAAACAAATTCTACGGAGTGCCTCAACCTGATTCTCGATGAACACGGTCCGGCTCAAAGGGATGCTAATCTTCTTACAGAAGTTAAAGGGTTGCTGGGAAGGGACTGGATAACGATAATCACCCACGTGCGTCACTAATGCAATTATACAGCCGACTATTTATCGAAGAAAGGTCAAGAAGAAAGACGGGTTCCACGAAATCTATCAACCTTCGAAGGGTTTAGAGATGCTGTTATGCCTGGATCTGAATGTGTGTAATGTTTCGATAGGTATTAATTAACTGAAGTGTCTTATTTGTGTGCGTGTGTATTAAAGAAAAAGGAATTAAGCACATCAATAATGAGCAAACAAAACGATTAAACGAAGGATTTAGCAAATTAAAGTGAGGTTCGAGAATTTGTATGTGTTGGTGAGCGTGGCGAGGGGAAAGTGAGGTAATACAAACAAGACAGTACAACAAATCTTAGCCCACAAACCAAATCATTGAACAGAATGCGTACTGTGGAAAACCCTCGTAGTGGGCAAAAGCAAATGATAATAAATAGAGAGCCAAAATAATAATACTTAAGGATAAACAAGTGGCTCTCACACAAGTTGGCCAGCTCGCAGTAGAATATATGACAATGTTGATACATGGGGCATACTTAAACTATATATTTCTAAGGACATTACATCTTTTTGGTTGTTTATGTATCAAATAAAATGCATGTTGTTGAGATATTCGCGAGCACATAGAAATGTCTGTCAGGCTCAAAATTATTAATTAATTACAAATGGGGGTGTTGTAGTATTTTATTTATTAGAGGGAAGACATTTACTGAAAGTGGAAATCTTGGAGGGGCTTATCAACGTATCCTTTGAAAGGTACAATGCCACATAAAGCAAGAGTCATAATTTGGTGGGATTTCTAGCACTCCTTTAACCAATATTATTGCTAAATGCTAAGTGATGTGAATTATTATTATGCAGTCCTTTCCATCGGTTACTTATTTTCTTGATAAAAAATAAGTTTCCTTTTAAACTACCACAGTTTGTGGGGCAGGTACTAATAACATTAAGTTAACGGTGAGGTTATCTGTAAACATCCACTTACTGAAAAGTTTTCATGTCACTAAATTATGAAGTCACTGTCATTGTTTTTGCTTCTAGTGACCTTGATTTTCAATACACATTGGGCGCAAAAGAGTTTTTTTTTTTTTCCAAGTGAACTTGTGAGATTTATGCATGATATATAGGGAAGTTTATGATTTATGGATGGAAAAATATGAGGGGAAATGGGAAATGGTTGGAACTGTGGAGAAGACCTGTGACCCCAGGTTGAAGCATTTTGAAAAATAATGATTGGTTTCATATGTTGGAGAGTTCTTCATAGATCAATCGTGGTATACAGTTCTGATCAATGTTTGAACTGTACTTGTATTTCTATATATATACAATTTAGTGGACACTTGTTATTTAGTTGCCCACACTTTTGACATAACAAAAAAACAAAAGACTTTAATTTAGCCATATAAAAACGCATATCCCCTTCAATAATTTGTAAAGGGCCAATTTAGGTATAGTGAAGCTTACTTTCATTTTGCATATAAATGACCATCTTTTTAGCCAACTTGTATTTGGATAAAAATAAAGATAACTGCTTATAGGGGAGCAAATGAAAGTTGGTTTATGTGGTGAGACCATGTCGATAATAGTAGCCAGGATAGCATGAAGAAGAAGAAGGAAATGAGAGATGGGAATGGAAGAAGAAAAGGACGGAGCAGAGTGAAAGAGATGGAGACGATTCAGAGCTTCCACTTCTTCATTAATGGCCTCCTTTCTCTTTCTCTTGCCACTACCAGCGCCTCTCTCCATATTACATTATTAATATCACTGCCTTAGTCTCATCATCATCACACTTCATCTCTTCCCTCACTTATTTTTTCATGTCTAACCCACCCACCCTCCGTCTCTTTTAATTAGACGTTATCTCAATCCACACTCTAATCATTTGACGATCACGATCCATGTTTACGGTGTAGAAACTTATTATTTGCTTATCTGATCTGGCTGCGGTGTAGGAACTTATTATTTGCTTATCTGATCTGGCTGGTTTTATTTTTACATGGTTTCACTGTGTCCTTTGTATTCCAAAATAAACCCTAGTGTTTTTTTTTTCCTTAAGAATTTACAACTATCCTCTTATTAAAGGCAATCTTATTTAAGATATTGTAGAATATTAATCGTAAAATTCTCTTCTAACCATTGTTCTCAAATTCATAAGTTAACTCTCCGAATTTATCGTTTTTACACTCTTACGTTACTAAATCAAGTCGAGTGAGTGTAAAAGTATGTGTGTAAACTTTATAAAAATACAAATTATTTATTATTTATCTCATCAATACAATTTTATATTTTTTAGCCAAAAATGACCCAAAGCCAACGAATCCAACTATTCAATCATTGGGCTTCATCAATGTTTCTTTCGCCATTTTTTTTTTCACTTGTGTTGCGTGACTTGCATCTCATCGGCCATCCCACTCATTCAGATTAAAACACAGTCATTTTAAGCAGCTGATAGTATTGGCAGCGGAGAGAAGCTGAACCCTCAAAATCAATCTGGCCTTCACCAATGCTATCGACGCTGTGAATCATCAGCCAGCACTCTGCCAACGAGTAGCCGTATCCAAGCTTTTCAAAACCATTTGAATATCCTCCACCGTGATTTCGCTATAGCCATCAATGTCGAACATCGAGGATGCGTCCTCCAAATCTTGTACTCGAAGTGTGGCCACTGAAAGGAGGGTGAACACGGATTTCAAACCGCTAACATAGTTGCTGTCAATGAAAACGATGGTGATTGGGGAGGGACTCATATCAATGTCGAAGGAAGCGGAGAGAGCATATCGTGTTAGGATTCGTACACGCAGTGGAATGAAATTAATTTAATAAATTACGAATCCCAAAAAGATGATCTATTAAAAGCGTTTAAATCGAGTTAATAGTTAAGAATCGTATCTATGCAAATTCCTGTGTATGCTTTGCGAATTCGTGGTCTAACACTTTCTTGGTCGATCAATCTCTAGAAGCCGACTCTACGAATCCACTCCTTCTACCGGTATCCACACCGAACAGTACTCCAACACGAACGGCAGCGTGCTAGCGCCTTCAAGCTTTGGATCTGGCTCTCATCCTCTTCCCTTCTTATCCTCTTCTTTATCCTAGCCATTAGATTAAAATATG
Source organism: Acacia confusa (assembly GCA_037074495.1). Lineage (NCBI taxonomy): Eukaryota > Viridiplantae > Streptophyta > Magnoliopsida > Fabales > Fabaceae > Acacia > Acacia confusa. The sequence goes on from CM073514.1 coordinate 15,728,236, forward strand.
AACAGTTCAGATTTCATCTTTTATAAAAATATTATTTTAAAATATTTTTTAATAATTTATTATTTTATTAATATTTTTATAAAAGATGAATATTTTTATAAGAGATAAAATCTGAACCGTTTATATTTTAATCTAATGGCTAGGATAAAGAAGAGGATAAGAAGGGAAGAGGATGAGAGCCAGATCCAAAGCTTGAAGGCGCTAGCACGCTGCCGTTCGTGTTGGAGTACTGTTCGGTGTAAAAATATTAATAAAATAATAAATTATTAAAAAATATTTTAAAATAATATTTTTATAAAAGATGAAATCTGAACCGTTCATATTTTAATCTAATGATTGAGATAAAAAAGAGGATGGGAAGTGGATGGGAAGGGAAGAAAATAGAAGCCAAATCCTCAAGTTTTTGTCTCACATCTCTCTTCTAGGATTCTTTTGTGACTCTTCAATTCTCTTGTGTGTAATCAAATTACTTACAACCTAAGGGTATTTATAACCCTTATAGGCCACATTAAATATTCAAAATCAATCTTATTAATTTTGAAATTGAATTGAAAATTAAATCTGTCTAACCGATTCAATCCAATCTATTTATTTAATGTGAATTAAAAGCCAACTGATTCGATTTATCTTCATAAATTAAATATGAGATATGATATCTATCTTCATAAATCAAATTATTGATTTATCTTCATAAATCAAATATGAGATATGATATATATCTTTTTAAATCAAATTTGAGATACAATATCTCAATTAGTCTAAATGATTAGCTCATTGGACATAATTTCCAACACATCGATCTTCACTTTGGTGTACAACTCTTGCTTAGCCTCTGGGTGTTGATCTCTGCCATCGATGGTGAAGCCCTTTTAAGTGCTCTTCATGGTGTTGATCTCTTCTATGATTTTTTCTTGGTTCTGGGGTTTAAATCTCCTATCTGCCATTCACGATTGTGGCTCAATTTTTTATTTTATTCTTTTTATTTCTAATTTTTGAAAACTTCTGGATAATTGTTAATTTTGATTTTTGTTCCTCTACATACTAGATCCTATTTGCTGGTCTAGATTCTAGTTTATACTTTGAAGGACTTTTTTTTTTCTCCAAATGTAATGTTAATTTGAGTTTATGCTTGTATGTTCCCTTTCCCATTCAAAGAACATGATTAAGACCTGAGCTGCGGAGGTTGAGTGTGGAGCCAACTCTTAGTTGATCTTCGTCAAAGCTGAGGTGGAGCTTTCTTTTTCCAATTCAGCTTTGCCACCTTTGCATAAACTAGTCAAAAAAGCATTTTTAACAGTCAAACTTAGAGATTAAATAATGGCAGGCCAAAATTACTCTAATTTAGAAACTTTCAAGGCAAAATTGTGCCAAAAAAAAAAAAGCCTTCCAGGTACCCAACACACCTAAGTGAAAACTTCCGAGGTAAATACAGATAGTATCCCTTTTTACAAAATCTCTCCATTTTCTCTCTTCTGACGAGGATTAAATAAGGGTCAAATAGGCCGGTGGAGTTATAATGAAGATCAGAGTGCTACCATCCACACATTAGATTTTGAGGTTAGGAGGTTTTTGGCAAATCATGCTGTTGTGCAGTCATATTTGTTATTCTGTAGTCAAGTACATCAATCCTATCATCACCAAACACTACATGCACGTTTAGAGTATCAAGAGAGCGATATCGATCAAAAAATAGTTTTAAGAGTTTTAGGACTTGTTTGATTCTATTTTTAAAAATAGTTTTTTTAAAACAAAAAAAAATTATCAAACTTGTTTGAAATGCTAAAAAGAAAAAAAATAGAAAGTTGTTTTTAAAAACCAAAGCCGGTAATTTGTTTCTAAATTCCCGTTTTCTTGGCTTTCAAAACATTTTTATAGAAGTGTTTTTACAAAGGGTTTAATGTTTTTGTATTTGTTGTATAAACATTTTTTTTGCCTTATTCACAAAAAAAATGAGTAGGTCCCACTAATATTTTCTTTCTCTTCTCTTTAATAGGACTCGCTCATTTTGATTTGAGTGAGGCAAAAAAAAAAAATGTTCCTACAATAAATAAAAAAATATTAAACTCTTTTAAAAAACAAGTTTTGAAAACAAAAACTATTTTTGAAGTGACTTGACAGTGGTTGACATTTTTGGTGTGGTATATAATGAATAAGTGACAACCTCAAAAAATAAAAATAAGAAAACACTTAAAAACTATTTCGATTTTATAGTTTTTAAAAGCAACCTGCTGTTTTTTGTTTTTTTTTATAAAAAAAACAACTTATTAAAAATAGTTTTTCAAATAATTTTTAATATTTTCCATTTTTTATTTAAAAAAAAAACCACTTTCAAATCTTATTCTTAAAAAAACTTTCATAAAGTAACTTGCGAAAGATATTTTTGGATTTTTTTTTCAAAACTTATTTTTAAAGACAATTTTATAAAACTATTTGGGAGAAAACAAAAAAACAAGTAGGCCCTTAATCTCTCCGGAAACACTACTTCCAAATGCATTGTAGAACAGTACAAGTAAGGTCAACTAAAGTTCGAGGTGGCATTAGATTTATTTAAGCATAGGGAGGGAACTTAATAATCTTTCCCTTCCATCTTTTTTTTTTAAAAAAAAAAATCCTTATAAAATTATATAGTAGTTATAAAATTATTTTTCAAAACTTAAATAGTAACTTAGTTTTTGAACTGTCCACATGATGCAATGGGGTTAAGTCTACATGACGTTGATATGTTTAGTGCTCAGTTGGACTCTAATTTAACAATTACATGTTGGCGTTTGAATAATACTAGCTAGTACTTTCTTTTTTGACATGCATGCTGACATTTAAACACTAATCTATCCTGTTTTTTTTTTTCCCAAACAAAAAGTGAGGCGAAAATAAAGAAATAGTAGACATAATTGGGTGTGTCTTTATTTGAGATGAAAGAGTTGGGGCATGAAGATTGATTTGATCGATATAGGACGAGTTTCACAAAGGATTATGAAGAGGTAGGGTGTAGGATCACGTAAGAGTAGGCTCTTTCGTGGTATGTGTACGTACGATGCCTTTGTTTGGCTTTTGGATGAGAGTAGTCTTCTTGTTTTTTACCCTCTATAATTTGGTTAAAACTTAAAAACACACCACCACCTCACTCATGCGTCTTTGATTATGAGTTGTTCAATTCAAACTGATCATATATATAGAGAGAGAGGGGGGGGGTATGGGACAAATTTTTTTGGGAAGGCAATTTTGCCCTGTAAATGTTAAAATAAGAGTAATTTTGTCATAATCATTATCTCAATTAATTTTAACCATTAGCTGATCAAATATGTTGAACTGACAATCTACATGGACGTCCAACTCATTTTTGTTAAAATTCAATTTTACTCTGAAAGTTCATATATCATCTATTTCATCTTCTTCAAACTTAGATTTAAAACTTTTTGGATAAAGTTACACCTTAACAAAAATGACGTGGACTATCAGTTCAACCTATTCAGTCAACTAATATTCGAAATTAATTAGGATAACAACCGGGGAAAAATTATTCTATTTTAAAAACTTTGAGGACAAAATTACTCATCGATAAAAACTTTCAGAACAAAAATGCTCCTTAACCCTGACCCACACACCAAGAGATGCACACGCACAAATATATCAGTGTGTGTGGCCCTCAACTCTCAAGAGATTGGGCTTCTCACACATACGAACATCGACACAAACACAGATATATCAGATATATCTGTGTGTGCGTGCGTGGCCCGCCCGCCCGCCCGCCCCGAGGGGGGGAGGGAAGAGATCTATGTGTGTAGCCCCTCAAGAGATTGAGCTTGGTTCTTGTTCTAATGATGAAGCGTTATTACTTCATCCTAATTTTATATATATATATATATATATATATATATGAACTTTTTCTTCTTCCGCCCATATATATATGAATTTGGAACAAGAGAATTACAGATATTGATGTAGTACATAATCATATATATGAAACATGGATCACATGGGAAGGGAAGAGGGAATTAATGAGTGGAAGGTGCCGGCCTGTTTCCCTATGCTTTAAAAAACGGAAGGAATAATCAATAATTATTACCTCCGATTTTAAATATAGGCTATAGTTTGTATTGTGATTTTACATTACAAATAATCTTTTATATTTAGAACCAGAAGAGTATTATTTTCCACTGACAATAAAAGTTTGTCATTATGGCTCTTGGTTAAGTAGAGGTTTATTTTAACATTTTAAAAATATTTTTATCGAAATTAGTATGTATAGGGAGTTTTATCTCCACTAATAGAAAAGAATACTAGATTAAAAAAGATGTCATTATTTACTCTTCTACAGTTCCACCACGTGATGTACTGAACTTTTTTATTATTATTTTTGGACGTTTTTGCCCTCTATTAATAAAAATAAATAAATAAATACTGTTGCACAAGGAGTAATTACCGTGTTATGTTGAGGCTGAGAGGGTTGTTGTATCTTACGTAAGCTAACGTAACTCTATGTTTAAAAGAGGAAAACAATGAGAGATATTATTGGGGAAAAAAATACATTAAAAATATCAAAAGGACAAAGGCTAATCTTGAATTTCAATTGAACTAAATTGAAATTTCGAAATCATGAGAAATCTTCAAAAATTACATCATTACCCTCATTTTTTAAAAAAGAACTTAAAACCCTTTACCAGTTGCTGGTGATCTTATTGCTAACTAGCCGCCAAAAGTCTAGCGGCCTGTTATATTTTGTTAAGATTTTAAGTTAAAAGTAATAAATAGCAAAATAAAGTAGTTAATAGCATGACTAGAGTAGTAAATATGGTCCTTGTGGCTGAATAACTTCTTCTTCTTCTTCTTTTTTTTAATCCATTAGTACTTGACACTACTTAAAACTAACTAGTCATGAGAATGTAAGCCCACTATGGAGGAACCATTGTTAAGGTTAAGTGATTATCGTGGTTGTATATATAGAGCTATGATACCACTATTTAAGTTGGAACAACTCATAGCTAGTTGATTTAGTTGTTTGGTGGTTGAGTAATTCTAATAGGCTTTTTTCCCAAAATACTTTCTTTTAGGAAACTATTTACTAAAATGCCCCCACTTTTAAACTATTTCCCATTATGCCCCTCCCTGGAAACATATTCTCTATCTACCCCCATTTAGTCGACTAAATAAGGGTTTTAGTCGACTAAATGGAGGTTTAATTTTTTTTTTGAAAACCGTCGACATTTAGTCGACTAAATGTCATGAGGGTGAAATTTTTTTCAATAACCCCGACATTTAGTCGACTAAATCCTGTATATATACAGCTATGATACCACTATTTAAGTTGGAACAACTCATAGCTAGTTGATTTAGTTGTTTGGTGGTTGAGTAATTCTAATAGGCTTTTTTCCCAAAATACTCTTTTTTATGAAACTATTTACTAAAATGCCCCCACTTTTAAACTATTTCCCATTATGCCCCTCCCTGGAAACATATTCCCTATCTACCCCCATTTAGTAGACTAAATAAGGGCTTTAGTCGACTAAATGGAGGTTTATTTTTTTTTTTGAAAACCGTCGACATTTAGTCGACTAAATGTCATGAGAGTGAAATTTTTTTCAATAACCCCGACATTTAGTCGACTAAATCCTAGGATTTAGTCGACTAAATGTCGACAGTGAGCCTTTTTTCAATAATAATAGATAATAATGACTATTTAGGAACAAATTAATTCAAACCCTATTATTTAGGAATAAGTTGGATCATATCATTATCTTCTTGATTTCATGATTATCATTATATTTACTTCTATTATTATCCATTATTATTATTATTATATGATAATAATATAATATATACATATATTCCCTACCTGTTATTTGGTTAGATCCTATTATTTAGGGATACCTTAGATCAAATCTTGTAATCTCTAATATATTTTATTCATCTCATTACTGCTTTCCTAATATTGTTATTATTATTATTATTCTTTTATAATTAATCTACTATCCACTATTTTTATCAATTATTGTAAAAATATGTATTCATCAATAACTTTGCAAAAACGCACGCATGGCTCTCTGGCTTTTTTTTTTGTTTCAATTTACACGCACTCACGGAAAAATAATCATGCAGAGAAGAAGAAGAAAACGACGAGGATCTGGAAAGAAAAGAAGAACATTGTTATAGATGATCATAATGATTACTGTGAGTGTGTGTAAACTGAAACAAAAAAAAAAAAAAAAAAAACCAGAGAGCCATGCATCTGTTTTTGCAAAGTTATTGATGAATACATATTTTTACAATAATGGATAAAAATAGTGGATAGTAAATTAATTATAAAAGAATAATAATAATAATAACAATATTAGGAAAGCAGTAATGAGATGAATAAAATATATTAGAGATTATAGGATTTGATCTAAGGTATCCCTAAATAATAGGATCCAACCAACTAACAGGTAGGGAATATATGTACATGTTATATTATTATCATATAATAATAATAATGGATAATGCATAATAATAGAAGTAAAAATAATGATAATCATGAAATCAAGAAGATAAAGATATGATTCAACTAATTCCTAAATAATAGAACTTAAATTAATTTGTTTCTAAATAGTCATATTATCCATTATTATTGAAAAAAGGCTCACTGTCGACATTTAATCGACTAAATTCTGGGATTTAATCGAGTAAATATCGGGGTTATTGAAAAAAATTTCACCTCCACGACATTTAGTCGACTAAATCCTAGGATTTAGTCGACTAAATGTCGACGGTTTTCAAAAAAAAATTAAACCCTCATTTAGTCGACTAAAGCCCTCATTTAGTCGACTAAATGGGGGTAGACAGGGAATATGTTTCCAGGAAGGGGCATAATGGGAAATAGTTTGAAAGTGGGGGTATTTTGGTAAATAGTTTCCTAAAAAGGGACACTTTAGGAAAAAAGCCAATTTTAATAAATATTGTTGTTTCACTATTTACTACTCTAGTTTTGTTATCAACTACTCTTATTTTAAAAATTCAAAAGTTGTATTAAGAACTTTGCCTACAATAATCCGAAGGAGACAATATCGAAATGAAAGTGGTAGATATCAAAATAAGAGTAGTTATTTGAAAATTGTTACCAATAAGGGCATCTTTTACTACTTTCATCTTGTTATTTATTTAGTTTTGTCTTTACCTGGTTGCATCTGTAGATTATTCTTCTTCACTAGTTTTGCTAAGACCATGAGTGATCTAGAGTCATGTCCACATCAAAGAGCTAGAGGTTTGGAGTGGTTTCTTTTCTTCTTCTTCTTCTTTTTTTTTTTTGGAAATTGAGGGCATTTTAGTATTTTGTCAGAAAATAACTGGGGCCCAAAAAAATGACATTAGGTTAGATTTAACTATCATGTTATTTTTTCCCTTATTTTCAAGGTTAATGATCATTTTTGCACTATTAAAAAAAAATACTCTCTTTGGTCTTTATTATAATGTACTAAATAATAATTTTCACAAACCAATAAAGATAATTAAAGTCAATAAAGTTATCTTAAAATCTAAATAACTTCCAGTAGTATCTATACTAATTGTACTAAACTCTAATATTATACCATTTTAGTCATATTTATAAGTTCATTTTGACAAAAAAAAATTGGTCCTATTTATAAGTTCTCTTTCAAGTAATAAATGAGATTGTGACAATTTTGTTGTACTAATAAAAACAGATAGGAAAGAAAGAGTTAAAATTATACACATTTATAATTGAGGGAAAAGTTGAAGATTCACCTCATAATCATTGAGCTAACTAACTTTTATTGATATATGTGATTTAGTTAAAATGAACTTATAAATAGAATCAAAGTGGTATTAATTATTACTCTCACGCACTATTTTTATTAATTAGGGGCATACATGAAAAAAATAATTATTGTGCTTTGGAAACAAGCTAATACCTTATAAAAAATACTAAATACACTTACTAGTTGATACCTTATAATAAAAATAAAAATTTAATACTCAGTGCTTTTTAAATAAAAGTTAATGAATATTATTACAATTTTAACTAATTTATATTTTTTGTGTGAGAGTGGCATAAAATGCACATTACATTTCCGATTAAGGGAGGTAGGACCGCACATCAAAGATTTAGCCTAATCCAATCATTGCTTCCTTTAACTAATTATAGAAGACAATCATAAAAAGTTAAAAACCAAAAAACAAGTACAAACGTGAAGCTGTGGGGGAAAAAAAAAGGTACACCCGATAAAAAAATATCATTGGGAAGAGGGAACCCGGTTCCCTGCTTTTCTAAAGGAAAGGTAGGGATGAGTTATGTGTCATCTAGATCTGATCTGGATAATTGATATCAATTTTTTTTTTAAAAAAATTAATAGGTAAAGATCCTAAAATAAAACTAATCTTTGAACTAACATTTCCTTAAAAAATGATTTTTTTCATATAGAAAAAAATAAAAATGAAAAAAAAATTATGGGCCGTCCAGATCTAGATCTGGACGACCAGGAGTTTGTTCGTACGGATGAGCTCCCCCTACTTATTCTTGGGATAGGCAGGGAATCCAGATCCTGGGGAAGAGAGTGAGAGAGACACCATGTCGGTAATTGAGAGAGAGCAAAAGTTTTGAAAATATTTTTTTGTTAAAATTTTCAAAAAAAGTTTAGGTGTCGGGCGGTTAAAGAAACAGATATTTCTAAGAATACACTTCTTTCTTGTTTTTTTTTTATAAATAATTTTTTTAAGTCATTTCTTAAGGCATACAACTTTGTTTCTTATACCTCAAAATTTAAACCACTTTTTTTCCTATTCTTATTAAATATATATCTTTATATATAAGACATCAATTAATAAATGTATTTGGTTCTTTTTATAAGGTATTTACTTGTTTCAAAAAAAAAAGTTAATTTTTTTCCATGTATACACATGATTAACTAAAATCAACATAAGAAAATATAATTTAAAATCAAAATATTTAGCAAGAAGAATTTACTCAAGGACTTAATTCTAAGTGATGATTATAAGAAAAAAATAATTTGGTTAAGAAAGAATCAATTAATTTATCATAATATATGTTTGTGTGTAATAGTACATGATTTAAATACATTTTAGACCAATATATGAATTTATGAGCAAGTGAGAATTTAATTAAAAAAAATTTCTTAAAAAAAAAAACTGGAAAGGATCTATTAAAATACGTAAAATAACCTCTATAAAATAAAAGGGGCAACAAGTAGAGGAGCTTTAAATGCCACGCCAATAATTTATTGGAAGGGAAAAACAAAACCCAAAATCAATCAGTTAAACAAAACATGAGAGAGTGAGAGAGAGAGGGCAGCATTGAAAATGGAATTTCTCACTCCAAATCTCCCCGCATGTGGAGAGAAAAGTAGGATTAGCCCCATTAGAGTTGGGAAATCAGACCGTACTAGTACTTGTCAAGCTGACTCTTTTAGGTCCTAGTCCTTTAAGGGCGGGGTTTAAAAATTAGAGAAGTTAAATAAAACAAGTTTTACAGGGCTGACCCTGTAGAGTCTCGGACTTAAAAGAAGCTAGCCTTGCAGAGCCTCGGCTCAGCGCTACAGGTCATTATAATGGATGTGTTCATGATGTGAGAGAAGAAATTCACGATATTGAAGAAATTCATGATATTCTTAATTATGAAACATCATACTAGTCAAAATGAAGCACAATCAAATGTCTTTAAAATTGATAATAGTGGTGAAGAAAATAACAATGATAGTCATCGTACTAATGTTGCTTAGTGATATGCTTCTTATATTTTTATGTGAGTTATTTATGGACAATAGTTTGTTTTTTATTGGAAATTAGTGAATGTATTTATTTGTTAGATGATTCATGTTGTTTGGATATTTATAAATGCAACATTTATTTGATAAATTAGAACTTTAATTGTTACAATTTACTAATTGTATTTTAAAAAAAAATTGAAGGAAAAATAGTTTAAAATTGGAATAGTAACTTTCAAGCTTTGTTGGGCTGGCTTGACCTTGGTGCTCTTAGGCCAAGTCTTGAAAAACAGATTTTTTTTAATTTTTTTCTAATCTTGAGCCCTGTAAGACTAGTCCTGTTAGGCCTTTGCCCTCAAGGGCTAGTTATGTAATCTGGCATTGATTCTCAACTCTAAGCCTTTCGATCCCATTTTCTCCCCATCTTTTCTTTCCCTCTTTTTTTTCTTGCCTGATGAGAAAAATCATTTCTCTATCTTATTTTCTCTTTTAATTTTCTTTCTTCTCTCATTTTTTTCTCAATCCCAGCAAGGAGGGATAAGTAGCCCAGTCTATCACAGTGAAGCTGGACTAAAGTTTTTTTAAGTCTTTTCCATGATTTAAGGCCCTGAAAGTAAAGTCCAGAAGCTTTAACAAATCCCATTTTATCCTATGAGAAATACTTTCATATAGTAACAGCTTGTTTGTTTGGTTTGAGGGAAGAGAGGGAGGAGAGAGAAATTTTCTCTCTCATCTTTACAAAATAACCCATGAAAATTTTTCCATATTTTAAAGATACACTCTCAACAAAAAAAAATATTTTTTTCATTAATTGTAATTTGATCAATGTCCTCTATTCCTTCCCATCCCCTCCATTCAATTAACCAAAAACACTCCAAGAGGATCATGTCATCTGAATTCCAACTGATAAAAATATAAAAACTCATATCATTTTAATTTTAGTCGGCCGATGACTCATTTGAAATAGTTCAAATTTTATTTTGTTTTTTTTTTTAAAAAATCTTAATTTAAAAAATTAAAACAAAATAATCAACCAATATTTTTCTTAAAAACAAGATACAACTTGATTTTTTTTTTAAAGATGCGTCATCAACGACTAAGATCAAAATAATATGAGTTATTGAGCATGTTTGGTAAAGTTTATATGAGGAGCTTATGGAGCTTATCATACGGGCTTTTTTCCCATAGTGCCCCTTTTTAGGAAACTATTTACCAAAAAATTTGAACCCCTCGAAATTTAGTCAACTAAACCCCTGGTTTAGTCGACTAAAGGGAGGTAGATTGATAATATGTTTCCAGAGGAGGGCATAATGGAAAATAGTTTCAAATTACGGGGGTGGGCGTTAAAAAGCCCACACCTGACATTTAGTCGACTAAACCACTTGGTTTAGTCGACTAAATTTCAACGGTGAGGGTTTTTAAACACCTCAAACGCCGCTAATCGACTAAATCTCCCCCCCAAACCCCTCCCCCATCTCTTTTTCGCCAAAATCTCTCTGAATCCGTTGGTGGGTTGCGAAGAGAACTTCAATCAACTTGCATTTGCTTCAATTTCGGTATGTTTTCGTCCCATTTTCGGAATTCCACCATCGACATTGTGTTATTGCAAACCCCATTTGTGTTTTACTGTTTTGTGCTTAGATTTGATGGTTTTATTGTGTATATATGATTGATTTGAGTTTTTCATTGATATGTATGGAGGAAAACAATGAATGTATATGTTTATGATAATTTTTTTACGTTTATGCAAATTTTTTTATTTTTGGACGAATTTATCTTCGTTTTTATCAAGAATTGGTGGTTTTGTTGTGTATGTATGATTGATTTGAGTTTTTCATTGATATTTATGGAGGAAAACGATGAATGTATATGTTTATGATAATTTTTTTGCGTTTATGTGAATTTTTTTATTTTTGGACGAATTTATCTTCGTTTTTCATCAAGAATTGGTGGTTTTGTTGTGTATGTATGATTGATTTGAGTTTTTCATTGATATTTATGGAGGAAAACGATGAATGTACATGTTTATGATAATTTTTTTGCGTTTATGTGAATTTTTTTATTTTTGGACGAATTTATCTTTGTTTTTCATCAAGAATTGGTGGTTTTGTTGTGTATGTATGATTGATTTGAGTTTTTCATTGATATTTATAGAGGAAAACGATGAATGTACATGTTAATGATAATTTTTTTGCGTTTATGCAAATTTTTTTGTGTTTATGAGTATTTCTTGTTTATGTTGAAAGTGTTTGTTAGTGAAAATGATGAATGTAAATGTGAAATTGAGAATGATGAATGTTTCTTGTTTCCTGATTGATTGTAACGTCCCTTTGTAGGTCTTTGTTCTCATCATGCGTCGTAGACAAGCTCCTGCTGACACCGGCAATGTGTGTGGGAGACGGATCAAGCACCGAGCATCGTGCGGGGCATCCTCCTCTAGGCAACAGCATGCACCGAAACCTGAGCCTGAGCCCGTTGTTGACCTCCCGTTTGGATATTTGTTTGAAAATAATGAAGCAGAGCATGAACGATTCATAAGAGATTTTGCTTCCAGACCCATCATTAAGCCGAAGTCATTAGACATGACATTCTTTGCATTTGAGGGCCTTGACATTGTGCCGTTGTTGGGAACTTCGCATTTGGGAGGGCTAGCGGAGATGAGTTGTCCCTATTCAGAGGTTATGGTGAGAGCTTTCTACCATAACATGATCTACATTCATGGTGATTTGCAATCTCGTGTCTGCGGGGTTGACATTCTGGTGACGGCTGACATGTGGACAGATCTTCTTGGATTTGATTTTGATGCTGGTGATAGATACCAATTTGATGGGGACACCAATTTTGTCATGGAGGGATATGTTCGAGATGAGGCTGTGTATGCGTTTAGGAGGCCAGGAGGGCATAGACCTATAGTGACTGTGGGACAACTGACTGTTAGTTCTCGGATCCTCTTCTACGTCATCACCCACATATTGTTTCCTCGGGCCTACAATCATTCACGAGTGTTGGAGGGTGATATCCCCATTATGTGGTCCATCAGGAATGGCATTGAGGTTAATTGGAGACATTATATCTGTTGGCATATGTATAAGGCAAGACATAAAGGTGCACTCCCATGCGCCTACTTGGTTCAGAAGATTTTGGAGAAATTTGGTGTTTCTATAGACGATGAGGTGATGGTGAAACAGGAAGCATGAAATGCCATCTTTGGACAGCGCCTCCTAGAGCAGTGCAAGATCACCAAGGGTGCAGATGGTGGGTGGCACTACATTGGTGAAGAGGATGTTGATGCTGCTGTTGGTCAGGGTCCACCCTTTGTACCTGATGTTGGTCAGGGTCTACCTATTGTTCTTCCTGAGGTCGATGATGATGACGGCGACGATGTTCATCCTGAGCCGGAGGGTGGATTCTCCCTTAGTGATGTCATGCAGGCCATCCAACACCAGGGCAGGATGCAGAAAAAGAGGTGGAAGATAGAGAATGAAAGGTGGAGGTGGATGCAGGCTCGGATGAAGTGGGTAGAGGAGACGCTTGGTCAGATGCAGCTTGGAGGAGCACTGAATGCTGCCGAGGGTAATGATGTGGCTGATGAGCACACGGAGGATGATGGGAATCCAGAGCATGCAGATTAGATTTATGGTGTTCATGTTTTATGTACTTTCATTGACTTTATGTTTTATGTTCGGACATTGAAACTTTATGATTTTTTGTTTAGTAACTTCAATTTGTGATTTTCATTACACATTTGATCCGCTAATGTCCCAAAATGAGTCAATAATACCATACAACATATCAATCAACTGAATGGTCCAAATTTCGAAGCCATTAACAACACAACTCATAGTACCCTAAATACAAAACATTTTACATAGACTTCAAGTTTGCCTATTCCTCGTTGGACATGTGCGCATATTATGACCGACTTGGTGGCAATTCCTACATCTTTGCTGACTGCTTGAGGGCTGAGACTCCACCCAATCCATCTCATTTTGTATCCTTGTAGACTTTGGTCTTCCCTTTGTGCGGGCCAAAGTTGCATTTGGGATAACTGTTGGGCCCTCTCCTTGTTGAATTAACAATTCATTGCCTATAGGATACCAGTGTGCTGCATATACCTGACTAATGTATAGGATAGTGAATATCGGATCAACGTAATCATAATGGTTCAAATCCTTCATCTTGCATATTGCTAATACGTGGCTGCAGGGATATCTTCTTGCTGTGAACTTCCCACATTGACATTTGCGATTTATCAAGTCAACCCTCATTATGTCACCGGCAACATATGTAGATTGATTATATGCGTCCTCAACCTCATATAACTGTAAATCTCTGTCATGAAGCCGCACACGGTATGTAACTGTCATCTGGTCCATCCTTTGTAAGTGTTCTTCAACCTTTTTTGACACTGTCCTACCTGCAGCGATATTTTTGTTAATCTCAACACGCCTGATGACAAAATATTCGACCAGTCTACTACAGGTCATCTTCACCAAAGTCGTTATAGGCAGATTACGTGCACCCCTAAGGATCTTGTTCACACACTCGGCTAGGTTAGTCGTCATGTGACCAAACCTCCGTCCGTCTTCATCGTAGGACCTACACCATTTCTCTTTTGGAAGCCGGTCAAACCAGGACACAACCTGTGGGTTACAATCAATAAATTCCTGAAACTTCCAGTCAAACTAGATCTTTGAACTCATGTACCCTGCATAACATGTTAAAGCAAACTTATAACAAAGGCTGCATTACAAACATGTTCAAGTATGTGAAGGTAGTAACCAAAGTGTATACTTTCATACCTAAGTTCATAACTGTTTTCTTTAGTTGCACATCCTTGAATCTGGTATTAAAGTTGCTCGCAACATAACGTAGGCAATACACATGATAGGCATACGGAGGCTGCCAATTGCGGTGATCTTTAACCGCTTTTATGATACTGGCGTGACGATCAGATATCAAACAAATGCCTGTCCTCTGCGTCACATGATCACGTAACAGACAAAGAAACCACCACCAGTCATCATACTTCTCACCAGGAGGAACAACAGCAAAGGCAATTGGTAAGACTTTCCCATCCCCATCCTGTGAAGTCGTAATCAAGAGAGTACCTTTGTATTTTCCGTACAAGTGGGTGCCATCAATTTGTAGTATGGGCTTACAGTATTTGAAGGCTTCAACTGTCTGGTTAAATGTCCAAAAAACTCTACGAAAGACGTGTAAGTTGACATAAAACCGACAATGGTCGGAACATTCATCTGTATCAAGCCTGAAAATAGAGCCCACGTTAACCTGCGTCATGTATGTCAACCAATTGGGCAAGAATGCATATGATTCCTCCCAATCACCAAATAACTTCACAATGGCCTTCATTTTCGCCTTCCAAGCCTTCTTGTATGTTATATTATATCCATACATACGCTGCATCCTCTCTTGTATCAGCGTTGGCTTTAAAGCTGGATCTTCTCTTAACATACCTTGTTAAAGCATAACAAACTTTAGAATATAATGTCAATAAACAAACAGAAGTAGAAAGCAACAAAAATATGAAACATACTGATAATCCCGGGTAAGACTCTGGTTCAGGCAGGTGTGATCTCTAACCCACTTATCGACCACCCAACAATTTCCATTCTTGCCTGTCATTGCCCTCATATACCAGGGACAACTGTCAGCATGATTTCGACACTTCATCACAAACCTCCGTTCATCACTTTTTTCAACTTTGGCTGAACGATGAGTCTTCATGCAATACAATTTCACGGCATGATGCATCTCAGACTTAGAAGGAAATTGCTGATACACATATAATGGATCGCCTAACTGCCATCCACCTTGCCTGTCATCATCACCATACAACATCTCTAATTCATCGTCACAGTCAACCGCACTAATTTGAGAATAGTGCGGGCTTTCGGTCCAAAACGGCTCACTATCAGGTCCAACATCTGTCAATATGAATTTTCTATCAGAACCAGTAAATAAACAATACAAAAACAACCACAAATTCAAGTCTACTAAATTACCACTACTAATTGGGTCAATACGAAGTGGTGGCATTGTTGCAGTCCCTGGGTTTACTAGGTTCGGGCAAGAATCAAAATCACCCTCCACATCGGTATCTGAGCTGTCACCTAGTGGAATAAACCTCTCAAATTCGTCCTCCTCATCGCTGTGCATATCCTCATCTTCCATCAATGTTACCTGACTTAACACTTGTGAAGGTGCAGATACACCAACATGTCTATCTTCTTCACCAAAATACTGTGGGGATCTTGGATGCATAGGTATAGATGATGATTCGCCAGATTCAATTTCAACATATATCTCAATAAAATTTTGTACTCTCCGATTAGCAAATGCATCTATGACACAATCTACATCTTCATCATCACATACATCGGTACTAATGTAGTATAAATTATCCTTACCCACTATAGTCTCCACTTTAGCAATTAACCGATGAATGCATTGGCTGCCATGTAGTCCCAATTTTTGGTAAATTCTTTCTTTCAGCTCGTTGTATGTAGTATCCCGTTTGATTTTCATCATTTTCACTTTCCCTTCAAATTGAACACCTTCGGGACCATCAAAATACCTCCCACTGTGGTAGATTATAGTCATGTAAGTGTTTGAACTTGAACTCATTTTTTACACCAGAATTTTAGCTGCAGAATGGAGGGTTTTAGCTGACCAAATAAAAAAATTTATGAAAAACGAAGTGATATTCTTTAAAAAAATAAAAACCACTCAACCGATGTAAATCTTTTCACTTTCACATGTATATTCATCATTTTCCTCCATAAATAGGAATGAAATACTCAAATCAAGCAAAGACACACAACAAAACAACCCAATCAAAGCACAAAATGCAAAAACGCAAATGGGGGTTTGATCGATGATACTTTTGTCGTTAAAGTGATCAATTAAACTAGGTCCTAATTAATTATGCAGTTTAGGGTCAACCTAGGTCATTCTCCCAAGGAGCAAGCTGTGGGTTTTCTTTAGGACTAATTTTCAAGTGATAAAAGATGCAGTAGAATGTAAACGGACCTAAACTAGAATGCAAAATACTACTACCTATATGCAATTAACTAACTAAATGGACTAATGCAATTGACTCTAAAACCTATATGAAAATGAGACTAATTTATATGAATTTGAATGCAATTTTTGGGGGTTTTTTTATGAGAGAAGAATTAAAATCCTAATAGAAAGAATTGATTAAAGGCAAATAAAATAATAAAGGTCTAGTTCAGTTATGATGACGAAGGGGACAACTTAGGAATTGCAAGGAGTAAACTTTCTTAGCCCAAATTAATTAATTAGACCCAAGGGAGATTAATAGATTTAATTACCCAATTGAACACGGGAAACCCTCTAGTTCAATAACACATATCTCACTAGAAAACTCATAATGAAATAAGCGGTGGCTAATTAAACCCCATTTAAAACCAATCATAAAATAATCTTGAAAATCTTGTTTACAATTATCTAATTGAACAACCAGATAATTTATCAACCCAATTAAACAATTACGATGATAAACCAAATTAACAATTAAATTAATAACGAAAACTCAATTACTAATTTAATTGACAATCCAAAGGTTGCAAACAAGAGTCCAACAATAAGCATAAAACTTCGAATTACCAGTCTAATCCAAAAGAAATAAGTTTACAATCTAAAACTAGATTGTTCTCAATTAACACAACTCGGAATTATTTAAAACTAAATAATCTCAAATTTGAATTAAAAAGATAAAAAGAAAGACACTCCCTTGTGATCTTCATGTGTAAGCTCTAGGCTCTAGTCTCCTCCATGCTCTTTCCAAATTGCCTCCCAAAGAGCTTACGCTGCCATAGAAATCATTCCTCCTCCCACAGCCAAACCAGTCACTGCCATGATGAATATGCCAATGAACTCACCAACCAATCCGTGCGTGAGAGGGATAGGATGAAGAATTGATTAAATGGAGGTGGGGTCTGCGTGGGTGAATTGCAATTGAAGAGTAGGTGACGATATGAGTAGGAATGGAATGAGGAATTGATTAATTCAATCCTCTCCTGTAAGTGCGTCTCTCCGTCTTCGGCTCAGCGTGTTGGCGTGTCGCGGCTGTAGGGTGATGATCTTGCGGCTCGGTGCTGTCTTCTTGCCGAGTGCTGTTAGGTTTCTTAAAGGGAGGAAGATAGGGCTTTTTAGGGTATTAACTTGAGCCCAATAAAATCTGATAAGCCCAATAAGTTCTACCATTGGGTTCCTTTTTAGCTTCCCTGAAAAATTCTGCACTTATAGGATATTATAAAATCACAATCTATCATATATCAAGAGATATTATTTAATCAGAATATTAATAATTTAAGCCCAATATCTTATAATTAATTTATATTTATATTATTTCCTAAAATAGGCTAACAATCTAAATATTATCTAATAATTCCAAATTAGCCTAAAATAATCCCCAAAATAAATGAAATAAGGTGGGATAAAATATATAAAATTGGGATTTATCAACTCCCCCACACTTATCTTTTGCACTCCTGGGCAAAACAAATCAAGACCAAGGGAGGATAAAATAAAAGCAAAACTAAAACTAAACTAAACTAAACCAAAACTTCAAAAAAAATGAATGTTCCAATCACAAGTAATAAGCAAACAAAAGCATTTCAACACTTATCATATCCAAGTGATATTCTCATAAATCAAGGAAACAAACATCATGGCAATTTACTTGACGAAGGGGAACCTAAGCCAAAAATCCCTCACCAAGGATAATGTGTATGTCACTCTTCTCTCTCAAAAGTGTATAGGTTTGTGTTTACACTCAAATCCATCCCTACCTAGTACTCTTTCCATAGGCTTGACAAGAATCTAAGTTCTCCACCACTAATAAAGCAAGTGCATGTATAAATCCAAAGGACTTTTATTAGGTTGTAGTGGGGCTAATGTTAAAAAAAGGAAAGGGCAAGTGTTTGGAAAAACAAAGTTAAATATCTTAAAAGATGAAGAGAATGATAAATGGAGAATGTGGGATGTAAGAAACCAAACTAAATCTAAATCGAGTCATCATTCTTTTTCCCTTTTTTCTTCCTTTCTTTTTTTTTTCTTTCATATTTTTTTCTTTTTCAATTTCTATTTTTTTCTTTTTTTTTTTTTGTTTTGTTTTTTTTTTGTTTTTTTCTTTTCGAGATAACCTACCATATTTTTCACAATGACCCAGTTCCTACTTTTATGCATGTCCTTCCATCCACAACAGATATAATGCAATTCTCTTCAACTCTCAAGACATTCAAAAGGGTGGATTTTTTTTTTTTTTTTTATTGACTATGGGTGTAGACAAACTAGAAGGAATATAGGCTCAAGGGGCTAAACGAATGACATATGTATGAAAAGGGTAGGCTTTTTGGCTTATCTGGCTAGAATGAAAATGAATGCCTTTATCATTTTTATAAATGCACATGCAGAAAATATGGCCTCAAATAAGATTCAAGTCAAGTTCTAGATCAAGTGAAGAGATAAGGGTACACACAGAGAAAGTATACTAGGCTCAAAATCTCACTAGGTGTATATGATCATTAGCCTAAATTCACCAAAGTCAAATTCATTGCCACTTAGTTCACTAACTCAAAACATGATCAATCACTTTTCAAATAAAAATGCATCATACTAAAGTTACTTAAAACTTGAAATTTTCACATTCAACACAGTTGATCCCTCCCCCACACTTAAACATTGCATTGTCCTTAATGCAAAACGGTCATAGTATATCACAAAGACAAGTAATACGTGGCACTACTCAACTCAGTAGTATGACAATGAGTAATATGACAAAGCAAAATAAAAGAGTGAAGGAAGGAATACAACCGGTGTCTACATGGTGTCACGTAGTGTAGCAGCCTCCACTGTCTGAGTGGAGAATCCATCAAAGAACGGCTTCAAGCGGTGTCCATTGACAGTGAAACATTTGCCATTTGGTTCTCTTTTGATCTTCACAGCTCCATGAGGGAAGACATCAATGACAATGAAAGGTCCCTCCCATCTCGAGCGGAGCTTTCCAGGCATGAGTTTCAATCGGGAAACATATAGGAGAACTTTTTGGCCCACTTGAAATTCTCTCTTCATAATGAGTTTGTCATGGATTGCTTTAGTTCTTTCCTTATAAATTCTAGCATTCTCATAAGCTTCTCTTCTTAACTCTTCAAGCTCTTGCAATTGCAACTTCCTTTCAATACCAGCACTAGTAAGATCGAGGTTGCACCTTTTAATTGCCCAGTATGCCTTATGCTCTACCTCCACTGGCAAATGACATGCTTTGCCATAGACAATCCTATATGGAGACATGCCAATTGGACTTTTATATGCTGTCCGATACGCCCAAAGTGCATCATCGAGCCTTTTACTCCAATCCTTTCGGTTAGGTTGCACTGTCTTCTCTAAAATGAGCTTGATTTCTCTATTGGAGAGTTCTGCCTGACCATTTGTTTGAGGGTGGTATGGGGTGGCCACCTTATGCATCACCCCATATTTACTTAATAGGCTCTGAAAACTTTGATTGCAAAAATGAGTTCCTTGATCGCTAATGATGGCTCTAGGAATGCCAAACCTGCAAAGAATGTGAGATCGAACAAAGGAAACCACTACAGAAGAGTCGTTAGTACGAGTGGGGATTGCTTCAACCCACTTTGACACATAATCTACAGCCAACAAGATGTATATGTAACCAAATGAAGTGGGAAAAGGTCCCATGAAATCAATACCCCAGACATCAAAGACTTCACAGAATAATAAGGGTTGTTGGGGCATCTCATGCTTCCTAGAAATATTACCCACAAACTGACACCTGGAACACTTCTTACAAAATTCATGGGCATCACGAAATAGACTTGGCCAAAACAATCCACTTTCTAAAACTTTCCTAGCAGTACGTTTGGCACTAAAATGTCCCCCACATGCAAGAGTATGACAAAAAGTTAAGACAGACTCAAATTCAACATCAGGAATGCATCGCCTAATAATTTGATCACTACAAATATGCCACAAGTAAGGATCATCCCATATGTAGAATCTAACATCTCTCTTAAACTTATTCAATTGATGTTTATTCATGTCAATTGGCAGAACAGATGCAACTAAATAATTAGCAATGTCAGCATACCAAGGGACAGAAACAATAACCTCACAGAGCCTTTGATCAGGAAAGTCATCTAAGGGTAAAGATGTTACCGCAGGTGTTTCAATCCTACTCAGATGATCAGCTACCATATTCTCTGCACCACTCTTGTCACGAATCTCCACATCAAACTCTTGTATCAGAAGTAGCCACCTAATGAGGCGGGGTTTGGAGTCTGGTTTCTTAAACAAGTACTTGATAGCTGAGTGATCTGTAAAGACAATCACCTTTGTGTGAAGGATATAGGATCGAAATTTCTCTAGCCCAAAGACGATTGCAAATAGCTCTTTCTCTGTGGTAGTGTAGTTAGCTTGAGCAGCATCTAAAGTTCTAGATGCATAGGCTATGATATGTTGTTTCTTCTCTACTCTTTGGGCAAGAACGGCACCTAATGCATAGTCAGAAGCATCACACAAGAGCTCAAATGGAAGGCTCCAATTAGGTGGCTGAATGATGGGGGGTGTAGTGAGTTTCTTCTTTAACTCATCCCATGCGTACCTGCAAGCATCATCAAAAACAAAACCCACGTCTTTCTGCAATAAACGAGACAATGGCAATGTTGTCTTACTAAAATCATGGATAAATCTTCTATAAAATCCAGCATGCCCAAGAAAAGAACGTACATCTTTCACACATGAAGGATATGGAAGAGAGGAAATAATATCAACTTTCGCTTTATCAACCTCAATACCATCATGTGAAACAACATGCCCCAAAACAATTCCTTTCTTAACCATAAAATGACATTTTTCAAAATTCAACACAAGATTATATTGAATGCATCTTTCCAAAACCTTGTCTAAACTAGTCAAGCATGCATCAAAAGAATCACCATAAATAGTGAAATCATCCATGAAAACTTCCATGCAATGCTCAAGAAAATCAGAGAATATGGAAACCATGCAACGCTGAAAAGTGCCTGGTGCATTACATAAACCGAATGGCATGCGTCTATATGCAAAGGTTCCAAATGGACATGTGAATGTAGTCTTATCTTGGTCCTCAGGTGCAATAGAAATTTGGAAATATCCAGAAAAACCATCCAAAAAGCAATAATGTGATTTATTGGCCAGTCTTTCTAACATTTGATCTATGAAGGGGAGGGGGTAGTGATCCTTTCTAGTTACCGAGTTCAGTTTTCTATAATCAATACATACTCTCCAACTGTTTTGAACTCTAGTTGGAACTAGCTCACCTTCATCATTGCGAACAACAGTAATACCAGTTTTCTTAGGTACTACCTGAACTGGACTTACCCAACGACTATCAGAAATAGGGTAGATTATACCTGCAGACAGAAGTTTAGAAACCTCTTCCTTTACCACATCAAGGATTAATGGATTGAGTCGTCTTTGTGGCTGTCGTACAGATTTGGCACCATCTTCTAGTAGGATTCGGTGCATGCACACATTTGGGTTGATTCCAGGGATATCAGCAAGAGTCCACCCAATAGCTTTTATCCGTTGCCTGAGTACTTCTAGGAGGCGGGTCTCCTCATCAGCAGCTATGTCGCTAGCTATAATCACAGGAAGTGTCTCGTCCTTCCCTAAATAGGCATACTTCAATGACTCAGGAAGCGCCTTCAACTCTAAGGATGGGGCTTGATCAATTGAAGGTATGAGCGGCTTCAATTCAGCATCTGTCAAACTAGAAACCTGCACAATAGACTCACAGACAGAAGAACAAACTTTCCCATCTTGGGAAGCATCAGTAGAAACTGTAAGAGCAGAAGAATCATCAATGCTACAATTAGGCACAGAAGCATTATGTTTAGAGTATCTCATATTCTTAATAGCATCAGTGAAAATATCAATATCAGCAGCATCAAGGTCAACACATGTGTCACAATTACCAATTTTAGCACATGAACAAGAGATGCTATCATCTAAACCAGCAATATCACATGATCTACTAAGCATGCTCTCTTCAAGATCTTTAACAGAATCATCCATAATAGCATCAACAACATTAACATCTATTTCTGCACAATCATCAGGGGGATGTCTCATGGATTCAAGTACATTGAATCTAATAGTTTCACCAGCAAATTCTAGAGTAAGGCTACCAGCATGGACATCTATCATAGCTTTAGCAGTTTTAAGGAAAGGCCTACCTAAAATTAGAGATGAGTGTCCTTTCTGTCTAAACCGACCATCATCCATATCAAGAACATAAAAGTCTGCAGGGAATATGAAATCTTTTACCTTAACTAAGATGTCCTCTAGAACGCCTTCTGGGACTGTGCAACGTCTGTCAGCAAGGGATGCAACAAGATTTGTGGGCTTAAGCTCTACACCATTGAGTTGATCAAAGACTGATTTTGGCATAACATTGATAGCTGCTCCCAAATCTGCTAAGGCATCTGAGAATTCAATGTCACCAATAGTGCAAGGTATGAGAAAGCTACCAGGATCCTTGCACTTCACTGGCATTAGCATTTGATAAAGAGAAGAGACAACTGCCCCTAAGTCAACCTTGCCTTCGTGCTTAAACTTTCTCTTTGTAGTACACAATTCCTTCAAGAATTTTGCATATTTAGGTACTTGTGTGACTAAGTCAACTAGTGGAACATTGATCACCACCTTCTTGAATATATCATAGATTTCATTAGACACCTCAATTTCCTTCTTTCTCCTTTCAGCTTTAGCAACCACAGTAGGAAAAGGGAGGGCTTGTGTTACCACTTGCTTTACTTTATCATCCTCCTCTTGTTTTTCCGTGGGCACCACTTGTGTTTCTGATAAGGTGGGTTGATCCTGTGATGTGGAAGTAGAAGGAGAGTCATCAGCAACTTCCTTGTCTTTGATGGTAACAGGATCTGCAGAGGGGATTATCTTTCCACGTCGGAGAGATATAGCATTAACTCCACCTATATTGGGATTCTGCTGAGTTCCAGCATTTGGATTGGTCACCACCTGAGATGGAAGCCTTCCTGAACCTTGACTTTGCTCATTACTCTGTATATTAGATAATTGACCAATATGAGTTTGAAGGCTTTGAATTTGTTGTTGTTGCTGTTGCTGTTGTTGCTGCTGTTGTATTAGGATCTTCATCATAGCATCCATCTTGCTTTCTAACCTTGAACCTTCATCTTGGACTGGCATTGATTGTCTAACTTGTTGAAACATCTTGCTACTAGAATTTCCACCTTGATTAAACTGTGCTTGTTGAGGTTGGCCATTTCCATATCGAAGATTTGGATGGTCACGCCATCCAGGATTATATGTATTGGAGTAAGGATCATATTTTTGGCCACCTTGAGTCATAGGTTTAGAAGGATATATTGCATTGCAAGATTCAGCTCCATCATTCAGGTAAGGGCAAGAGTCAGTAGCATGAGTAGCTAGAGAGCAAATAGAACATAGTGGCCCTATTAGAGCAGAAGAGTTGGGCTGTGAAGTAAAAGTAGTAGATGGTCCCATAGGATTGACCATATTAGAAGAATTTTGCATATTGAACATAGTCATTTTTTCCACAGCAGATGCAAGCCTATCAATTTTGCTCTCCAGGCGAGACTCAGAGAATAATCCTACCTCATTAACTTTTACTTGTTGTCTAGAGCCAAATTGTTGGCTATTCTCAGCTTTCCTTTCAGTCAATTCCCAAGCATCTTCAATAGTCAAGTGAAGAAGAGAACCACCAGCAGCTGAGTCTAACAAATCTCTTTCTAGAGGTAAGAGCCCTTCATGGAAGTATTGGATCAATAGTGTGTCCGGGATTTGATGATGGGGACAGCTGGAACACAATGTTTTAAAACGCTCCAAATATTCATATAAGGATTCCCCAACCATTTGTCGACATCCACTTATGTCTTTCCTGATAGATGAAGTGCGAGAGGCTGGGAAATACCTTTCTAAGAATAGTTTCTTCAGTTGATTCCATGAAGTGATGAATCCAGGAGGTAATCGAAGCAACCAGCTTTTAGCAGATCCTTCCAAAGAGAATGGGAAGGCACGCATCTTAATTTGATCTTCAGTCACATCGACTGGTTTCATAGCAGTGCAGACCATGTGAAACATCTTCAAATGGTTGTATGCTTCCTCCCCTGAAACACCATTAAATTTTGGAAGTAAGTGTATCAATCCAGGTTTCAATTCGAAATTCACATTCATATCAGGATAATTTATGCACCAATTTTGAAAATGCAAATCAGGAGAAACCAATTCTTTAATGGTCATAGCAGGATCAACATTATGAGCATTTGCATTTGCATTTGCGTTTACATTCTCATTAGCATTAACAACAATATTATTACCATCCATATTGACAGTAGAATCAGAGGATTCAAAAATAGGATTAACAAAGGAACTACTACCTACAAGAGTACTAGCTCTAGTTCTTCTTTGTTGATGAAATGTCCTCTCAATCTCAGGATCTAAGGCTAACAATCTTTCCGAAGAGGACCGAGTCATGCAATAAATAACTACCTACGAAGTCACCTGAAAACTCAAACCTAAAGTCTAACCGTTGCTCCCCGGCAACGGCGCCAAAATTGATCGATGATACTTTTGTCGTTAAAGTGATCAATTAAACTAGGTCCTAATTAATTATGCAGTTTAGGGTCAACCTAGGTCATTCTCCCAAGGAGCAAGCGGTGGGTTTTCTTTAGGACTAATTTTCAAGTGATAAAAGATGCAGTAGAATGTAAACGGACCTAAACTAGAATGCAAAATACTACTACCTATATGCAATTAACTAACTAAATGGACTAATGCAATTGACTCTAAAACCTATATGAAAATGAGACTAATTTATATGAATTTGAATGCAATTTTTGGGGGTTTTTTTATGAGAGAAGAATTAAAATCCTAATAGAAAGAATTGATTAAAGGCAAATAAAATAATAAAGGTCTAGTTCAGTTATGATGACGAAGGGGACAACTTAGGAATTGCAAGGAGTAAACTTTCTTAGCCCAAATTAATTAATTAGACCCAAGGGAGATTAATAGATTTAATTACCCAATTGAACACGGGAAACCCTCTAGTTCAATAACACATATCTCACTAGAAAACTCATAATGAAATAAGCGGTGGCTAATTAAACCTCATTTAAAACCAATCATAAAATAATCTTGAAAATCTTGTTTACAATTATCTAATTGAACAACCAGATAATTTATCAACCCAATTAAACAATTACGATGATAAACCAAATTAACAATTAAATTAATAACGAAAACTCAATTACTAATTTAATTGACAATCCAAAGGTTGCAAACAAGAGTCCAACAATAAGCATAAAACTTCGAATTACCAGTCTAATCCAAAAGAAATAAGTTTACAATCTAAAACTAGATTGTTCTCAATTAACACAACTCGGAATTATTTAAAACTAAATAATCTCAAATTTGAATTAAAAAGATAAAAAGAAAGACACTCCCTTGTGATCTTCATGTGTAAGCTCTAGGCTCTAGTCTCCTCCATGCTCTTTCCAAATTGCCTCCCAAAGAGCTTACGCTGCCATAGAAATCATTCCTCCTCCCACAGCCAAACCAGTCACTGCCATGATGAATATGCCAATGAACTCACCAACCAATCCGTGCGTGAGAGGGATAGGATGAAGAATTGATTAAATGGAGGTGGGGTCTGCGTGGGTGAATTGCAATTGAAGAGTAGGTGACGATATGAGTAGGAATGGAATGAGGAATTGATTAATTCAATCCTCTCCTGTAAGTGCGTCTCTCCGTCTTCGGCTCAGCGTGTTGGCGTGTCGCGGCTGTAGGGTGATGATCTTGCGGCTCGGTGCTGTCTTCTTGCCGAGTGCTGTTAGGTTTCTTAAAGGGAGGAAGATAGGGCTTTTTAGGGTATTAACTTGAGCCCAATAAAATCTGATAAGCCCAATAAGTTCTACCATTGGGTTCCTTTTTAGCTTCCCTGAAAAATTTTGCACTTATAGGATATTATAAAATCACAATCTATCATATATCAAGAGATATTATTTAATCAGAATATTAATAATTTAAGCCCAATATCTTATAATTAATTTATATTTATATTATTTCCTAAAATAGGCTAACAATCTAAATATTATCTAATAATTCCAAATTAGCCTAAAATAATCCCCAAAATAAATGAAATAAGGTGGGATAAAATATATAAAATTGGGATTTATCAGGGTTCGCATAAACACATAAATGACGACGGAAATCTTAAATGGAGATGAAAACATACCGATATCGACACAAATTTCACTAGATTGAAGTTCTCTTCGCAACCCACCAACAGATTCAGAGAGATTTTGGCGAAAAAGAGATGGGGGAGGGGTTTAGGGGGGAGATCTAGTCGATTAGCGGCGTTTGGGGTGTTTAAAAACCCTTACCGTCGAAATTTAGTCGACTAAACCAAGTGGTTTAGTCGACTAAATTTCGAGGGGATTCAAAAAATTTGAACCCCTCGAAATTTAGTCGACTAAACCCCTGGTTTAGTCGACTAAAGGGGGGTAGATTGGGAATATGTTTCCAGAGGAGGGCATAATGGGAAATAGTTTTAAAGTAGGGGCATTTTGGTAAATAGTTTCCTAAAAAGGGGCACTATGGGAAAAAAGCCTTATCATAAGTGCTTATGAGTTTTTTCTAAAATTTTTGTTTAGGTGAAAAAAGTTCGCAAAAGATCTTATGGCCTAATTTGAGCTTGTTTCAAAAGCTCCAATTTCTAGCTTATGGCTTATGGATAAAAGCTTATGATAAGTTCTTATGATAATTTCCTCGTTACTTATGTAATAGTTTTATGGGTTTAATGTTTCTGCCTTTAAGACAGAAACATTTTATCTGTCTCACTCACATGACAATGAGTGGGTTAGAAACATTAAACTCTATTTTTATTTGATCAAATTATGTATTTTAATATTGTCAAATTTTGTAATTTAACATTTTTCATATTTTTTGTAATTTTGATTTTAATTTTTTTCTTATAATGATCTCAAAAACCATTTATTTATAAGTCATTCCAAATAAGTTTCACACAATCGGATTTTTCTATCAGCTACTTATACAACCACTTATGTAAATATAAATTACGTTTCATAATCAGACTTTTACTCAATCAAACTTTTTTATAAGTTCGATTGCCTACCGATATTCCAAACAAGATGTTTTCATTAGACATAATTTAGATGATGTGGTACTCTTAAAATATGTAAGTATTTCTCTTATCCTATTTCATACTTAAAAAAAAAAAAATACAAACACAGTGTTAGTGTTCTGTATCAAAAAGAATTTTTTTTTAATTATAATGAGTGAAACATGCTAATGTTTATTGTATTCGTATTATCAATTATCATTAATTAATAGCAATTGTCTTTTATTTATTTATAAGCTTAAATACTTTATGCATTTACAAATAATTATTTTTATTATTTTATTTCATCCTATGTACCAAACATGTTCTTTATCTACTAAATATTCGAAAAATAAAATAAAAATGGCAAGTTGACTTGCGTGAGTTTTATTTTGCCCCTCCTTCGATTTATCTCTCCCGTAGAAGGAAAATCAAATTCCAAAGCTTTCAAGATATTGGAGTTTTCAAATGGGAAAAAAGAGATAGAGCCAAATAAAATAAATAGTAAAACTAAAATATTCTCCCCTCTGATCTTAGTTATATATATAATATATATTTTTTATTTTTATCAATTTTTTCCTAATTTATTTTTATTGATACTATATCAACAATGATAAAGGAATAAGAGAATGAGAGAATTCAAAAATATTATTTCAGTATTTTAAAAAATATATGTCATATTAACTAATTTAATTAATTTCTTTAATATAATCAAATTAAAAAATGTAACACAACATGTAGTGAACAAATAAAACGAATAAACTTTCAAGATCCAGCTTCTTTTTTCTTATACTTCCATTCTTTGCTTTGATACCAGTGTTGTAAAAAACTTAAGTGCAAAAACATGAAAAAACTTAAGTTTTTACGTTTTTACCGGGGTCTTCAGTGTTAAAACACAGGTAAACACTGTCTGGGGTAAAAACTGGTAGAAATTAGTGTAAAAACATAGAAACTGGTAGAAACTTACTTTTTTATAGTCTTTATAGTTTTTACTTAAACCACCCCCAAAAAAAGGCAAAGAAAATGGAGGGCTCAGGCGAAATTAGGGAATCTGTTTGAAATCAATTGAGTATTTCATGCTCCAACTATAGCAGTCCAGCCTCTTGCGGCCCTGCCTCATTCGAAGACTGAACCCTAAAACCAAATCATCACTGTCCTCCACCGCTCATGGCATGGCCAAGGTCATACCTAAACTCTAAAACCCAAATGCCAAGTCCAAAACCAGAAGATGGGGAAGATGACTTAAGTGTTGATGCCTATAATGAGGACAATTTGGTTGAAATGGAACCTATAGACAGTGATGATTTTTACATTCCTAACTTTGCAAATGAACTTGTAAGAGCAAGAGAAAAGAACATTGATGATATTCAAGATGATGTATTTGATTTGAATGAATTGTTATGATTTAAGAGTTGTTAAACTTTATTATTTTGATGTTTTTAGACTTATGTTTTATATGTTTATGACTTATATTATATCTTTTAAATATGTAGTTTTTCATTGAGTAGTGATTTATGATTTTTTTCCATATATATATATATATATATATATATATATATATATATATATATTTTTTTTTTTGTTTTTGAGCTCTGACTTTGAGTAATAGAAAGTAGAAACTTTACGTGTCGTGTCGTTTCTACGATTTACGTTTCTATTACCCCTTTCCGTGTCTACGTAAAAACTAGTGTTTGACAACATTGCCTGATACTACATAGTTTTGGATAAAATGGACAATGGTAGCAAGACTGAACATCTAGTACTCGAAATATTTTTTCCAATAGCACTATAGGTGCCCTAAAATATTTTTTTAGTGGCACCCAATATATCGTACTTAGCATTGTCAAATATTTTTTTTTTAGAAGAATTCAATATCTTAATTTTTTTTTTATATACACAAAGCCCTAAAGTATTTTTATTAATGAGTGAGCAAATACTTGAACTCTAGAAGGGAAAATTTTCACTATTAGGGTGTTGGTAAAATAAATTAATTTAAGGAAAATTATAATTAGGTCCTAAAGTATGAAAATAATTACAAAAAAGCCTCATGGCAAATTCTCTTTATAAAAAAGTTCCTAGGGATTTTGTTTTTATTAGTTGTGAATAAATTAATGAATTCTACTCACAAAAAAGTCTCTATCAAAATAATGTTGTAAAAATGTCTTCTCATGTCAAAAATTCTTCTAATAAATTTAGAATTTAGAAACATGAAATTTTTTTTGGTAATATGAAAATTCATTATGACAGCATTAGAAGCCATTTTTACAACTATATGTTTATAGGCACATTTTAATTACTAATAAAGTTATTTTGACAATATGAAAAATCATTTTGATGTATGGATTTTTTTGTAAGTGGAATTCAGTAGTTTATTCACAACTAATTACAAAAAAATCCCTAAAAATCTATTTGTGAGGAGACTTTGGTATAAAACTTTTTTGTGATTATTTTTGTATCTTGGAAGCTCACTGTAATTTTTCTATTAATTTAAGATATTGATCATTGTTGAAAAAATATTCTTACTGATTAATAATATTTTTAAAACATATTTGATTAATAATCATTACTAATTTTCCTGCCAACAACTACTGACTTATTTTTACTTAAAAAAGATAGAGTATTTCTGAACAGTTTAGTTTAAATTGTCTCCACGTCCAGGTCAGAACAGATCGTGATCTGATTGGCTGGTGAACGGTGGAGCTGTTAGCGTTTCACACGTAAGCCTTCTAAACGACATCGTCAAAACCCGGAAATCATCCTCTCTGGCGTAGTTGCGGAGCCGAAGAAGCGACACACTTGAAGTCGCAGTTTTTAAGATCTGAGAGGTAGGGAAGAAAGCTACTGAACTACTCGCCGCCAGAATATTGTTGGCTTACAAAGTATAATCTTCAATCTTAAAGAGAGGAAAATAAAATTAAAAAAAAAAGTGGGGGAATTTATGGAAGAAACGAAGGGGAGAAGCGCGAGGGTGTGTATGCTTTTGATCTGTTTGTTGCTGAGCTTTTTTGGTCGGATTGAATCGTTGTCCTTGACCGTAAACGACGTTGAGTGCGTCTACGAGTATGTGCTCTACGAGGGTGATTCAGTTAATGGGAACTTTGTTGTCGTCGATCATGATATTTTCTGGGGCTCCGATCACCCTGGCATCGACATGACGGTGAGTTCGATTTTAAGTTTTTCCCCCTCATTGGATTTCCCCTAGGTTTTTAAAATCAAATTATTTGTTGATCTATGAATAAGTTATTGTTTAATGCTATTTTAGTTTTAATTGGTGACGAAAGCCGTTTTGGCCTCGTTTGTGTTCTGTAGAAAATTGTGAAGATGATTTGCACATGAGGCTGCTTGTCATATGCTTTTTCTTTGATAAATCACCTTGAATAATTGACATTGCTGTTCCTAATAACAGTTCAAAGGTTCTAATTACTAGGGCATGCTGCTGATGCAGAATGAAGGCTATTAAGTCATTGTTTTAGGCAGAGCATTAGGGTTTTTAATTTTGTGAGGCGATATTTCATATTTGTTTGAAGGACGTAAACCTAGCTTGAAATAGAATCCAAATGGATTGCTGTTGATCACGTCAGAAGCCCCCAATTTAAAAATCCTACTTACCTATTGAGACTCTAATTAAACTTCTTCATTCTGCGTCTGCTGCCTAGTCGGCTTTTAAGTTGTTAATGAGCCTTAAGCGGGTGAGAAGGAAGAGAAGTCTGGGATATTTTTACCGAAAAAATAAACAGAAGACAGAGAAGAGGGGATAAGAGAGAGAGGAGAAAAGGAGAGAGGAACAGAACATGATTTTTCCCCTTAAATAAATGTTTGATTGTAACATGTATCATTTTGTGAAAGCTTGAGAAAAAGTTGAACTCCTAATGTTTCTTAATAAGAAAAAGGTTGAAATCCTAATAGGCAAAGGATTTATTTGGGGCAGTTAGTTAATTTAATGAGCAAAGAACAGCCGACAATAACAGAAGGGAGTTTGTTAAGATGTAGAAATCCATCTGTGCCTTGGTAATATGGTTTGGGTTGCATTATAAGTCATGAATGGAAACCTTCAGATGATATCGGAAAATCTTTAATGAAACGAAGTTCTGGACTTTGTATTTTTCAGTCTCAATTAACATGATGATCAATGAATCTATGGACGTTCCTCCTCCTTTAAGGATAAGGCTGTGAGTAGAAAATACAACAACACAAAAACATCTTTGATCCATGTCATAGGGAATTCAACTGAGTTTTATGTTGGTTGTTGAGGATCTTACACAACCCTTCTGTTTTATTGAGACCTCTGACTGGTGATAAAACATATGCATAGTTAGGTTGGAAGTAAAGAATATGATCACAAATTCATTTGATGCATGAAAACAATTAAGACAAGAACTATGCAGATTTTCCTGTTTTTCTGTGTCAAATCACTTGTACTTGTTTGGGGCATTGAAGTATCATCAGACGTTTTGAAGAGAAATTTATTGTGAGATTATCTGGTGCAAGAAAAAAATACCTAGACAAAGTCATCAGTAGTTGTTTTAAGTAGATTTTGAAGTTGTGTCATGATCGCTAGGTTTAAAGCATTGATGTTTACTGATTTATGAATGGAGTAATAAATTGAGCACATATGAGCTTGCTTTTAAGAGTTTATAAATTATTGTTAACTTTTATCTTGCATAAACAATATCAATTTTTTGCCCAGCAACAATATCCAATTCTAAATATTTGTTTTTGCTATATTTTACCTTTTCACGCTCTCTTGTTTTGAATAATTGGCTAGATAGTTGACATGTTTTCCTTGCATTTCATTGAGCCTAAGGGATGAGTGTTATGTAAGGTGTAAATAAATAGTTAGGTTAAATAATTAGGGGATTGGTGAGGGCACAACCCTAACTCTGAGGCCTCACTTAGGGGATTAGTTAGTTAGGAAAGTAGTAGTTAGTTTAGTTGGTTGGTTAATATCTAGGAACTACCGGTTGGGGAAGTACCTACAGTATATGCCTACTGCCTAAGACTATATATAAAGACCTAGGCTAATTGTATGATTCAGATTTTGTCATTGTGTATGAATGAATGACAAGGACAGCAGTTCTGTCTCTCGTCTCTGTCTCCTCTGTCTCCTCTGTCTCCCTCTTCTCTTCCCAAACCCTCTGATTTCTCTCTTCTCTTCCCCACTTCTCTATAATCTCTACAACCTTCTTAACAATCAGCCATACTGTTTATGGTTTGTGACTAGGTGTCTTACTATGGATATTCATTATTTATATTGATATGCTGATGTTCGCCTAGGTTTCATTTGTTCTAGATATATTAGAACTCTGTTAGTGTTTGCATAATTATAAATTTTATTCAACAATTCTTTAGAAAAGAGAAAAATTGGTAAAAAAAGATTTCTCTCGTTGTATTGTTATTGACTTTAAATTGGGATAATTTGTTCTCCGTTTTCTTCAAAAAAATGAAAAATGCCAAAGAATTTGGAGCAAGACCAAGCTGAAAAATAAAATGTAGAAAGTGATGACAGATGGGGGCTGAGGGAGAGAATATGCTGATAAGATCTCATGTGAATTGCTCATAATTGAATGGATGACCTTGGTTTTCTTCACATAAAAAGATATCTTCTCCTGTGTTGTGCATTTTAATGTCAATGCGCAGTAGAGTATGGTTTTGAGACCACTAACGCCTTTATGGTAATTATTGTACAAAAGCTTTTTGGAAAATGATTTGTGCTCATAATGCTGGGAGGTAGATCAGGAGACATTGTTGGATTCAGAATGACCACCTATTATTGTCACACATGGTTTTCTTCTCAGTTATCCTAATTTTGTCTCAATCTGCAGGTGACTTCTCCCGGAGGTAACATTGTCCACACTATCAAAGGAACCTCTGGTGAAAAGTTTGATTTTAAAGCCCCACGAAGTGGAATGTATAAATTCTGCTTTCATAACCCTCACTCCACTCCTGAGACTGTTTCTTTCTACATCCATGTTGGTCATATTCCCACTGAGCATGATCTTGCTAAAAATGGTATGTTCTCTGCATAAGCAGCATTTATTACTATAGTCTATCATATTGCCATCTTTAGGTGTATGGGTCTTGAACTATATAATGAACATCTCCTATTAATATGAGGTACTGCTTGAAGTATGTGAAGGTTGATGTTAATGTATATATTTTTTGACCTACTGAAGGTTGATGTTAGTTAAGTTTCTTCCTCCTATTTCTTGGGGGTTTACTTTTGGCTCTGATTGGTGAATTTGCAGAGCACTTGGACCCAATAAATGTTAAAATTGCTGAGCTCAGAGAGGCACTAGAGTCTGTTACAGCTGAGCAAAAATACCTTAAAGCACGTAATGTACGACATCGTCATAGTAAGTGGCTTTTCTTTTTCATGAACTGTGACTGGCTCATGTAGAAGTTTGGCTATTTCCCAGCAGTTTTAACATTTTTCATGCTATGTTAAATGCATTGATACGTTTCATCTATTTCATGATATTGATGGTTCCTATACATCAGCTTTAATGTTTGACCCATCTTGATATTGGTGGTAAGTAATAGCAACAGAAGTTTATACATTGAGGCAGTCCTTTTTAAGTTCTATAGTGCAATGTATACAATCTTTCCCGTTAAATTTTGGAAGTGATCATTGAATTCTCTACCCATATACAGCACAAGAAGCCTCTAATTCATGTCATGATTTTGGGGAATGTATATAGGGAATTTGTTCCTTTTAAATCTGAGATTTCTCTAATTGATATCTGCTGAGGATAGCATAGGTTCCAATTACTGCATTCATATCTCAGTTGCCTGATATTGTTGCTTTAGCTAACTAGCTATGAACTTGTAACAATATTATCAAATCTCAAAATGGTTTTGGTGGTTTTTGACATGTTTCATATTTAAGACTCAACGGTATGTATGACTCAACTTTGATGCAGCGAATGAGAGCACACGGAAGCGCGTAATATTCTACACTGTAGGAGAGTACCTTCTTCTAGCTCTTGTTAGTGCACTGCAAGTTGTATACATCCGGCGGCTTTTCAGCAAGTCAGTGGCTTATAATCGTGTTTGAGTCTCGTCTTCTTGTAGCCCAAGGTTTAGCCTTACACTTGTTCCTTCTTTCTGTAACAATATTACTGTTGGTGAATATTATTAATTTCTTTCCTTCTATTTGCGACCTAATTTATATATTTAAAACTCAGGAAAAATTTCTTAGGTCCCCTGTTTCTTTTACATTTGTGTGAATATTCTTCAATCTTCAGTCTTCGTTTAGAGATGATAATGCTAAAATCTGTTTTGATATTATTGGATATAATATATTCTATATAAAAAAGGGAAAATGTAAAAGGTAGAATGAGGATTATATTCCTTGATGATGAGCATTAATTTTAGAATGTTCAAATTATGTGAACTAAACTTGGAATGATTCTTTACTTTTATATATGTTTTTAATAGTTTGTTAATGTAAAATAAGATTAATATTCTAATTGTCAATTGATCATTTTAAAATTACAAAATAGAAATTTCGATTTCAACAGATTAATTAAATATTATGGTGCAATGGCATTTATTGTGGTATCCTAGTGTTTCAATTGGCGCGAGTAATCAAAGGCTGCTCGAACTAATGGCAAGATTAATATACGTATGTTAACACCCAAGGTGGGGACACACAAGACACTTTTTAAGTCGTAAGCTGATAAAAGTTTTTGGAGTTAATATTAGGATTTTACAATTTGATCAAATTTTAGTTTTGAAATTTAATTTCAAACAAGTAGTTGGTTTTAGTCTTTACAGTTTTATATGGACTTCATTTAAGTTTTAGTGTATGAATTAGATTTAAGACTAGTTAAAAGTATGAAGATTAAAGACTGGTCGTGAAATTAAGATTGAGTTTTTATGAAATATAGGACTAGGACCAATTATTTGAAAGGGTAGGTATCAAAATTTAAAAAAAAAAAAAAGAAACTAGTCAATGAAGAAATTAGCAAGAAAGTCAACGGGATCATAACATCCACACAATGAAGAAATTAACAAAACCAACAACAAACCTAACATCCACACCATAATAAAACTAGTCCTAGCAAACCATCAAAACACAACTTAAGAGAAACATCCAAACCTTATATTCAGAAATTATTAGGATCTTGATCATAGGAGGAAAGGGACATGACACCCACTCTTTCAAACATTTTTTCGTAAGAGCTACACAAACTCACCTGTGATAGGAGCTAAATTAAATGTTACTCGTAGTTCTATTCTTTGTGATTTGTGAAATTGCATCGCTTAAGATGGAGATTGTGTTGTGAAATTGTGATGTTTTGGAGCTTTGAGCTTGCAAGTTGCACACAATCCAGTCCCTTGATGGAGAAAAATATAAATGGCAAAGCTGTTTGCAATTCTTGTCTGGAGGTTCACACAATTATATATATTAAATACTTAGTTGGGTTAAGTAACAAATCCGTTTCTTAGAAAAATTATTCTCAATGATGCATCGATTCCTCCAAACCCAGATTTATCCATATAGCTACCCCACAAATCAAATTCCATCGCCCTCCCCACGTCTTCCCTAATGATTTTTTTTTTTTAATTTTATAAAACACAATATATTATTCAAAGATTAAACGAGTTTAAAAAAAAAGTCCGGCGTGTTCTAAAACACAAGGAACAAGTCCAAGATGCCTCAGTAAAGCAATCGGTCCACAATAAACTACAAGAAAGCCTACAAGTAGAAAGCCCATTTCCCAGCCAGCAACGTGAAGATGGCCCAAAGCTTAAGTCTTCTTCTCTAGCAACCTTGTATGTTCCATGTTCAAAAGTATGTCAATTGCAATAGCTCTCGGAGAGGGTGTCGACGAGCACCATCAACTGAGTCTTTGAGCGAATCTCCATGTGAATGGTATCTGTTACAGACAAATGGATTGGGCCCCCACCCGGCCCAAAGCTAGCTGGACCTGCCAACAGAAGCAGGGTTATCTGGTAAGATACTGCCCTTGTTTCTTCGCTAACCGCCATACGCCACATAGATAGTGGAATAGCTACCAGTAGAGGGCACGTGCGGAGTAAATAGCGGATCACAAACCGCAGGTACACTCAGTATATATATACCCTAGTATGCACTAATCAGGTACGAGTTGCTTACACCACTTTTACATTCAGCATACACAGAGCACACACCCCACCCCCTCTGGCTAAGAGCCCAGTATCACATCGAACTACGTGGACTTTGATCCCTGATCAGGGTACGTAGGCCTTGGGATTAATTCCTGGGACAAGTCCGACTTAATTGTTCTTTCACAGAACATTGGCGCCGTCCGTGGGGGCCGTTAAATTGCGATTCCCAAAGTTACAAGGTAGTTAAGAATGGCAAACACCAGAGGCCAAAATCAGGCAACTCGTCAAGAACAATCACAGTTGCTGCCGCCCGCAAATCCTGAAGCAGAGACACGGGATGACTTAGTGCCACTGGATGAAAATCAGATATCAGTGGAAACAGAACACGAGCCTGCCGACAATGAGATACTTCAGCCCTTTGATAACCGAATTTCGCAGCCGACACAACTGTTACCCGTGTTCTGAAATCCTCCGTAGGGTTCCAAATTGAGGACCCTGACGTTCGTCGCCTGCAGATAGTAATAGAAGCTATGTTTAAACGGATGGAGGACATGGAGAAACGCCATGCGCTACAAAGGGAAGCTGACGTGAAGCGTCTGCAGGAGGATATGGAGCGCAGAGATGCTTTATGTTGGCTAGGGGAAGGGCGGAGACTCCAGCAGATTCTAGACGAGAGGCTAAGACAAGAGGATGGTAATCAGAATGCCAGCCAAGACAAGAGTAATCCAAGTCCAGGCACACAAGCTCGACAAGGAGACTTAGTTGAGACGGAACAGAGCAACGACCGTGATAAAAATGATCCTAATACCACCACAATAACACAACAGGCAGATGCAACAACACCTCGAAGTACTTTGGATATGGATATGCCTCACGCCAACAAGACACGAGATAAGGGAGCATTAGAAGCGACCCAGGCTAACACGGAAACTTCAGAGAAAGCTTACGCCGGCGGAGTACAGGGACCTTTGTCGACGAGATACGGATGGCAAAATATCCAAAAGGTTTCGACTCAAGGGATTTGCCAAAATACGATGGAACCTAGGATCCATAGGTTCACCTTAATAATTTCAACATGGAAATAATGGTGAAAGGATTTGAAGGACCGATCGTACCCCGGTTATTCGCAGGAACATTACGAGGGGCAGCCCAGTTATGGTTCCATTCTTTACCACGGAAATCAATCAGAGATATGGAGAGTTTCAGCCAAAAGTTCTTATTGAACTTCGCGACAAGCAGAAAACAACCCAAAACTCAATTCCAATTGGGAAATATAAGGCAAGGTCCTAATGAGACGTTGCAGCAGTACCTCGAGCGTTTTAAAGACGCCGCCCTTCAGGTACCGAACTTAAAAGAGGACGTTTACTTGCATCTGGCCATCTCCGGTCTGCATGATGATTCTCGTCTCAAGAGATCGACAGTGAAAGATCATGTAACAACATTAGCCGAGTTTAGAGACCGTTCAAAGAAATATTTAGAACTCGAACAGCTGGAAATGACTAGCCGAAGTAACATTGGATGACCTAGGAGCCCATCTATGAGGAGTAAGGGCCAACGAAGTAGTTCAGGGTCAGATAGCCGAAGACGGACATCGGATAGCAACCATCAGGGAAGCAAAGCAGAAGGGAAATATAACCGATATACGCCTTTGAAAGTATCCAGAGAACGAATATGGAGGGAGGTCGGCTTAACCGAAATGAGAAGGGTCGAACGACCGCGGCCCATGCGGCATAGGGCTGTCTTGGACAAGTCACGATACTGTGAATTTCATGACCAACCTGGCCATACAACGGACCAATGTTGGGATCTAAGGGATGCAATAGAAAAATTTATCCGAGAGGGTAAGTTACAGAAATACGTGATTCAGACTCAGGGACGTTCAAATAATAAACGTCCCGGGGAGGAGCGAAACAAAAGTCCGGAGAAGAAGAAGAAGAGGAAAGAAGAAAGCGACGAGGAGTTTCCTGAAGCAAAGTTCGATTGTTTCGTCATCAGTGGAGGACCCGGTGGCGGAGGGGATTCACAAAATCAACGCCGTAAATATCTGAAAGAAATCTTAACAATCCGGGACTGCACACATTTCAAAAGGGAAACAATGGAGCAAGATAAGCCGATTCTCAGTTTTACTAAAGCTGACCTAGAAGACGTTGTCCCTGGTCATTACGACGGCCTAGTGATAACAGGTACAATTCTGGATTGCAGGGTTCAAAAAATCATTGTTGACAACGGAAGCTCGGTGGACATCCTCTTATGGGAGGCATTCTGAAAAATGAAGTTAAACCCAGACGAGTTAAAACCATGCAAAACAACCTTAACCGGCTTCAATGGTCAGGACACTAGACCTAAGGGTTGCATAGACTTAAAACTGACCTTGGGTACTAAAGAGACGTTTAAATCTGAAGTGGTAAGATTCGTGGTTGCTGACTTCCCATCCCCGTACAACGTCATCCTTGGAAGGCCAACGATTCATAATTGGGATATGCTAGTATCCAGAAAACATCAAAAGGCAAAAATGGTCGGGAAAAAGAACAAAGTAGTAGTTGTCTAAGGAGACCAAAAAGAGTCGCGGAAATGTTACTATGACTCGGTAAAGAGGAATAAAGAGAATGCGACATCTTCCCAAGACGGGGAGGAAAAAGGTGACGTTTATTTAGTCGAAATGGACATGAGAGTGAAGGAAAAGATTCAGAGGCCTGAACCTAATGGAGAGTTGGAAGACTTCATCTTGGGCAATAGGCCGGAACATACCACGAAGATCGGGAAAGAATTAAATGCCGAGGTTCGTCGTGCCTTAGCAGAATGCTTACTGAAAAATGCTGACATATTTGCTTGGGGACCAGCCGACCTACCAGGCATAGACTCTAAATTCTGTTGCCATAAACTGGCAATTTGGCCGGGCTCTATCCCAGTCGCACAAAAGAAGAGGAAGATGGGCCCAGACAAGATAACCGCCCTTGAAGAGCACGTTAAGGAACTTCTAGAGGCCAGTTTTATACGGGAGGTCCAATACACCACTTGGCTATCCAACGTCGTGCTGGTAAAGAAACCCAATGGCAAATGGAGAGTCTGCACGGATTACAAAGACTTAAATAAGGTATGTCCTGAAGATGCCTTTCTTATGCCTAATGTTGATCAGTTAGTGGATAATGCCTCAGGTTTTAGACTCTTATCTTTCATGGATGCATATTCGGGGTATAATCAAATAGCCATGCACCCCGAGGACCAAGAGAAAACGGCATTTATCACGGAAAGGGCTAATTACTACTACAATGTAATGCCATTCGGATAAAAAAACGCCAGAGCAACTTATCAACGAATGATGACAAAAGTATTTGAAGATCAGCTGGGAAGAAATGTCGAAGTTTATATCGATGACATGATCGTTAAGTCGGAAGATCAAGATCAGCACATCCAGGATTTACAACAGACTTTCAACAAACTACGAGCACACCGGATCCGGCTTAACCCGGCCAAGTGTGCTTTTGGAGTTCCGTCAGGAAAATTCTTGGGTTTCATGTTAACCCACAGAGGCATTGAGGCCAACCCTGATAAATGCCGAGACATTTTAGAAATGAAGGCTTCGACATGCCGAAAAGAAGTTCAACAACTCACGGGAAGGCTCGCGGCATTAACTCGGTTTCTCCCAAAGTCGGCGGAAAAATCGCTTCCCTTCTTCCGGCTATTAAAGAAGGAAGCTATTCACAAATGGAGCGCTGAATGTGAGGTAGCCTTTGAGAAAATAAAACAATGCCTTGCGATCCCACCGGTATTGACCCGGCCCCTAACGGGGGAAACCCTGATCCTTTACTTAGCGGTAACCGATGAGGCCGTAAGCTCGGTTCTGGTGCAAGAATCAAAAAAGGGACAGACGCCGATATATTTCATAAGTCGAGTTCTCCAGGGAGCCGAAACACGGTATCAAAAGCTCGAGAAGATGGCTTTTGCAGTGCTAATCACAGCCTGGCGACTACGCCAGTATTTTAAGAGCTATCCTATTGTAGTTCGAACTAATCAACCGATCCGACAGGTACTGCACAAACCCGACCTAGCTGGAAGGATGACAGGCTGGGCAATAGAATTATTCGAGTTCGACATTACTTATGAAGCCCAACAAGCAATAAAATCTCAGGCTTTAGCCGACTTTGTCGCAGAACTTACTTCAGTAAGAGGTAACGTCGAAGCGCACACGCAGTGGAGGCTGTTTGTAGATGGCTCTTCTAACTCGGCTGGAAGTGGGGTCGGGATAATTCTGGAAAACCCGGAAGGCGTGTCCATTGAGTATTCCTTAAACCTTGGATTCAGAATATCCAACAATCAGGCCGAATACGAAGCCCTGATAGCCGGGTTGCTTCAAGCAACGGAAAATGGAGCTTGAAGAGTGCAGGTGTCTACAGATTCCCAATTAGTGGCGTCGCACATAAATGGGTCTTATCAAGCTAAAGGACCTCTGCTAGTCAAATACCTCGGAAAGGTAAAGTCTATCATGGACGAATTCGATGAAGTGGATATAAGGCACATATCGCGTGGGGACAACATTAGAGCCGACATATTATCCAAGCTGGCCAGCACTCAAGGAACCAAAAACAACCGGACGATAATACAACAAAGATTAGAAGTCCTGACATGTGTGATGATCATAACAAACAAAAACGATTGGAGGAAACCTATCGCGGACTACCTAGAGCGAGGAATTCTACTGGACGAATCCATAGAGGCCAAGAAGTTGATAAGAACGACTGCTTCCTACGTAATGGTAGACGACCAATTGTACAGGAAAGGGTTACATGCGCCAATGGCAAAATGTCTTGGCTCCGATGAGGCGGAATAAGTGTTAGCTGAGATACACGAAGGCATCAATGGGCAACACATGGGAGCCAAGGCACTAACTCGAAAGGCTATAAGGGCCAGATACTACTGGCCGACGTTATCGACAGATGCAAAGAATCATGTTCGGAAATGTGATAGCTGTCAGAAACACGCTAAAATCATCCGGGTTCCTCCGTCTAAGCTGAGGTATATCTCGGCACCATGGCCGTTCTACAAATGGGGACTAGATCTGTTGGGACCTTTTTAAAGGGCGTCAGGGCAGTTCTGGTGGCTGATAGTAGCAGTGGACTATTTCACCAAATGGATCGAAGTTGAGCCGCTGTCTTTTATAACATCAGCTCGAATACAAAAGTTCATGGCAAGAAATATCATTGCTCGCTTTGGAATTCCGGCAGAAGTAGTTACCGATAATGGGACACAATTCGCAGATAAAGGGTTTCAAAAGATGATGACCGACTTCCAGATTCGTCAACATTTCGCATCAGTTGAACACCCGCAATCTAATGGTCAGGTTGAGGCAGCAAATAAGATAATTGTTGATGGCCTGAAAAAGAGAATGCAGGGAGCCAAAACCGACTGGGTGGAACAACTATATGTTGTACTATGGGGATATCGAACAAGTGTTCAAACCGCCACAGGAGAAACGCCTTATAGGCTCACATATGGATGCGAAGCTATGATACCTGTAGAGGTCGGGGAACCATCATGGAGAAAGAAAAAGGCCTTATCCGAAAAAGAGAATAATAATGCCATCACGGCTGAGTTAGATCTCATAGACGAGGTAAGAGCCGTCGCACATTGCAGAAACTTAACGACGAAACAGCGCATCACGGCGAGATTCAATAAAAAGGTCAAACCCCGCTCCTTCAGCAAAAGCGACCTAGTGCTAAGGAGGGCCGACATAGGCAACAGAAACGCACGAGAAGGGAAGCTAGCTCCCAATTGGGAAGGACCTTATCGAATTAGGGAGGTACTGAAGCATGGAGCGTACGAGCTTGAGACTTTGACACAAAAGCCGGTGAAGAGAACTTGGAATGCAGACAAGCTGAGAGTATATTATAGCTAAGGATGTAGAGCTTGTAATGTCAATGAGGTTCAAAACCTTTTGAACATTCTGTTTGCTGTTTTATTAAATTTGCGCAAAATATTTTCTTTGTAAGCGACATAGTCGCCATTTCAATAAAAGGCCTACAGGAGTTAGTTAACTCGACAAGGTTTCGTAACCATACGATAACTTCACAAGTCCCAGGTAAGATGGTCGCACCGTCCAAAACCAGGCGAATTCGGGAAAACGAGTTCTAAAACCTATTTTCAAACGAATTCCAAAAGGCCGTACTAAAACAATAAGGCCCAAAAATGTCGACATACATAACGCGGATTTGCGGAAAGGAGTCCATGACCCATTTTCGGCAATCCTACGACCTCCATAGTTGCGAAACCCACTTTGAATCCAATAAGGAAAAAGTCGAGGTAAAGCGAATGGAAGCATCCTTGAGATAAAAACTCCTACACCGGACTTGATCAATTCGGTGCGGGCAGGACTCAGGATGACCAAATTTAAACCATACGATTGAAGGAACTTCGAATTAGAGCACAACGGGCGATAAAGCAAACAGAAGTTGTAAATGAAATATTCATCCAAGCACAGTTTCTAACAAATGATTCCGTTAATTGATAAAAGTCAATTACAAGAAAAGACCTATTCTATCCTACTAACAAAATCAGGCATTTACGCCTACATCTGTGATAATGGAAGGCCAAGACTCAGCATTATCGGCAATGTCACCAACCCCAGATGGGCTTTCCCCGGCTGACTCCTCTAAAGCGCTCGCAGGCACAATCTTCCCATCCTTCACCACACCGTCAAAGCGAGCGTCCTCGAGATTAAGCGTGGTATGGGGATTGAGAAAGACAACCTGCGCCAAAGCATTATTAAAGGACTCTTCTACCCCCTTCTCCAGGTCAGCAATATAGGCTGTGTCGGAGGCCGTCTGATCTTGTAAACCTTTCAATGCGAGATTCAGACAAGATATCTCGGCAGCATCCTCAACATGCTTCTGCTTTGCGCCTTCCAATTCCAGCTGCGCCGATTTAACCTTCTTATCGGCCTCAATGATAGCCTTGTCCCTGGCATCCTCTGCCGACTTAACCGCGACCTTTACCGCCGTTGTAATGGCCTCGGATCGTTTGGATACGGCGGCTTTAAGTTTGGCATCTGACTCAGCCCATTGAGCCTTAAAATAGGCCACAGCCTGAGGAAGCCCAGCAGCCCGAAGAGTGAAATG
Organism: Acacia confusa; assembly: GCA_037074495.1. Lineage (NCBI taxonomy): Eukaryota > Viridiplantae > Streptophyta > Magnoliopsida > Fabales > Fabaceae > Acacia > Acacia confusa. The sequence continues at coordinate 15,772,380 of CM073514.1, forward strand.
TTCAATGTCCATCAGCATTTCCTTCTCCTCGGAGGACGGCGGCAAATGTAACATCCCATTTTAAAAACAGAGGAATTTTTTTTTTTTAAACGGTGATCAGAGTAGAGCTTTTTGACCAAAACGAGTAACTGAACCTTGATAAAACATAACCACAGTGTAATTGTTCTATTACAGTCTTCTAACATCCGAAGGAATGTAAAATACATAACTAGAGACATAACAAAATAAAACTCCGTCCTGGGTTCTACGCAGCCTGCTTGCTTCTCTCTTCCAACCTTGGTCCTCCCGACCCTGAAGCTACAGCTGAGATCCAATTCCCAATTGGATCTCAGGTAATGGTTAACCTTATGCTCAAATAAGACAGTATATGGATAACAGCATGTACATAATCACATAACAACAGTATATCACTACATAAGTACACAGCAGATGCATGATCACATATTGGCATAACATAAGCACACGGCAGTATGTAAAGCCTCACATAATGTTTGCACATAACCAGTGCCACGACGACCCATCGTGTCCTCAGCGCTAGGAAAACCCAACGGCGTTATTAAGACTATAACCCGTATAAAGCTATATGTATACCGACAACCCCAGACAGAGCTTCAGTATATAAGCATGTTTATCACATATAGTATATGAGCAGCATAAGTGTTAAGGTTACAATACGCGTCCGTACCTCCGTTGACGATTCCGGACACTTTGGTAGAATTGTGGTACGCTTGATGGCGGTACGACAGCGGAAACAGCGATTCGTGATTTCGGGTATCCTATAAGGATAGTATCACCGGTGTGAGCATTTAAGATCATATCAGGCAAATTTCGGTACAAATTACCATTTTGCCCCTAGATTGACTATTTGGCGGAATTTTGCCAGCACTTCGCTATTCTGATTTTAAACTTTCAAAATTTTTGTTATAACCCTTCCTCTAGCATACTCTTAAGATAGATATCATATTTATTCCTAAAAACATGATATCTATGCTAACTTAGAATTAAAGACTACTCTAACAATTCTATTATAACTATCGAAAAACTACTTAAACTAAAGACTAAGGACTGAAGAACTTACTCAGAGCTTTGCTATGAACTTCTTACTCCTCTTCCAGAGCTTCTCTCTCTAACTTCTCTCTAGGATTGTGAGTGAATTGGTGAAGAATGAAGAGGAATGAGAGACTATTTATAGAAAAAGGGAGTGGCAATTCCGTAATTTCGCTGAACTTATCTGGTTGAATTCTGACCGTTGGATCGCACTTTTTTGAAGTGGCTTGATCTTGGCCATACACCTATAGGCCGACCTCCCCCTCCCACAAGAAGACAAAATTGATGACATCATCATGCTTATGTTATCTTGCTTTATCAGATGAAATTTCTGGTTCGGTGTCCTGATCGCGAAATTTTTTGTAAGATCTTAAAATTCCGGGAACAACACTTTGAAGATCTTTTCTTCCTCTTCAAAAATACTGGATTTTCCTATCCTTATACTCTCATTAAGGACATTCTGTTATCTGCCGAAAATCCTCGGTATTCGCGACCGGTTACAGAAATGACGTTGGCCGGCGCCAACTTCGGTATAAAAATCCACTGATCAATAATATGTTCTGACCCTAGAAACCTAGTCCACGGTTTTCTAGGTAGAATTTTATTTCTATCCGGGGTCAATTATCCTGTTCACTTATTATTATAATACTACTTATTTAACACATGTTTTATCTCATATTATTATTATATTCAAATATCTAATTCATCCTTATCCCTCCCCCTAATTTCGGCCCACACACATAAATAAATAAATAAATAAAAAAAAAAATATATATATATATATATATATATATATATATATATATATTTTTTTTTTCCATTTCCCATAATATTCTATTATCTTGTATTTATTTCCCCAAAATTTCTATTGGTCCATAAGCAATTACATGGATTTAGGCTTTTAAAATTCCTTGAAAAATTCTTAAGCCCTTGATCTTGTTTTTTTCAAGATTGCATCCTAACCCTTACTATTACTTAATTAGGCCAAAAAAAATTCCGATCCTTAATAATACTTATTCATATTTATTTTATTTCTCATGTTTCCTAAATTTTCTATAAGCTTATAAAATTCCCAAAAATTACTTAATTAATCCTTTAATAATAATTTTCTTAATTAAAACTAATCATTTTCTCACAACAATTCTATTAACATTTATAATTCAAGTTCCATGCAAATTATCAAAAATCATAGAGTCAATCTTAGTCTTAGAATACTTTTTAATTCTCCTTCTTTTTATTTTTATAGGAAATAATTTATTAAATTGTCTAAATTAAGAATAATATGCTTTCTAAATTTTTAATAATTATTCCATGCCTTTTAGAATTTTTCCTAATTCTTCTCAGGATGTTTTATGGCCTTAAGACACATTTTTCACATTTCCGATATTAAATTTCCTTTAATTTTTCTTAATATTTTTCTCTGAACATATACTAATCACATAATATGTTAAGACCAAAATCTTCGTAAATAGGCATTTTTATTATTGTGACATAATATTCCAGATAATAGCTATCCAGGTATTACAGCAAAGGGGTGAACCAGCTTAAAGGAGGGTGGATGCCGTTGCGAACCTCAGAATTGACCGGGTTCTCAAACATGAACGACGGTGAGGTGTATCGACTCGGAGAAGGAAGGGCCTTGGAAGGGGAGGAAGTAGCACCGACAACGGCGGGAGACGAAGATGAAGGCGGAACTATCACATTAGTAGTTGGCTCGATTGGTGTGGTGGAAAACTTCTTGAGAGGCGGAGCCGGGATAGACTTCTCGGCTTCAGCCGCTTTTCGCTTTCCGCCAAGCTTCTTCATAAAAGCCGGCACAGATGGAGCCACAGACTTTGGCGGTATAGCTGGCTCTGCACAATAAGAAACCATCAATAATCTGAAAGCAAAAGTAAGAAATGCTAATGAAAACACCAAGCATACTCTTTTTCGATTTTTGTTTCCTTAAAGGAACGGACAAATACAGCCCGGCATCGAAAGGCCCCATTGCCTTCCCAAGATCCAGAAGGAGCTCCTTATTCTCCTTTTCTTCCAGGGTAAGCTTGGTGGTTTTCGAGCTAAAGGCCTTGGATCCTAAATTATGGTGATCCTGAGTCCAGTAGAGGGGAAATTTCTCTTCTAACTCTCTGTGATCATTTAGACGAAGGAACCAAGGGACTTGGGAAGAAATGGCTTCAACCTTAAAATAGGCCGACTTAAAACCCTTGAATGATTCGGTATAAGGATTGAACAGTTTCTTAAGACGGATACCCCGAAGATGGGTCCATTCAAATTCTAGGGGCTCTTCTTTGGTTTTATAGGTGTTTACGGGGGAAAAGAAATGAAAAAACAAAGGAATGGTACAGGGGATTCCCTGCTCCTTGCACAAATTCTCAAAACCAAGAACATAAGCCCAGTTTTTCGGGTGCAATTGTGTAGGAGCCAGGCGTAAATGGTTCAAAATTTCTATGGTAAAGTCGGAAAAAGGAAATGAGGCACCTAAGAGGGTAACAACATCTCGGTACATAAAAAAGAAGTGAGGGGATTCCCCGACACGCCATGACGCTACCGACTCTCTCTCTAAAGGTAGCCGAACAGTATACCCCTCGCCATCCCTAAGAGTAGGTCCCCTAAATTCTTCCCAACTCATCTGATTCGGGATTCTAGTGACCCCTAAGCAAATAACGAAGTGACACGGACTGTTGGCTACTTCGGTAGAACCCAATTCTTCGGCCACCGACCTTTCACTATTCTGAGAGGAGGAGGCCATCTATACCTATATAAAGACAAAAAGCAAAGACGAGTTAGATAGGAATCTACCTCGATGTGAAGGCATGCGATGCAATGCACTCCTCGGTGTTAGGACGGGAACAGATTCGTGAGTGAAACTTCTAAGCACTGTATCGGCCACCACCTCCCGACTAAGGTTGACAAGAGCAATAGCCTCGTGTTGGCAAGCCTTGCAAGGAGAGACCAGGGTGGGACGGATCTTACTAACAGTCAAAGGCGGTGAAGCCGAAATAGGAACCGCCCTAACAGGAGATGGAGGTCTAGTGGCTAGGCCAGAAAGACCTCTAGGAGGTAATGGGGGCCGAGATAGGTGAGGCTGAGAAGCTTTCGAAGGAAGAGGGGAAGGTCTACGACTACTCCTACGATCCCCACTACCGGAGGACTTAAGAACATCTGTAGCCATGGCTGCCTCAGAATGACGAACGCCATATAACCAGAATGCAGTTTTTTCAGGCATGTTTTTGACAACTTCCCAATCCTCTTCCGGAATAGGCCTACCATGAATATCTACAGACACGTTTGGTTTTTTATCCATGAAAGAACTAAAAGAACCCCTCAAGAAAATCCAGAAAAGCAGTATTCAACACACAGAATCCCAGGAAAAAAGCAAACAGACACAAGGAAGCGCAACTAATTGGGAGGAAAACGCGATTCTCACAGCAGAGGAAGAAGAAGAACACACTTAAAATGAAAACCGATAATGAAGATGTACCTGGGATAGAAGAACTTGTTAAGGATGGAGAGCAGGACTTGGGTTTGGAACGCTTGGATATGGAATGTTTTCTTTTAGTGCTAACAGAAAACTCAGAACGTAGAAAAGGAGAACACCGTGACATTCGCGTTATAAAGGGGTAATCTGAAGAGACGTACGTTTTTCAAAAAAAAAAAGCCCCAACAGGTTCAAAGGCGAAACAGACACAAGGAAGCGCAACTAATTGGGAGGAAAACGCGATTCTCACAGCAGAGGAAGAAGAAGAACACACTTAAAATGAAAACCGATAATGAAGATGTACCTGGGATAGAAGAACTTGTTAAGGATGGAGAGCAGGACTTGGGTTTGGAACGCTTGGATATGGAATGTTTTCTTTTAGTGCTAACAGAAAACTCAGAACGTAGAAAAGGAGAACACCGTGACATTCACGTTATAAAGGGGTAATCTGAAGAGACGTACGTTTTTCAAAAAAAAAAAAGCCCCAACAGGTTCAAAGGCGAAACGACAAGACCCGTGACGTCGGATAAGCATAGAGGAGTTGATACAGCTGATAGAACCCTAAAGAAGATAGCCATCATGAGTCTTGGAAAGTCGCGAGCATTTAAAGAGCGCGAAAACCAAAGACGGCTGGCAGAGAAGTGGGTGACATCAGTCCTGATATGATGCTACGCATTCCAATGTCATACAGGAACGGGCGCGTATTTCTAAGTTGGGTCTGTATGACGCTCCGGACTTGGGGGCATCCGAGGGAACACGCGTCACAAAAATATAACTCGGTACAACATAGCAATGAAGGCCAGGATATGGTTAAAACTTTAGTGACCAAGATAGGTCGGAAAGCAGAAGAAGATCAAGCCCGGCATATCAGAAGCCTGAAACACCAAGCTTGGGGGCATCTGTTACGGACAAATGGATTGGGCCCCCACCTGGCCCAAAGCGAACCGGACCCGCCAACAGAAGCAGGGTTATCTGGTAAGATACTGCCCTTGTTTCTTCGCTAACCGCCATACGCCACATAGATAGTGGAGTAGTTACCAGTAGAGGGCAAGTGTGGAGTAAATAGCGGATCACAAATCGCAGGTACACTCAGTATATATATACCCTAGTATGCACTAATCAGGTACGAGTTGCTTACACCACTTTTACATTCAGCATACACAGAGCACACACCCCACCCCCTCTAGCTAAGAGCCCAGTATCACATCGAACTACGTGGACTTTGATCCCTGATCAGGGTACGTAGGCCTTGGGATTAATTCTTGGGACAAGTCCGACTTAATTGTTCTTTCACAGAATAGTATCTATCTATGTGACTTGGTTATCACAACAAGGTTGCAATTAATGATGCTAATATTCTACAACTTAACACTTCCTAGTTAATTAATGATACTAATAAGTAGATTTACTGGTTACCCATCTAACCTAAACGTCAATGGATTATGGCGTGATCATGACTTTAGTGGTGGCCGCACAGTCATCACTGTCCTCATTATTATAGATTCATTTCCTTGTGAAACCCTCTCGAATTCCAAATCCACAATTTAATTAGTCATGCAAAAAAAAAAAAAAAACTCTTTTATATATATTTCATATATTTATTTTGTACAACGTCAAATCGCTAATCTGAATAAATAAAAACAATAATGAAAATATAGCTTTTTTTTTTGTGCCATCAAAGGAACTAGTAATATTAAAGTCAAATAAGTTACAGTGTCTCATAAGTAGGAATAAAACAAACCAGTATGAGAAGATTGTGATTGGGGTTTTTATCTTTAAAATTTGCAATCACACAATTGAAAAGGCTGAATGAGGAGGGGTGGGTTTGATCCACATTAATTTGTGGCATTATCTTATATCACAGATTTTGGTGAATTCCACATATCAAATAATTCAATTTGACTCAAAGATTGACTCAATCCCAATCTTAATCACTTTGTTCTGTGTACCAAACAGGGCCTTGTGTTTCGTTAGTCCTCCATTGTTGAACAAGAAAATTAAAGTTCCACAAAAACATAAACTGGAACAAGTTTTTTGCTTCTTTTTTTTTTTCCTTGTTTGACTCAGCGAGGGAGGAGAAATTTTTTTGAGTGAGATTTTTTTTTTCCTAAAAAAATAGAGAAGTAAAGTTAAAATTTTTTAGTTATTTTTTCTTATTTTTTTTTATCTTACATATTCTCTTTATTATAATTTTGTAGCCCCACTTCTTCAAATTTGTTTAAATTCAATTTATAAAAAATTTCTCAACCCTCCCCTTCAAACCCCACTAGCACCAAGCATACTAAAGCTTACTCGTTGGGTGTCGTGAAAAAAATTGTGATTTGACGATAATTAGCCCCTAGGTTTGTTTCCTCGATCCCCATACAAAATAAACGGATAATAAAATTCAGCTTTTTTTTTTATAAAATAAAATTCAGATTTGACAAATCATTTATGTTTTGGTTTCCCCCATCCACTGATCCGTCTTAATCCAATTTTCTTAAACAAACAATTTCATTAAAAAAAATCTAATGGTTCAATGTGTCTGTCCTGATAACATACTATGCGAAAAAAGTCGAACTCAACTCAATTAAGTTTACTCGCATCCTAAAAATAAATAAAGGTTACTATAATCCAGTAACACTAAACATTTTCTTCAGACTTTTTAAACTGTGACAAAAACATTGAAGATCTGAAGATGTGACTTAAACATTTTTCTTCACCAAACCACACAGTCTTTTACTCTAAAGAACTGTGGTCTAAGACGCCATGCATGATTAGCCCTAGAATATAATAAGATATTGAAGTATGGTTACAGCTTTTTATGGTAGGTCACTACTTTTTCGTTTTTTTGTTTTTTGGCAGGTCACTACTTTAGGCACAAACAAGCATGAATCAAGAAACGAATTGGGTAGAACCCCAAGAATGTTTTCTTCAAACCACACAGTCTTTTACTCTAAAGAACTGTGGTCTAAGACGCCATGCATGATTAGCCCTAGAATATAATAAGATATTGAAGTATGGTTACAGCTTTTTATGGTAGGTCACTACTTTTTCGTTTTTTTGTTTTTTAAAGAAGGCAGGTCACTACTTTAGGCACAAACAAGCATGAATCAAGAAACGAATTGGGTAGAACCCCAAGAATGTTTTCTTCAACCCATTAGAAAAATCAGAGTTCACGTGTCATACTTTTGACTAATTGGCATCAAGTAATCTCATTCTTACACAATTCATTATGGGAATTAACAGTAGTTAAAAAATAAGCATATTGAATCAGATAACTACAGAAAAAATCCGACATAAAGAAATAAAGATGATGATGATGGAATGAATATGAAACTTTTGCTTTGTACTACTAAAAACACATCTCTCATATCTCAACAGCAATTATGATATATATAATGCTTTAATAATGGAAAAGCGGAGGCATTTCCACCAAAACAACATGCAATTAGTGAAAGCTGAAACAATTTCCATAAAGATTAGTGGAACCAAAACCTAGTTTTGTACATGCAAATTGGCTATCAAAACATAACCCACAATCCAACAAATTACCAGAGAGACAACAAAGGCAAATACATGGCGGGCTTTAAGCATTAACTATGGACATTCCCCGAGCATTATTCAGAATAAAGCAAACACACCTTGTTTGTTTCATTATTCATGATTAAAGCTAAATTCATGTACCTAATTAATGTCTAGTTGATACTACCTCCAACAAAAACTAAACATTTATAGATATCAAATTTGAAAGTGATACATTTTAGTAATGATAATAATAGGCATCGATTATACAAGTCCACAAACGTGGGCCTATAAGATCTACTAAGAATTTTGAATCAAGAATATATATAAAGGACTTGACACGTAATAAGCCAGCTGAAAACAAAATGCTACCTTATAGCGGACCTTTTCCAAGACTAATTAATGCTTTAAAGAATTAATTTAAAAAATAGGTCTCCCTTGTTTGAAAATCACTAAAAATGGACAACAACTTATATGCATTAATCAGATCATTTTTGAGCCCTTATTTATTTAACCTGGTTATAGACATTATAACTAAGCTTATGCAGCCCGAAGTGCAAGCCTTTTGTTGATGATATAATTCTTGTGGCTGAGTCACAAGAAGAGATTAAGTATAAACTTGAGTTATGGAGAAGGATCTTAGTTGAAGGGCTTTTTGTTGAGTAGGAGTTTAGAACTCGTTTAGATTAACTTTTAGAGAATAGTTTCTAGAGATAGTGGTAAAAGTGTTTTTTTTTTTTTTTAAGAATAGATTCTTTGAAAAAAAGGAAATTAATTAACTAATAGTGTTTAGATATTATTATAAGAATAACTTTTTCGTACTCAAATTACCAAAAAAAGGACAATAAGAATAGCTTTTTCAGAACTATAGTGTCTTGTAAAGGATAAGTATATCCACCACTATACTCCCACCTCCTCTTACATATAAAGCACACTCACTTCCATCTTTAGCTACGGATTGTTCACAAGAAGCAAGATACGTAGTTAAAGCAAAGCAATTCAACTCAGTGATTTCCATTCATTTACCAGATTAGATATGGCTGCCTCAAATGCTATTCAATCTCTATTGGCTAGCCTTGTCTTTAAATTTAAAATTATTAAAATTAAAAAAAAAACTTAGTGTTGAGTACTCTTTTAGCCAAACTATATATATGTCTATTTTTACATTTTTGAAAATCACGTCATCATCCTGTCAGCAAAAAAAAGTCAAACTAAATCATATTTTTTCACATAATTTGTGACCGCGTAGTCACTTTTACATCTAAGAAAAGCACTTAATGTTTAGTGCTCATATGAATAAAATACATGTGCGTTTTTGCATCTGAACCCTTATTTTAATATGATATTCCTTCTTAGTTAAATTATGGCCCAAAGCTCAAGCCTTCTCCTTTCTTTTTCCTTCGCCGTTCTACATTATTTTAATATGATATTCCTTCCTAGTTAAATTACACGAGTACTATCTTTTTTATATTTGAGTATATTAATTATTAAAGAAAATAACTGTTGCAAATGAGGGATACATGTAGCATATAATCCATATATACATGCACATAGTAGCGGATATGTTCAATTTCTTGTTTTGATTGCCTCGATGAATGTATTGGAAGAAAAGCATTAATCACCAACTTTATCCATGATTGACTTTTAGTTTTCTCAATTCATGAGCACTTTTTGGATAAGTTGAATGGTATTTATCTATCGATAGTATTGAAATCCATGTGACCTGGTTTTCACAACAAGGTTGGAATTAATTATGCTAATATTCTACTCCAACTTAACACTTCCTAGTTAATTAATTAATGATTACTAATATTATATTTAACAAGTAGATTTATAAGTTACCCATCTAACCTAAACATCACAAAACTAACATTATAGATTCATTTCTCCGCAAAAAAAATGAATCAACTTGTTTTTTTTTTTTTTTTGAACAATGAATCAACTTGTTTAATAAAGGCCTTTTCAAGGTCCTTTCTTTTTCTTTTTCTTTTTCCTTCCTCTCTTCTTTTTTTTCCCCCATACTCTTCAACATGCACGTAACAAAAGAAAGAAGAGAGAGACGCAGTGTCCCACAACTCTGTGTCCTAACTGCTCGACAAAATTGCCACCGCCAACATGGTGGGACCTTAGAAATCAGACAGTACACAACACAACGCAACTCTCTCTCTCTCTCTCCCTCCCTCTCTCTCTCTCTCCCTCCCTCTCTCTCACTCTCAGAGTCTCACCAACTCACGGTTTCATATCATACGCATCATTGTCTGCCATATCTCTTCTAAATTTAAATGGAGCGAATTGCTTCCATAACCAACTTGTTATCATGTTAGAAATGGAATCTTTGTTTTGAATGTCATAATCTTTCATATTAAAACTTCTGCATTGTTTTTATTTTTATTTTTTTATTTTTGAAATTCTGTGTAAATTATTATTGTAAAATACTTTCTGCGTACTTGTGTGTTAACTTCGTGATAATTTTTGCTTTTTGCGATCATAACATTTACATCTGTAAAACTTTTATGCCATAGTTTAATTAAGCCATTAGTTTGAAAGAATTATATGTAAATTTTCCATTTCTGATATAATAATCCATATTAGTACAGAAGTTAGAGTAGACAAAGTATCACTTCCAAATGACAACTAAAATAATAATAACTTATATTTGTGGAGAAATTTATGGTGTGTGGCAAAAAAAAAAAAAAAAGCGGTGGACGCACCTTCATCACTGTCCTCTTGACGGGGTTACCATCACATCACAAAACTTTAATCATCACTCTAAATTTTCCTTAACCTCTTGACCGGGGGGGGGGGGGGGGGGGGGAATATCTTTTTTTTTTTTTTTTTTTGGTGTGCCATCAAAGAAACTACTAATATTGAAGTCAAATGAGTTACAGTGTCTCATAAGTAGGAATAAAACAAACCAGTATGAGGAGATTGCGATTGGGGTCTTTATCTTTAAAATTTGCAATCACATAATTGAAAAAGCAGAATGAGGAGAGGTGGGTTTGATCCACATCTGTAATATTATATTGTCTTATCACATATTATTGTCAATTTCACATACCAAACAATATAATTTAACTCGATTATTGATCCAATCCCAATCTTAATCCCTTTGTTCTATGTACCAACAAGGCCATATATAGCGTTTCGTTAGTCCTCCATTGTTGAACAAGAAATGTAAAGTTCCACGAAAACATTCACATGTGGTTTGGACTTTGTAAGGGGAGGGGGAATTTTTTTTACGTGGGATTTTTAATTTTTTTTAAAGTAGAGAAGTAAAGTTAAAATTTTTTAGTTAGTTTTACTTATTTTTTTTTATCTTACATATTAAAATTTTGATAACCCTACTTTTCTAATAATTTTAAAATCAATTTATAAAAATTTTCTCACCCCCTCCCCTCTAAATCCCATATATATAGCACCAAACATTTTAAAGCTGACTCACCGGCTGTTGTGAAATACTTGTGATTTGATGATAACTGCCCTACGTTTGTTTCCTCGATCCCCATACAAAATAAACGGAGAATAAAATTCAGGTTTGACAAATCATTTATGTTTGGTTTCCTCATCCACTGATCCGTCTTAATTCAATTTTCTAAAACATATCATTTAATAAAAAATCGTTTCATTTGTCTATCCTCATCACATATTATGCCGGGGGGGGGGGGGGGGGGGCGGCATCAATTCAACTCAAGTTTACTGCCATCCTGAAAGTAAATAAAGTTTACTGTAATCCAATAAGACTAAACATTTTTCTTCATATCTAAAGATATGACATAAACTTTTTTCTTCACCTACCATAAAAAGCTGTAACTATACTTCAATAGCTCATTTTATTCTGGGAGATAATCATGTATGACTACTTTAGGCACAAACGAGCATCAAGAAACGCATTGGGCAGAACCACATGAACTTTTCTCCAACCAATTAGAAATCAAAGAGTTCACATGTTATTCTTTTGACTAATTGGCATCAAGTAATCTCATTTTTACACAATTCATTATGGGAATTAATACGGGTTGGGTTTCTCTCATTAACTTTTTCTTATCGATCATCCCTTTTAATCTCTACTGTAATACCCGGATAATTATTTATCTGGAATATTATATTGACAAATAAATACCTATTGAAAATAGGTGAATTGGTGGTTTCAAAACTAGGGAAATAATTACCTTATTTCTTAAAGGTAATTTCTCATGAAATTAGGAGAAATAAAGAGCTAAAAATTCCTAAGTGAATTTGTGGGTTATGAAATACCCTGAGAATATTATGATAAATCCTGAGAGGCAATTAAATATTCATTAAAAATTAGAGAGTATGTTGTCTCTAAATTTAGGTAATTTATAAGATTATTTTCCTTGAGAAATAATGAGGCAAAATTAAATATCATTTTGGGGAACATAAATTGCCCCATGGTTTTTAATATTTTGCATAATGCATAAATTATCAATTTCAGTAAAATAGTTGTGAGATAATAATTATTACTAATTAAGAAAATTGTCAACAATTAGTAAGTGATTAATTAGATAATTAATGGCTAATTGTTTAGACATAAGATAAAGAGAAAAAGGTGAAAATTACTTAAAATAAATATATATATATAAATAAAAACGAAAATTAGAAGAAAAATAAAGAAAAATGAAATGAAAATTAAGAAATTAATATCTAGATATTTGCATTAAAATAACATTATAAGTTAAGACATGTGATAATTAAGTATTATTATAATAATAAAGAAAGGTGAACAGGATAAATGAGAACGGATAGAAAATAATTCCGTTGCGAGAATCTGGGGATGGGTTAAGCAAAACCAGAACATATTATTAGTCAGTGGATTTTTATCCAGAAGTTGGTACCGGCCGAAGTTATTTCTGTAATCGGACACGAATACTGAGGATTTTCGACAGATAACGAAATGTCCTTAATGAGAGAATAAGGTTAGGAAAACCCAGTATTCTTGAAGAGGAAGCAAAGACCTTCAGGGTACTGCTTCCGGAATTTTAAGATTTTACGAAATTTCGCGAGCAGGATACCGAATCAGGAATTATTCCTGATAAAGCAAGATGACATAAGGCTTGATGATGCAGCAGGGATGACATCATCCTTGAGAGGTGTAAGGCCAAGATCTTGCCACCTCCAAGAAGTGCGATCCGACGGTCCAGAATTCATCTGACAAAGCATGAATAGTAACTTGGATTTTTCTATAAATAGCCTTCACACAATCCTAGAGAGAAGTTAGAGAGAGGAGCTCTGGAGGAGGAGTAAAGAGTTCATAGCGAAGCTCTGAGTAAGTTCTTCAGTCCTTAGTCTTTAGTCGGTAGTTCTTAGAGTTTTAGGATAAATGTTGTTTTGATCTTTAATCTCCCGTATATTTTAGATATCATGTTTTAGGATAGATATGATATTTATTTTGGAAAATATGTTGGAGTAAGAGATATGTTAAAATTCTGGAAGATTAGAATCAAAGTAATGAAGTTCTGGCGAAATTCCGCCGATTAGGGAATCAGGGGCAAAAATGGTAATTTGTACATAAAATGCCTGTTATGATATCAAATATTGATAAATGTGATATTATCATTATAGGATATCAGTAATCTTGTTCCGCTGTCATTTCGCTGTCGTTCCGCTGTTTTCCGTCAAAAGTACGGTTTACCATCAACGTACTAAACGCTCGTCAACGAAGGTACGTTCGCGTACTGTAACACTAACTCTGATGTTTATGTTATGCATATATGTGCTATGTGTATGGTATGCTTGTATGAGGTAATTAATGTACGTTCGCGTACTGGTAACTTTAACTCTGATGTTTACTATATGCATATATGTGCTATGTGTATGATATGCTTATGTGAATTAACTGATAGCTCTGGGTACGTTCACGTACTGTAACACTAACTCTAATGTTTATGTTATGTATATATGTGATACGTGTGTTGTACGTATAGAGTATGTATACTGTGGAGTGCATATCTGTAACGCTGGGAGCGATATGGTTGCATGCTGGGAGCGATACATATGCATTGATTGTGATGGATTGTTTGTATATGTTGTTGATGTGGTGGTTTATGTGTTCATATATTGTGTATGTAAACATGAGGTTAACCGTTACCTGGGGTCCGTATGCATGGGACCTCAGCTCTTAACATAGCCTCAAGGTCAGGAGAACCAGTGACTAAGGAGAGGGGAAAGCAGCATGCTTAGAGACCCGGCGGAAGACTTCCCCCAGTTGTTCTGGCAGAAGCCATCCTTTTGTTGTTGTACAGTCCTTTTGAGATACTCGGTTTTCTTACCGCTATTGTACCCCACCAGACTTATGGCATTTTGAAATACAAATAACAGATACTCTTCCGCTCAAATGGTCTACTCTGATGGTTTGAAATGATTTTAAATGAAAAGTTAATTCATTCCGCTTTTGAAAATTGGGATGTTACATCTACATCATGTCTATTAAATCAATACAATACTACTTTAAGTTTTCTCTTATTTTCCAAATTAAACGGTCTAGATGGATTGATAAGAGATAATGAGAAAAAAAATTAGGAAAGAATCTCCTTCCAATTAATACTCCCCTATGTAGTAGTTAAAAATATAATATTGAATCAGATACCTACGGAAAAACTCTGACTTTTAAAGCAATTATGTTTCATAATGGAAAAGCGGAGGCATTCCAACCAAAACAACACGCAATTAGTGAAAGCCGAAACAATTTCGATAAAGATTAGTGGAACCAAAACCTAGTTTCGCACATGCAAATTGGCTATCAAAACATAACCCACAATCCAATAAATTACCAGAGAGACAACAAAGGCAAATACATGACGGGCCTTAAGCATTAACTATGGACATTATTCAGAATAAAGCAAACACACCTTGTTTGTTTGCTTATTCATGATTAAAGCTAAATTCATGTACCTAATTAATGTCTAGTTGATACTACCTCCAACAAAAACTAAACATTTATAGATATCAAATTTGAAAGTGATACATTTTAGTAATGATAATAATAGGCATCGATTATACAAGTCCACAAAGGTGGGCCTATAAAATCTACTAAGAATTTTGAATCAAGAATATATATAAAGGACTTGACACTTAATCAGCCAGCTGAAAACAAAATGCTACATTATAGCGGACCTTTTCCAAGACTTCTTTGTGACGTTTAGTCAATTTGCACAAACCTGAACTTTCAAGATTTTGATGAAGACAACCCTTTATGAAAGGAGTAATTAATTAATATCTTTTAGAATTAATATAAAGAATAGGTCTCCCTTGTTTGAAAATCACTATGTTTGTGTTAACAACTTATGTAGAATAATCAGGATCATATTTGAGTCCTTATTTGTTTAATCTGGTTATAGACATTATAACTAAGTTTAAGCATCCCCAAGTGCATGCCTTTTGCTGATGATATAATTCTTGTGGTTGAGTCACCAGAAGAGATTAAGTATAAATTAAACTTGAGTAATGGAGAAGGATCTTGGAGTCAAAGGGCTTTTTGTTGAGTTGGAGTTTAGAGTTCGTTTGGATTAGCTTTTGAAGAATAATTTCTGGAGAAAAAGTAGTAAAAATGCTTTTAAATTTTGATAAAATAATAATGTTTGTATATTGTTATCAGAATAGTTTTTTCATACTTAAATTACATTACCAAAAAGAACATTAGTTTTTGTGATAATTGCATAAGAGAATTGGGTTATGAATGCATCTATTGAACATAAAATGGTAAACAAATCATTTGTGATGGTTTAGACATATATTAAGCCTAAGGATAGTAGATGCACCAATAAGGAATATAGATCAAACATTGTAGAGTTGTTTGAAAATGGATGAAAGAAAATCGAAATAAATACTCAATGGAGTTATTAAAAAGAACATTTTTTATTAATAATTAAACTAAAGATTTATTTATTGATAGAATACAATAACATAGTGCCATCATATACTTGACCATCACAAGAAAACGCTTGTTGTGTGAAAATTATTCACCATTGTTTAAATGTATAATTTGTTACCTTAAATACGCATGTTCCTTGCAGTCTTTAACTACAATTGGAATCTAAATGGAAGACAAATCAATATTCAACCGAAATGCGCATTAACTTTTAAAAGATTATCATGCTCAGAACACGTGACCATGAATTTATTCTCACACCCTCAAAAATTTCAATGTCCTCATTCACAAGTATTTTTTTTTTTGCTCAGAACATTCACAAGTGCATATCTCTCCCCTGGATCTCTTGCTAGTACCTGTCACTTGTTCTACTGCATTTTTATATTTTTACATAAGAAATTGCTTTTACATTTTGTGGTAACTCAAGTGTGGGCAAAATTTAGGTGAGCAGGAAATGATGGAGCCCACCATAAGGAGCAGCATGAGAGAGAGGGGCCAGGGGTCCCAGTAATTGAATGCGTTATAAAGAGAGGGGTCAGGTTGCTTCCTATGGTGGTGTTTACAGGGAGGAGGGAAACACACATTTTTCTGTGAATCTTTGTAGGTTCAGTTGGTGGACAAGCTTGTATAATGCAAGTTGAGGAAAAGGTCCCCGTCCCAAAAGTCATTGGATTATCTTTCACATATCCAGGGTCTCTATTTGAGAAAGCATGATAAGACAAATCAATTTTAGTATTTCTCTAAAAGATTTTTTTTTTGCCAGAAATATTTCTCTTATAGTTATTTATTTTAATATTCTTTTAAAAAATAAATGTACATATAATACTCCATTGAGATCAGTGGAGACATCATAATTGGATTCCTATCAGGCACTATTGGACTGCAAGGCCCTATCTTGAGTGATTGATAACTGCCAATAATAGAACGATTACACTAATGGTTAAGGATAAAAGAAAGTAAACTGCAACAGACAATTTCAGGGTACCTGAGTGGAATTGAAACAGGACGTACTACTCCAGGCACCTTTTTTGGGAGCATAGATTAGGGCCGTCAAAACGGACTAAACCTATCGGGCCGGCCCGTTTAAGTCTTGGCCCTTTAAGGGTCGGGTTTAAAAAATGGACGAAATATTTGAAATTAATTTTGAAGGGCCGGCCCTAACTTCGGGCTTAAATGGGCCGGCCTTGGAGGGCATCAGGCCAGCCCTGCAAGCCTTTTTCACTGTAACTTTTTCTTTTTTTTCCTTTTTAAATTTATTAATTTATATATATTTTGTATTTGTTATAGAGTTATTTATCCATTTAACTACAAATACATAATAATTATACTCTAATTTTATAATTTGATTTATTATTTGTTGCAAATAAAGATTATGGATGCATGTGTTCATGATGCGGGAGAAGAATTTCATGATATTCTTACTCATAAGCTATAGGTTACTACTCAAAGTGAAGAACAATCAAATGTCGTTAAAATCGATGATAATAACAAAGATGACAACAATAATAGTCATCATATTAATGTCGTTTAGTAATATGATTTTTATGTTTTATGTGAGTTATTTGTGAACATGGTTTGCTTTTGATTATGAATTGGTGATTGTGCTTATTTATTGGATGATTCGTGTTGTAATTTACTAATTATATCTAAAAGAAAGTGGAGGAAAAATAGTTAAAATTTGGAATAGTAATTTCTAGGCCCTGGCCTTGGTGCTCTCGGGTCGGGTTTTGAAAAACAGATGTTTTTCTTATTCCAGGTCCTGGAGAGCCGGCCCTGTTAGGCCCTAGCCCTTAACGGGCCAGCCTTGGAGGGTCAAGCCAGCCCTGATTGACAGCTCTAGCATAGATGCTGAAAAGTAATTGTTTTGACTATAAGAAAAAGGGGATTGGTGTGTAAAGATGGATTGCATGTAAAGATCTAACTATCTGTCAACGTGCTTTCATTTTCGAAAAAGATGATTGCACTGAGTTACATTCGTCGGTGGTATTACACCCTTATCAAAGGAACAGTACGTAAACAATATAGAGTCGTTTAAAAATAGATATGGAAAATCAAAACAACACTCAATAAAATAATTAAAAAGAACTGCTTTAATTAACAATTTAACTAAAGATTTAGTTGTTTATAGAATACAATAACAAGCCATCCATATAGTTGATTATCACGAGAAAACGCTTGTTGTGTGAAAATTATTCACGATGGTTTAAATATACTACGCCTATTCCTTTCTGTCTATGTTCACGTAGAAAATGGTAACCCACAAATGCAACTGTTGCATGACTACCCCCAACTAATGCTTAGTCTTTACGTAATTCCTCCATCCCTATAGAACTGATGGGGGAGACGTGAGTCGGAAACCGGCCAGCAGCTGGGTCCCAGTGGGAATGTTGATGTCGCTCATCGCTGAAAATTAATTTAGGAAGGGAGAGGGAGGTTACAAGATGGTTTTGACCAGCGGTTTGGCTTATTCGTTTTTCATGGACCACAAATCCACAATGAGCATGGACGTCCTGCAACCCTAAATAAATTTCTGAGAGTAAATAGAAAAACAAATATTTCTACATATACAAATATGGTTAGAGTATATTAATAATACTACAAGTAGATATGATAGTGAAATAACGAAAACTTGTAAACCGCACAATAACTAAGGAGTGATTATTGGGAATATTGGAGTAATTACCAGCTCATTCAATGCTTCGTCTTCTATAAAAACCCACCTCATTTTAAGTTATTACCAACTCTCAAATCACGTAAAGCTTTAAGTCCAGGAATCAACTCTAGCAAGCTCAGTCACTTAATTGCCCTTTACCCTCCAGGTATATTCCTCCAGAGCCACACGAATCCCCACCGCCTACTCCTCCGTCGCCATTAAGACACCACCACCGTCATCTCTCTTCGCCTTTCTTGCCCTTTCTCATCTCATTCTTGTTATACGTACGTTATTACATACATATATACATAGATACATAGACAACTTAATTGTGTTACGTATACTTTTTGTTGCAGGTGCCAATATGGGTTCAAGCTGCTGCAAGCCGCGGGCCGAGGATGGCCTTTCTGGCAGTCAACCAAGGGCGGCTTCTACTTCATTGTCTGTCTCTAACCATGGCGGCTATGCCACTCATTCTGATCCGTCAACGACTCCGGTCAGGGCTGGCCCCATCATCAGCTACAGGGCCAGTGAACTCGGGCGCGCTGCTGGCTACGCACTGCCGCCTTATGTTTCATCGTCAACACCACCAACCACCCGCCAGAGGAAAACCAATGAACTTGCCAGAAGTGCCGGCTATGCACACGCCGGCGGCCCCAGCACTGCCACGGCATAGTCACTGGTGGAGCTCTAGTGTATCTATCTTACCACTGTTTTTGTTTCATATTACTACTTTATGGCAGTCATGGGGTGTATGCTTTCCCTTTTGTTTATTTCTGGTTGGTTCCAGGATCTCCCTGCCACAAGCAAATGAAGGAATAAATGTAGTTATTAAGAATATGATAGAATCATCGCTTACCCTTGAGATTATATATATTCGAATGCGTTTCCCAGTGATTGAAGCATGCGTATCGATCTCCTTAGTGCATTCCACCATATGCCCTGAAAGAAACAATGTGGAGTTGATGGTACCATTCTTCAATGAAATGCTTCGATCTCTGTCGTTTCTGCCTCGGCACAGACCTGCACAATCAAACAGCCAATGAAGGAGATGACGAACCTTTGCCCCTCACCGCTCCCCCCTCCCCACCCCCCCCCCCCAAAAAAAAAAAAAACGCCATTGGGTTCGGTAAGGACGCCGTCGGAGAAAGAAACGGCCATAACGACGACCCTTGAAGCCCAAGGCAGGTACCGTCAGGCCCGCCGTCAAACCCAACCGGTTTCTATTCCGTTACTGTACAGAAAACGAGTACTATATATACTGGCATAGAGTTCAATAGGATATTCTTACTACTACCACTACCGTTTTTTTATTATTATATGTTATTACCACTTTTTTACCATTAGCTCAGAATATCAATAGAAGAGAGAAATGATAAAGATAGATAATATTTTGATATAACAATGAAATAACAGTGAAAAAATAGTAGTAACATTGGTAATAATAAAAAATAGTAGTAAGAATATTCTATCCTGAATATTAAATATTTGAGTAAAATATATTATTCAAAGATAAAACCAGTTAAAAAAAAAAAAAAAAAAGTCCTGCGTGTTCTAAAACACAAGGAACAAGTCCAAGATGCCTTAGCAAAGCAGTTGGCCTACAAGTAGAAGCCCATTTCCCAGCCAGCAACTTGAAGATGGCCCAAAGCGCAGGTCTTCTTCTCCAGCAACCTTGTATGCTCCATGCGCAAGTATGTCAACCCAATCCCAATTTTAAGCCTTATGTTCTGTGTACCAACCAGGGAGTGTTTCGCTAGTCCTCCATTGTTGAACTAGAAAAGTAAAGTTCCACGAAAACGTACACTGGAACGTGGTAAATAAATTTAATTGGTTAGTTAAATCCAATCATCAATGGTTATTAAATATATATTTTTTTAAAAAAAACCAATTACCTAGAGGCTATTGGAACGTCTGGGCACGCACCAAAGTCTGCAGCTATGAAGCACGGACACTCCTATTTTTTAAAAATATGTGTGTCGGACACTCCGACACCGTCCGACACTCCTCGACACTTTTATTTTTTAAAAAATATGTGTAGCTTTGAATATTACTGAATTGATGATGAATTTTCCTTTTGTGTTTTTTTTTAAAAAAGGAGGTACAGCTTTAATAATGAGGTCGAATTTACGATAAACTAAGGTTGAAAGCCAGGATTTTACGAAACATTGAACTTAAATATAAATATAATATATATATATTTAATATCAAAACGTGTCCTAACGTGTCGAAATTTAGATTTTTTTAGAATTAACGTGTCGAAGTGTCGAGTCGTGTCGTATCTCGTGTCTCGTGTCGGTGTCGGTGCAACATAGGTCTGCAGCCATAGGAGAGCCACGTTGGTACTTATTGGCATTTTGCTATGTGGGGGCATACCGACCCTATTTTCTGGTGCAACAGCACGAGGAATTTATGTTTTACAGTGTCAAAAATAACTTCCCTAATAGAAGTTAAATGAAGAAAAGAGGAGATTTCAAGAGTCGGATAATATTCTTAAAATGAAAAAAAAATATCATATTTTCATTCAATTTTTAATTTGAACTCTGTCCAATATTATGTGTGCCCTGCTCCGGTCAGAACTATAGTGTGTCTTGTAAAGGATACCAAATGTAAGTATATCCACCACTATACTCCCACCTCCTCTTATATATAAAGCACAGTCAGTTCCATCTTTAGCTACAGATTGTACACAAGAAGCAAGATGCATAGTTAAAGCAGAGCAATTCAACTCAGTGATTTCCATTCACTAACCAGATTAGATATGGCAGCCTCATATGCTATTCAATCTCTATTGGCTAGCCCTGTGACTCGCATTTCAAACAGGTCAAGGGTGAACCAGCAGCCTTGTTTTCCAGCAACCTACGAGCCAACCCTGCCCAGGAATGTTATTCTTAGAGTTCGATCCATGGCTGAGCTGGATCAGGTAATTGTCTTGCATCAATTCTCACATATAAATGAACATGAGAACACAAACACAGGGATATCCTGGTGTGGTAGTTTTGTAATTCAAGTGATGATCTAAGTACGTGTCTAGTGAAGGTGGGTACTGGGTAGTAGCTATGGCTATTGACTGTTACTGTTAATTGCAGGAAGAGATGAAAGATAATGTACCAAAATCAGAGCCACAGCCAATTTCTTCTCCCACACCAAAGATGGCAAGTCACTAAGGCCTGTGTTGAACAAGTTTGCTCTTTACTCCTCTGGAAACTTTTCTCCTGTTATGTTAATATCCTTGTCGAAAGAGAGAGAATAGAATAATCTTAATATTTGAAGCCTTGAAGTTATAGATATTTACATTTCATTGGAATATATGTACTTATTACAGAGTAGC
This sequence comes from Acacia confusa, assembly GCA_037074495.1. Classification (NCBI taxonomy): domain Eukaryota; kingdom Viridiplantae; phylum Streptophyta; class Magnoliopsida; order Fabales; family Fabaceae; genus Acacia; species Acacia confusa. The sequence goes on from CM073514.1 coordinate 15,794,278, forward strand.
ATCCAGAAAATAGAAAATCTCTGGAAAGTATAATTTAACCGAAAATAATCGAATCATATCGATGTTGGTTGTAGAAATTCATAGTAAATGTTGAGTGATCTTTTCTATGGTGAATTTACAAAACGACAAATCTGTATATTATCATGTAAATATTAACGGAAGAGATGAAATGACAAATACATGATTCTATCCAAAGATGAAATAATCCGATGCATCTATACGAGATTTAAATCCTAATCATAATAATTCTCACTTCCTAAAACACTGTCGTTGTCACACTTTAAAATTAAGATCTGAATAGTACCTAAATGATGTTGGCTTATCAACGTGAACAGAAGCAGGTTAGCACGAAATTCTCGGATGCATTGGCGTTCATTGGACCAGCACCGGAGAGAATCAAAGGGAGATTGGCGATGATAGGGTTTGTGGCCACAATGGCGGTGGAGGTAGCGAAAGGGAAAGACGTGTTGGCGCAGATCGCTGACGGGGGCATCCCATGGTTCTTGTTGACAAGCGTCGTCCTATCGGTCGCATCGCTGATTCCATTGTTCCAGGGAGTGAATGTCGAATCGAAGTCACAGTCGTTTATGTCTTCTGATGTAGAACTTTGAAACGGAGGGTTCGCGATGCTGGGATTGGTCGCTCTATCTTTCACTGAATATCGTTAGGAGGAACGCTTGTGTGATTGCACTTGCCTTTGCGTTGTAATTACCGCTATTATGATTATTACATATTAAATTAAACGTTAAAGATGTGCAAATTTTCTTACATCAAAGTCAAGCTTTACCAATTTGCACAGGAAAAAATTTTCCTGGGCGTAAACTATGCGAGTAAGTTCTTTTGATAAATTAGAACTTATCAGGGATTTAATTTACTTGGTTATCATAGCTAAGTACTTTTGCGTTGTAATTATCGTTATTATTTGATTATCTGCTCATTTGATATATACTTTTTGGTTAATTTATATAAACAATGGAATGCTTTTTTCTTTTTAATTATTATTAAGTTATTCAAAAGTTTTGGAGGGGTTTGACATCAGTTCTCCAGTAAGGACAGGACACAGCCCACGGGCATTTAATGGGGACTTACGAGATCGTCTATAAAAAAAGTCCCAACAACGGCAGCGGGATCCAACACACGTCCCTTTTTTTTAATTATTATTATAGAACACAATATACTTTTTTTTTATATAAAAAAATTTTGGAATAGTTCGACACCAGTCCCTTACCAGGGTTAGGGCAGGGCTTCGGGCTCTATGAGCACTTACTGGGGACTTACGAGATCGCCTACCAAAGGAGTCCCATCAACGGCAGAAGGGATCGAATCCACGACCCAAGGGTCTAATCCTAATTCCCTTACCATCTATGTTAACTCTCATTGGCGGCAGACGCAATATACTAATTAAAGAAAAAACGAGTTACAAAAAAAAAGGCCCGCGCGTTCTATAACACAAGGGAAGAAGTCCAATATGCCTTAGTAAAGCAACCGGCCCACAAAAAACTACAACAAAGCCTACAAGTAGAGGTCCATTTACAGCCAGCAACTTGAAGATGGCCCAAAGCTCAAGTCTTCTTCTGCAGCAACCTTGTATGTGACATGCGTAAAAGTACGTCAACCACAATAGCTCTCATACATCTCAGTTTGGAATAGCGGTAATAAAACTAATTTATTTTTAATCTGACTTTTACAAATATAAAATAAGATAAAAATCAGATTGTAAATATAATTTGTATTTAAAATGACGGTGGCAGAAATGACTGTTTTCTAAATTGGTTTTTGTTTAGATTATTATTTAAAAATTCAGTTAAGATAGAAAATGACTAAAAATGACATAAATATTATTGAATACTACATATATATTTATTAGTTGTATATATTGTGATAATTGAAGATAAAAAAATTAAATTTAAATTTGATAAAGAAAAGTTAAATTATTATTAAGAAATTTTTTTTAAAAAAATATGCATAGATTGAAGAAAAGAGCACCGTGGAAGAGGATTGTGGATTGCACGTAACGCCTAGCATTGTCCACTATGCAAAGGGATTGAAAGTCATACCAGAAGTTGCAAACATTGTGCCTATTTGGAATTAGCTTTAAGTGGAAAAAAAGTTACAAAAAAGGGCCAATGGGAAAAAAACTTGATGAAGCTTTGGGTTGCATGTTAAGTCTACCGGGCTTATTAAAAAAGCTCAACGTTGTTAGGCTTAATTGGAAGCTCCATGTTAAGTTTACACATTGGGCTCGTGTTTGAGTGTCGATGAATGTCACGTGTTTGAGAGAGACACACTAGGCCTGTGTGAGCATGACTGAGTTGATATTCATTAAAGTGATGCCCGCGTGTCTTACAAAGCATATTGATATTGATGAGTCTCTCAAATATTAGAATCACTAAAGAGACTATATTCTCACTCAAGAGACTTTATTGTCTATTATTTTTTTAATAATCATTTAACTTTTTTTTTTTCAAACTAAAATTTTCATTAACTCAATATATACAACTAATATGTATATATATAGTATTCAATATGATTCTTGCTATTTTCAGTCATTTTTCATATTAATTGACCTTTTAAATAATAATCCAAACACTCGTCGGTTTAGAAAAAAAGACACTTCCGCAAAAGTCAAACAGGTAATCCAAACATAAATCATATTTTCAACCTGACTTTCTTTACCAAACTTTTACAAAAGTCAAATAGCTTTAAAATCACCATTAACCCAAATAGGCCCATTGGCTTCTATTGGAAGTCAATTTTTTAAGATAAGCTCATCACAAATAAAAGCTACCCCAAACACAAAAAATCACCTAATTTTGCCCACTGTTTTTTTTTTTTTCTTTTTTACTTTCCCCATGGTCACTGGGTTTTTATTGTTGTTTATCGCCATGCCAAATAGAGCTGTTGTCGATGAGCACTATCAACTAAATATTATATTAATAATATGATGAGTACTGTTGTCGATGAGCACTATCAACTAAATATTATATTAATAATATAATGAGTACTAAATATGAGTAGCCAAAATGAACTAAAAAATAGAATGCTTTAACTATCTACTTCCTCCGATCTTAATTATAGGAGCTATTTACTAGATTTTTGAGAGATTAATGTTAGTAGTTAAATTAGTTAATTGTATTAATTTTTCTAAAATACCCTTATTGAAAACTTAAAATTAAATCACGACATTAACAAAACATATGGTAGAACAATGGCTCTCAACCATTCATATGTTGCTAGCTTGTCGAACCTGTGCATGACGGACCTCCTCACACGAATCCATCATTATATATTCCTCCATATATGATCATGATCCCTTTTTCGTTTTTTATGTTATCAATAATAATAATAAAATAAATTAAATAAGTTATTTGGTGTGTCTCAAGTCTCAACAGATAAATGATTTAACGGGTAAAGTGCTACTGAAAGCAGTTATACTACATGCTACATACTGATTAACGTGCAAAGATAGGCTTAAATCTGTTCACATTCCCAATTACTACTAACAAGGCCATAATCTCCGGTGTGATAATGACATTTTATATTGGTGCATTATTAAAAAAAAAAAGATAGTAAAATTGAGGTGTTTGTGAGATTAATGACTTGCAAATATTACTTGAATATATAGATAAATTGTTAAATTAGTATTATGTTTAATTATTATTGAGAAAGTATCAATAAAAGTGTTTTAGGAAGAAATTGACAAAAATTAAAACTTGGTCCTTTAATTAGAACCAAAACTAACTTCTAAATATGTTCCTACAATTAAAACCGTATAGAGTATTATTCTAAGCCGTTAACTTTGTGTGCTGTATGGACATTTCCTAAATAAACCTACTAACATGGCCGCTCATAAAATTTGCAATCATTCCATCCTATTTATAGGATGGAGGGAAGAAATTTTTTGATTCTATATACATGATAAAGAGATAAATTTTTCATATCATTGTCATGGGATGAAACTTATATTAACTAAGGGTAATTTTTTTTAAAAAAAAATTTATAACAGAGTTAATAAAGTTTAAGATTTTTCTTTATCCAAGTAGAATATATTGAAAGTGGCTTATAAATAGAATTAGAAGAGAATTTGGGAAAATTATCTTAATTGGGTTTGACAATACTTAAATCTAACACAATAAAACATATATAAGTATATACATAAATGTATATACATGCATGCACGTGCATACACATATATGTTTACACACACACACATATTTATATATGCTTGTACGTACACATATGTGTATGTATGCGTGTACGTACGTACATACATATATACATAGATATGTATATGTATGTATGTACGTGTGTGTAAGTACCAATAGTTTCAAGTTGGAATGAATCTTTACATTTATATTTTTAATAATTTCTCAATGTAAAACAAGAATAATATTCTAAATGTCTATTTGTCATTTTAAATTATCAAAATAAAAATTTTGATTTAAACGGAATAATTAAATATTGTGGTGCAATGGCATTTATTGTGGTATACTAGTGTTTCAATTGGCGCGAGTTATCGAAGGTTGCTCCAACCAATGGCAAGATTAATATATGTGTATGTTAACACTCAAGATGGGGACACACAAGACACTTTCTAAGTCATAAACTGATAAATTTTAACTTTGATATTTATTGTTTTAAATAAATAGTTTTTATATAGATTTGATTTAAATTTAAGTATATAAACAAAAATTAAACTCGTAGAAAGTATGGGACCAGCCATGAAATTAAGATTAAATCCTTAAGAAATATAGGATTAAAATAAATTATTTAAAACTGCAGGCATCAAAATTAAAATTTAATCTAACTGTAATATATAACTAATAATAATATTAAGCCCAAAGTTTTGTTAAAATTGATGTTTGATGCAGCTTTTCAAAATCACTAAAGAATATCAAAACATATATTTCATTAATCAATAAAAACACTAGCAACAAAGTCAATAGAACAGTCATACAAAGAAGAAACCAACAGAACCAACGATAAACTTAACATTCACTAAAATAAAACTAGTCCTGACAAAACATCAAAATACAATTTAAGAGAAACTTCCAAACCTTAGATTCAAAAATTGCCAGGATCTTGATCATAGGAGGAGAGGGCCATAACACCCACTCTTTCGAACACTTCTTCATAAGAGCTACACAAACACACCTGTGATAGGAGCTGAATTAAATGTTACTCGATCGTAGCTTTATTCTTTGTGACCTTTGAAATTGCATCGCTTAAGATGGCGATTGTGCCGTGAATTTGTCAAATTTTGTAGCTTTGAGTTTGTAAGTTGCACACTATCAAGTCCCTCTATGGAGTATAAATACAAAGAGTTAAGATATAAAAATATATATGTAGTTTTTTTAAAAGTGCATCTAACACCAAATGTTTTTTTAAGATGTAAAAGTGACTATGTGGTTACAAAAATAAAACAAAAGTTATAGATTCCGTTAAATATAACTGACGTCCATTAGATTGAAGTTAACTCCGTCATCTATATTTAACAGAATATGTGACTTTTACTCAATTTTTATAACTACATAGTTACTTCTGCACCAAAAAAAAAAAAAAAAAAAAACCTTAGTGTTGGACACACTTTTAAAAAAAGCATGTGTACTTTTGTATCATTAACCAAATATAAATGGTAAAGCTTTTTGCAATTATTCTCTACTTTTTCTTGCTTTCCTATTATTATTATTTGATTATCTTCACAATTGATATATACTTTTTGATTTTTTTTAATCCTATCCGGTTCACCGGAACTTTCGGTTTTGACTAATTTTGATTTCGCCTCGTGTTGGACACACGGTCATAGGAGAAGAGTTTCCAACACCATTTTATTTAAACTGTCAAATGCTTTTTTTTAAAAAAAAAAAAAATCATAAAACACAATATATTATTCAAAGATAAAACAATTTTTTTTTTTTTAAAAAAAAAGGCCTGCGCGTTCTAGAACACAAGGGAACTAGTCCATGATACCTTAGTAAAGTAACCGGTCCACAATAAACTATAAGAAAGCCTACAAGAAGAAGCCCATTTACCAGCCAGCAACTTGAAGATGGCCCAAAGCTCAAGTCTTCTTCTCCAGCAACCTTGTATGTTTCAGTTGCCAATGAGAAATGATACAATAGGCTAAGACGTTGGTCTTCACTCCGAAAAGAAGAAGGTTCGATATCTGCTGGTCAATATGAGGATCTTGTTGGTGGGCGGTAGTACATTTGTAAGCGTTTTTTAAATCTGAAGGCGTGCCCAAACCCTAATAGAGTACTGATGTTTATCCCCACATAACATTTTCTTCTATATAAAAAACAAATGTAAGTTCCATGTTGTCCATTACATTGGGGTGTAAAATTTATGAATTTTATGACAAATTTAATAAAATTTAAGGTTTTTCTTTATCTGAGTAAAATATATTGAAAGTTCCTTATAAATGGAATTAGAAGAGAATATGAGAAAATTATCCCAATTGAATCTAACAATGCTTGAATACAACTCAATCATGTGTACAAAACTAATAATATGACAAATTGCAATAGTGGAATTGCAATACTATAAATATTTTTAAAATTAATTAAAAAAAGCCTCAAGTGGTAACATTATTGATAAATTATCACGAACGTTTTCAGGATAAACACACAGTTATTCTCAATAATCCATAAAATGCCTCATAATAGTCCACGGAAGGAATAAAATATGAAGTGAGTTGAGTTATTCAAAGCATCTCAAATTTCATGCAAAGCGTGGAAAATGTGTTTTGTCTGAGTCTAAAAGTAAAAGGGAGAAACAATAAATTTTAAATTATACTCCTTTTAATATTAATTATATAACAAAAATTCTAAGGGGAATCTCACAAAAATACCACCTCAATTCTAAAATTCCTTTTTATGCAAGCAAACGGATGAATTTAATGGGGTTGTATTGCATGTAGGTTTTACTTTACACTTGAAAAGAAGATTGTAAAAAAGTTGGGGAACGGAAAATGTGGCTACCTAGGGGAAGATGGGTGTAACATTTGTATGTGCTTTTGATGTGTACTTCTCCTAAGATAATGGATGTACTGGACCAAACTTACAAAACGAATGGGTCGGTTAGTTTAATAACGCACGAGAGGAAGAAGAAGATCGAAAAGGAAGGCCAGCACTCTTAATTTTAACACCATATAGTAATAAATTTTGATAGATTAGAGCTGTGACTGAGACTGCGAATGAGAGTAGTCTTGAGATTGTGATTGGGGTTTTTATCTCTAAAATTTGCAATCACAGAATTGAAAAAAGAATATGAGGAGAGGTGGGTTTGATCCTCATTTTTAGTATTGTCTTATCACAAATTATCGTCAATTTCATATACCAAACAAAACAATTTGATTAAATTATTGACTCGATCCATATCTTAACCCGTGTGTTCTGTGTACCAACCGGGCCATAGTGTTCAGTCCTCCGCTGTTGAACTAGAAAAGTAAAGTCCCACGAAAACATATACGGAAGAATCAATTGAGTGCAACAATGTCATTTAAATGTATGACATGCGGTAGACTGTTATAACTATATGTATGATTGATGTATTGGGATTTAATAGAGGATGTTTGTAATATGCCTTTTCTGATTTGCTGGCTGTTGTATCATTTCTTTCTAATTTTTGTGTTTTACCCCAACCGTTGTTAGCATACCACGGATGAGCATGCGGTTTTTGTATGCGATGAAGAGGGCTAACGATTCAATTTTTGTAATCATTCATAACTAGAGAATTGTATGTCCTGTCATGTATATATTGATGTAATTTTTTCAAGATGTGTTCCTTTTGACCAGTCCTTCAGTTCTGTTTTATGGCCTTATCTTGTATATAAGTTGTGAAAGAGAGTCTTGACTATTGTTTATAATATAGATTGGAGAACAGATTTATTGTGTTGCTACTCTTTTATTTTTGGTGTTTTGTACAACGACAATTTCTTCAAGAGAGTTAGTTTTTGTATTTAGGAAAAGTTATAGTAGTTGTAATCAAACTTGCCATGTACATTAAGCTTTTAAAGTGATCGGTTACGTCTCAGGCAGGGACGGATTTTTTTTTTTTGGGGGGGGGGGGGGGGGGGACACCAGGTAGCAATTTGGGCCCCCTAGTTTAAGAGAGATGTAGTACAAACTTAATGATTATCCGGCCCCCAGGGTTTAGATATGGTAGTGAAGATGAAGTTCTTTGGGTTTATAAAATAGTTTGCAATTAAGCACAAATGACTTTTGTTTTTTCTTGTTTTTTTTTTTTTTGGGGTTTTCTTTTAACTTTGAGAAGGGCCAAGTGAACATTTAGAGTTTAAGGTTCATAAAATAAGACTATATGATTAGTATTTTTCAAATTTGTAGGACCAGATTAAATATAAACGGATATAGTATTATTTATTTACGCCCCCGGCCGTCACTAAAATACCTGGCTCCACCACTGGTCTTAGGTGATGTTGATTTGTAAAAGATTTTTCACTTATTTTGTTTTATTTGTGGATTAAATAATTGGAATCTGTAACCAAGTCAGATCTTTTATGATCACGTTATTCCTAAGGATTATTTTTTCTTTTTTTGTACACTTGAAAGATCTTAGGACAGAATTTGAGTCAAGTTACTCAGAGCTATATTAGGGGCATTATTCCAATCAGATTATACCATGTGTCCTATTTTTCTTACCTTAGCCTTATGCTAACAAGAAAAGAATAATACAAGTGGTAGAATCTGATTGGGACGACGGACGTACCTAAGCGTCTACTCTTCATCTCCTTAGTTCTTCCTGAATCTGCTTTCCTGATGTAAATGGTTTCTGCTGAATTACAAGCACTTGTATTAATTGATTCTTTAGAAATACCTAGTGTCTGTGTAGCGATTTCTGTTAAACTTTTAAGTGGCAATGATCTTTATCTGCAATTCATATTTTGCGATATGAGAACCTTTAAGTGGGGGTGTTGTTTAAAACAAAAGGGAAGTGATTTGAAGCTTAGCCAACAAGGGGAAAAAAAAAGGAAATGGAAGCATGTTTTGTCTCTACCTGCCTGGGTAGGCCATTTATATTTATATTTATCTCCGAATTCTTAGTCTGCTGGTTCTTGTTTCATGTCCTGTCCCAATTATAATTTGATTTTGACCCCATGTGTCTTGCGATTTTTTCATATCCTACCAGATTTTTTTTTTTAACTCAAGCATAACATATAGTGTTATCTCTCTCTCTCTCTCTCTCTCTCTCTCTATATATATATATATATATATATATATAATGTTTAACAATTAGTTCATGATTTTAAACACAGGATTGAGTCAATTGGGCTACTCTCTCTTGGGCGTGAGGGATGGCCCTGCTTTTACTGCGACCCCTATTACTGTTTGCACATGAAACAATTTTTTAAACTTCTAGCTTTTTTCCCCCTTTTTTTTAAATACTCTGAGAATAAAGGTAATTAACCTAAATACAAGAAAATTCAAGAATCAGTATCAGAGTTTAAAAGATCCATCAACAGTTTTAGTTTGGGAATTTGCACCAGAGTCCTTCATCCATCAACAATTATGGGCGCGTCAGGAAGTAGCAATGACTTCTTTTTTCTAGCTAAACTGATTGGCTTGGGGTGACAGTGTTTTGACTTTAGGTAACGGAAATATCTTTAGTTGCCAATGATTTTGTATCTTAGTGGGGGGAAAGGTCTTCTGGCAGGTCAGTCATGCTTTGTGACCTTGTGTGTCTTTTTGGATGTCCTTTTAATTTTTTTTTTTTGAAAGAAAATAACTATTCTTAGCTGTATTGAAAACAATTTGTCACTTTCTTTTTTATACACACACATACTACGTACGTCTAGTCTTAAATATAAGATTTACTTGATTTTTTTGAAGAGATTAAAACAGTAAATTAAATTAAATTAAATTACATTAAAATATTTAATTGTTTTGAGCACTTGAGTCCCACCGATATGAGAGGGCCATTAAATATGTGTTGGAACAAGAAATTTTGAATCAGGACTAGGGTTTGATACCATGAACAGACTTTGATAACTATATTAGATATTTTAGATATAGGTGTATGTTAGATTTGTCTACCTATACAAAATAGCTTATAAAACTTTTATTAGCTTTTAAATTTTTTTGAAACAAATACCACTTAAAAAATATTTTAGATAGGTATATGTTAGATTTGTCTTTTCCATGTTCAGAATTAAAACTTGATGATTCATTCAAAAGTGGACAAGTTGTCCATATTCCATCCACTCTCATTTTTTAGATGTTAGTAAAGTTCCCTTGTGGAGAACCATTTGAGTTGAAAGCTAGTTCTGCACAAAAGTTAATGGTGTGTGTGTATATATATATATATATATATATTAGATGAGTTTTGATTAATTCTTGATTATTGAATAATGATGCAGAATTTAGTTGATAAGTATATATTTTATAATTAAATAAGTATAGATTTTGAGATATATGGGATTAAATTTATTTATACTTTATACTTATTTAATTATATTTTATATATTTTTCTATCTTTTAATTAATTAGAGGATAAAAGAAATTTTAATATAAAATCTATCAATATCCTATTTTTATTTTGCAGGAAATATCATGAGATTTAATGGCAATGTATCAATTGGTCAAAATGTCAAACAATTAAGCAAGATGACATAAGACTTGATGATGTAGCAGGGATGACATCATCCTTGAGAGGTGTAAGGCCAAGATCTTGCCACCTCCAAGAAGTGCGATCCGACGGTCAGAATTCAACCAGACAAAGTTCAATGAAATTACGAAAATGCCATTGCCTTTTTCTATAAATAGCCTTCACCTTCTCTTCATTCTTCACAAATCCTAGAGCTTTCTAGAGAGAGATTTTAGAGAGAAGGAGGAGTCTGTGGAAATAGCAAAGTGCCGGGTAAGTTCTTCGGTCCCTAGTCTTTAGTTTTGCTAGTGTTTCTTTCGGTAGTTGTTGTAGAAATGCTAGGTTGATTTTTAATCTTCCAGGTATGTTTAGAAATCATGTTCTAGGGGTAATTAAGGTATTAATTTCGAAAATCATTATGGAGTTGGAGATATGTTGAAATTCTGGAAGATTAGGGTCAAGGTAGCAAAGTGCTAGCGAAATTCCGCCGATTAGGGGATCAGGGGCAAAATGGTAATTTGTACCTAAAATTCCTGTTATGATATCAAATATTGATAAATGTGATATTATCATTATAGGATATCAGTAATCTTGTTCCGCTGTCATTTCGCTGTCGTTCCGCTGTTTTCCGTCAAAAGTACAGTTTATCGTCAACGTACTAAACACTCGTCAACGAAGGTACGTCCGCGTACTGGTAACTTTAACTCTGATGTTTACTGTATGCGTATATGTATGGTATGCTTGTATGAGGTAATTAATGTACGTTCGCGTACTGTAACACTAACTCTGATGTTTATATTATGCATATATGTGGTATGTGTGCATATAAAGGTTAGAGAGTATCTGTAATGCTGGGAGCGATATGTTCATATGCTGGGAGCGATATGTCTGTATGCTGGGAGCGATATGGTCGCATGCTGGGAGCGATACATATGCATTGGTTATGATAGTTTGCTTGAGTATGTGGTTTGGTGTTGTGGTATGAGTTGTCTATATATTGTGTATGTAAACATGAGGTTAACCGTTACCTGGGGTCCGTATGCATGGGACCTCAGCTCTTAATATAGCGTTAGGGTCGGGAGAACCAAGGACGAAGGACAAGGGGAAGCGCAAGCAGGTCGTCTAGAAGACCCGGCTGAAGATTTCCTTTGATGTCCCGGCAGAAGCCTTCCTATTATTGCTTTTCTTCACTTTTAAACCACGCGGTTTCTATACCGCTATTGTATCCAACCAGACTTATGACATTTTGAATATATATATTAGATACTCTTCCGCTCAAATGGTCTACTCTGATGATTTGAAATGACTTTGAATGAAAAAAAATTTATTCCGCTTTTGAAAATTGGGATGTTACACTATAAATAGAAGAATAATCAAATAAAGAGTGCACTATGCAAAAATGCTAAAATCATGAATCACCTACTTCAATCTAAACACTCTTTGTTTTTCTAGCTTTAATATCATTTATCTTAGAAAGAGAGAGAGAGAGAGAGTTTATATTTTGTTTTATTGTTCATCTTAATTCACTTTAGAGAGTGAAGACCATTGTAATTCTTTATCATCAAGGTTGTATTCTTACGATGTGTAAGGGGAGTAACTTGGTATGAGAATTGTAGAATGCTTCATAGCCCGACTAAACTTATGAAATTGTAAAGGCTTCTTTTGTGTCCGGATTAAAAAGATATTTGATTGAAAATTTAAAGTGGAGCTTGGGGATTAGGTGTAGGTTATCAATGATTGGATCGAATCAGTATAAATCATAGTTTATTTATTCTCTTTCCTTTTCTCTTGTAATTCCATTAGTGATTGACATATCTCAATATGCATTTGGTATTAGAGTAGAAAATGGTAAAAAAAATCATTTAAGGTGGTCTAAACATATATAAAATCTAAGGATATTGGTTGCACCTGTAAGGAAGATGATGCAACGGTAAGGAAGATGAATCAAACAAAGTAGATTTGTCTGAAAATGGATTGGATGAAAGAAAACCAAAACAAACGCTCAATGAAGTAATTAAAAGAAACCTATTTGATTAACAATTTAAGTAAAGATTCAGTTGTTGATACAAAACAAGCCTAGTGCCGTCTATATAGTTGACCATTAGCAGAAAACGCTTGTTGTGTGAAAATTGTTCACCATGCAAGGTTTAAATACATAATTTGTTACCATAACTACGCCTGTTCCTTGCCGCCTTTGTGTTCACATAGAAAATGATGGTCCAAAAATGTAACTGTTGACCACTCAAACGAATACTTTCTGGAATCGAAATGGAAGACAAATCAATATTCCAATAGAAATGGTTGTAATCCTGATTCTTAATACAAGACACCAATTAATAATTCTCACAAATCAATAAAAATAGTTAAAATCAATAAAGTTGTCCTAAAATTTAAGTAATTTCTAATATTACTCATACTAATTGCATTAAACTCTAATATTATATTATTATTATTTTCACCCACCACCCCTATTTAATTATGTGCATATATGGAAAAAAAGTTATTGGTCTTTATAAATAAGCAAATGCTTTATAAAAAAGACTGATACATTTGTTAGTTAATATTTTACATCAAGGATGATCAGGGCGACTATAATCTTTGTTTTGATATGGAGGGCAACTATATTCGTCTCTATGATAATTAGTCTTTACGTAATTCCTTGATTCCCATATAACTCATCGGGCGCACGTGAGTGGGAAAGGGTCCAGCAGCTGGGTCCCAGTGTGTTTCCATAAAATAGTTATGTCGCTGAAAGTTACAAGTTATTTTGACCATCGGTTTGCTTTATTCGTTTTTCATGGCCCACAATGACGATGGACGTCGGTACAACCTGGAATAAATTTCTGAGAGGAAATAGAAAACAAAATAGTTCTACTTATACAAATGTATTTAGAATATAGCAAAGGTAGAAATAGGTTAGACCTCCCTCTAACATACTTCAAGTCTAATCCAACTTATTTGGTGAATACGCTACGCACAGACTTATATCTATTTAGGCAAATATGTCAAACATATTTTCAGACTTAGCCTACAGGTCCAAAGATCTGACTTATTTAGTTTTTTTTAAAAAAATATTATTATGCATAATTTTATGTAATTTAATCTAAATTAATTTTTAAATTATTTATAAAATTAATAACTTAGTCTTAATGCGAGTTTCACATTTCATTATTTATCCATGACCTTAACATTTTTATTTATCAATTGATCATACTTACTTCTCTCTCACTCTCTCTCTCTCTCTCTCTTTAAATCGTTTGAAATGACAATACTAGCTCACTACTTCTTCCTCAATTTATGTCATTTGATGCAACATAATAATTTCATTAAGTTTATTTTCATGATGCTCATATGAAAATGATCTCAATATGAGGAGCTTGTCACATTTTGTGCTAGAAAAACAAGAGGTAAAAATCTTAGTCAATAGATAATATTTTTCTTATTCCTACTTACTCAGATAATTGTTACTACTATGTGTTCTTTTCTTTCTCTTATTAACTCTTTTATTTTATATGAGAATGAATTCCTAAAATTTTAAGACATAACATAAACTTTTAAATAGACTTGATGAATTATATATGAATCTAGATGCATAGTCTTTAAACCTATATTTTAAGTAGGCTTTTAAATAGGTTTAAGACCTTTAACTTTTTGAAGGCTCATACTCAGACTTAAAAAAAGAAAAAAAATCCTACATATAGAAACAAAACCAGGCTCAAACTTTATATCTCCATTATAAACTCAGTCCTATTTAACGATCAACACCTGGCTCAAGCTTTATATTTCCATCATAGATTGAGACCTGAGACTTGTTTAACGAAAACTTAATGTATGTTAGTCTACCATTTCTACTAGAGTTTTCGTTTATTTTACAATCATTCCTACTTCTTGTATTCATTACTATATTCTAAATATATTTGTTTATATATATATATATATATATATATATATATATGAATTAAGACCGCACGATAATTTAATAGGAATATTGAAGTAATTACAAGCTATGATCATACCTCTCTATATGCTTCGTCTTCTATAAAGCCTGCTTTACTCTAAAGAGAGCATTATCACCAGCACCCAAATCACGTAAAGCTCCAAGTCCGTCAGGAAGCAACCCTAACTAGCTCCCTCCCTTAATTGCCCTTACTCTCCAGGTACACACAGGCATGAAAACCCTTATCATTCCTCCAACCACACCAATCCCCACCAACTCCTCCTCCGTCGCCGTTAAGACACCACCACCGTCATCTCTCTTCGCCTTTCTTGCCCTTTCTCATCTCATTCTTGTTACGTTATTACATACATACGTAGATACATAGACAACTTAATTGTCTTATGTATAATTTTTGTGGCTGGGGCGGAAATGGGTTCAAGCTGTTGCAAGCCGCGGGCAGCGGATAGCCTTTCTGGCAGTGGTACTAATCAACGGTGGAGGGCTTCTTCTTCATTGTCTCTCTCTAACAACAGCGGCTATACCACTCATTCTGACCTGTCAACGACTCCGGCCGGGGTGGACGTCATCATCAACCCCAGGGCCAGTGAACTAGGGCGCGTTGCTGGCTACGCGCTGGAATCTTATGTTTCTTCATCAAGCAGGCCTGCGGCGTCCCGTAGTAACCGCTTCAATGATCTCTGGCTAAACGCGGGCTACACACTGCCGCCTTATGTGTCATCATCGTCACCACCACCTACCACCCCCGCCAGAGCAAAACCAATGAACTTGGCAGCTGAAGCCCTGGCTGCACACACCCCGGCGGCCCCAGCACCACCACCACGGCATAGTCACTTGTGGAGCTCGAGCGTATCTATCTGAACACTGTTTCTGTTTTATGCATTACTACTTTATGGCAGCCATGGGGTGTATGGTTTCCCTTTCGTCTATTTTTGGTTGGTTCCAGGGGTGTCCTCACCCAGACGACAAACAAATGAAGGAATTAATGTATTTATTAAGAACATGATAGAATCATCACTTTCCCTTCTCGTAGCTCGTATACTTTGTAACATCCTATTTTAAAAACAACGGAATTTTTTTTTTAAAAAGGAGATCAGAGTAGAGCTTTTTTAACAAAACGAGTAACTGAACCTTGATAAAATATAACCACAGTGTAATTGCTCTATTACAGTCCTCTAATGTCCGAAGGAAAGTAAAATACATAACTAGAGAAATAACAAAATAAAAACTCCGTCTTTGGTCCTACACCGCCTGCCTGCCTCTCTCTTCCGACCTTGGTCCTCCCGACCCTGAAGCTACAGCTGAGATACAATTCCCGATTGGATCTCAGGTAACGATTAACCTTATACTCAAATAAGACAGTATATGGATAATAACATATACATAATCACATAACAGCAGTATATCACTACATAAGCACACAACAGATGCATGATCACGTATTGGCAGGACATAAGCACACAGCAGTATGTAAAGCCCCACATAATATTTGCACATAACCAGTGCCACGACGGCCCATCGTGTCCTCAGCGCTAGGAAAACCCAACGGCGTTATCAAGACAATAACCCGCATAAAACTGTATGTATACCGACAACCCTAGACAGAGCTTCAGTATATAAGCATGTCTATCACATATAGTATATGAGTAGCATAAGTGTTAAGGTTACAATACGCGTCCGTACCTCCGTTGACGATTCCGGACACTTCGGTAGAATTGTGGTACGCTTGACGGCGGTATGACAGCGGAGACAACGGAAACAGCGATTCGTGATTTCACGTATCCTATAAGGATAGTATCACCGGTGTGAGCATTTAAGATCATATCAGGAAAATTTCGGTACAAATTACCATTTTGCCCCTAGATTGACTATTTGGCGGAATTTCGCCAGCACTTCGCTATTCTGATTTTAAACTTTCAAAATTTTTGCTATAACCCTTCCTCTAGCATACTCCTAAGATAAATATCATATTTATTTCTAAAAATATGATATCTAAGCTAACTTAAGAATTAAAGACTACTCTAACAATTCCACTATAACTACCGAAAAACTACTTAAACTAAAGACTAAGGACTGAAGAACTTACTCAGAGCTTTGCTATGAACTTCTTACTCTTCTTCCAGAGCTTCTCTCTCTAAATTCTCTCTAGGATTGTAAGTGAATTGGTGAAGAATGAAGAGGAATGAAGGCTATTTATAGAAAATCTCAATGACAATTTCATAATTTCGCCGAACTTGTCTGGTTGAATTATGACTGTCGGATCGCACTTTTTTGAAGTGGCTTGATCTTGGCCCTATACCTCTTGGCCGACCTCCCCCCCCCCCCCACAAGAAGACAAAATTGATGACATCATCATGCTTATGTCATCTTGCTTTATCAGATGAAATTCCTGGTTCGGTGTCCTAATCGTGAATTTTTTTGTAAAATCTTAAAATTCCGGGAGCAATACTCTGAAGGTCTTTTCTTCCTCTTCAAGAATACTGTATTTTCCTATCCTTGTACTTTCATTAAGGATATTCCGTTATCTGTCAAAAATCCTCGGTATTCGCGACCGGTTACCGAAATGACTTCGGTCGGTGCCAACTTCTGGACAAAAATTCACTGATCAATAATATACTCTAGTTTTTCCCAACTTATCCCCGGAATCTTGCATCCGAATTATTTTCTATCAGTTCTCATTTTGACTATCTGCTTTAATTCTACAGAACATCTTCTTAGCCTAATCTCCAAAACACTCCATCGGTTACAGAAATGACCTCGGAGATAGCCTACTTCGAGATAAAAATTCACTTGTTCCTAATATACTCTGACCCTAGCAACTTAGTTCAAGGTTTTCTGGATAGGATTTTATTTCTATCCGTGGTCAATTATCCTGTTCACTCCTTATTATTATAATATTACTTATTTAACACATGCTTTATCTCATATTATTATTATATTCAAATATCTAATTCATCCTTATCCCTCCCCCTAATTTCGGCCCACACACACACACACACACACACACATAGAGATATATATATATTATTTTTTCCATTTCCCATAATATTCTATTATCTTGTATTTATTTCTCCAAAATTTCCTATTGGTCCATAAGCAATTACATGGATTTAGGCTTTTAAAATTCCTTGAAAAATTCTTAAGCCCTTGATCTTGTTTCTTCAAGATTACATCCTAACCCTTACTATTATTTAATTAGGCCAAAAATTTCGGCTCTTATTATTAATTATTTATATTTATTTTATTTTTCATGTTTTCTAAATTTCTACAATCTTATAAAATTTCTCGAAAATTACTTAATTAATCCCTTAATAATTTCTAATAATTTTCTTAATTAAAAATAATTATTTTCTCACAACAATTTTATTGACATGAAAAATTTAAGCTCCATGCAAATTAACAAAAATCATAGAGTCCATTTTAGTCTTAGAATACTTTTCAATTTTCCTTTTTCCTATTTTCATAGGAAGTAATTTATTAAATTGTTTAAATTAAAGATAATATGCTTTCTAAATTTTTAATAATTGTTTCATGCCTTTTAGAATTTTTCTTAATTCTCCTCAAGGTACTTTATGGCCTTAAGGTGCATTTTTCACATTTCTGCTGATAAATTTCCTTTAATTTTCTTAGTGTCTTCCTTAAAGCATAGACTAATCATATATCATGTGGAGATCAAAATCTTCATAAATGGACATTTTTATTATTGTAATATAATATTTCAGATAATAGTTATCCGGGTATTACATACTCAAATCAGTTCTTGAGATTATATATATTCGAATGCGTTTTGTAGTGATTGAAATATGCATATCGATCTCCCACAGTGCATCCCACCATATCCCTAGAAAATAAGAATATGGCGTTGAATGAGCCAAGAAATGGATTGAGCCTGTTAGGTTGGCCCATTTAGACCCTAAATTTGTAAGGGTCGGGTTTGAAATTTTATCTCAAAAGTAAAAGTGGACTTAAAATGGCTGACCTTATAGGGTAAACAACGGGTCCTTTTTGGGTTGTATGCTTTTTTTTGTAAGAAATTATTTATATAATAATATTATTATTGATTTTTAATACTTTATTAATAATGTTGCAAATATTTAGTTATTATTATCTTTTTTAAAATTAAGTTTTATAGAACATCTTATATTAAGAAACCTAAAAATTAAAAACTTATAAAAGATATTTCTTATTTCATAACTATTCATACTGATTTGGTGTTTTTTTACTTAGGTTCTAGTGATTGTTTTGTTCATATGTTGTGTTGTTTATTTTGTTGATTACTTATATTTTTTAAGACATATTTATAAGAAGTATTTTTAATTTTGTGAAGTCTTCTCATTAAATATTTGTAATATATAGACCATAGTTTACCTTTAATTATGATTTAGTAACCGTATTTATTTATTTTATGATTCGTATCATTTACACTTTAATTATGATAATATTTATGTGTTAAATTATGACTTCCATTGTTTTAATTTTATTTCTTTAAATAAAAGCTAAAAAAATTTATAAAAGATTGTTAAAATAACTTGAACGGGAGTAGCTATGACCTTATGTTTAAAGGGTGAGCTTTAATGACTGTTTTTCTTGTTTTTCTTTGGCCGTGAAGGACCGCCCCTTTTTCCATCTCCAGGCGCTGATGGTACCATTCTCCGATGCAATGCTTCGATCCCTGTCGTTGTTGCTGCGGCAGCAGAGTTGTTCTTGGCCGCCAAGAACTCCTTCATCGGCTGCATCTCCACCAAACCAAACCGGTTTCCGTTATTGTAGAGAAACCTGTGTCCTCATGAATCGAACAGCCATTGTCAACTGTAGAGATTCAACAAGCACAAAAGCCTCCACTTTCTTTCATAAGAAAACCTCTAGTCAACAAATAGTGGGTAGGAAAGGGGATCGCAACATCAAACATACCTAATATTATATTAGAGGCCGTGGGGTTTAAAAAAACTCTCTTGATTTGATTGACAATGAACCCTCCAGAGGCATACTTTATGGATATATGCTCTCCTATTCGGCAGATACTTAGGAAAAAACTCTTCAACGCAAGAAAAAATATCCCCTTTCTTGTGGAAATGAAAGACCTGTTGGCTTTTTCGGCCAACAATTGATGACTGAATTCTTATTGACCGGGTTTTGATTTGCTTTCACTACCTTTTTCTGGAAAAAAGGATGATGATTGACCCCCTCGCTCCGACATGCCCTGGCTACTTCGATCGACGGAAAGCGCAAAAGAACGTATGCTCTAGTCCAGTCCGAGTAGACTTTGGTAAAGGAATTGGCTATCACTGGCTCTTACCAATTGTGGGAGACCCCACTGATTATTTTAGCACGTACTCAATCTTATCCAAATCCCCGGCATTCTTTGGAGTCGATCTGCTAACATGATGCCAACAGGCCTAGAACTTTCTCTGGATTTGCCGTCTCCGGACGTAACCAATGGAGAATGGAAGGGAGGACTTTTTATTACTGCTGGAGTAGAACCGCGTCCTTTTTTAGTCCCAGATACTGCATGAAAAAAAAAGCTTTTGCCAAATCCATTTTTTATAACTAGCTCCAAACTCTATCCTCTATACTACTAATCAAAATATTAAATTTTATTAGTTGAGGTGGTTTGTGCCTCGTCCGATAAGGAAGAGGACACGAGTTTAAATCCTAAAAAATGTACTTGATGAAAAAGGTGAGAACCTTTGTCTTGCAAGTTTCAATGCAAAAACCTTTCATCTTTGTAAAAAAAAAAAAGAAAAAATACTAAATTTGTTTTTGAAGATTTAAGTAATTATGTTGAAGAAAATAAATTAAAGGTAATTTACTTATTAATTAGAATTTAAATTATTTTAAGAGAAATTTGGATTGAATAATACTATAATAAAATTGAATATTATTTTATCAAATGCTTGAATCGAAATTGGAAGTTGGTGAATCGAAAATGAGACCTCAGCGTCTCAATTTTTTTAACACTTTCTTTGGCCCTCTCCTTTCAATGCTTCGTTGACCAGTCGTTTCCTCCTCCTCCTACTCCAGAGCTCTGAAGCATTGGAAATGGATGAGACTCGAGTGCAGGTCCCACGAGTGAAACAAGGGAGTCAAGGCTTAAAGGTAAGAACCCATTCTTTTATCTTAATCCACAATGATCCATCATTGAGTTGTTGTTTTGGTCGATTTGGTTTATTGCTTGGCACATCTGTTGTTATTTGCTTCTGTTTAGTATTGGTTCTTAATACAAGACATATTTGTAAAGTTAATCTTAGTCTTAAATATAAAATATAATTTTGATATTTGTTATGAGCACTATCAACTGAGTCTTTTAGCGAACCTCCATGTGAATGGTATCTATCTATGTGACCTGGATTTCACAAGGTTGGAATTAACGATGCTAATATTCTACAACGTAACTTACACTTCCTAGTTAATTAATGATACTAATATTACATTTAATAAGTAGATTTATTAATTACCCATCTAACCTAGATAGATACAATATTATAGTCAATAATTGCATAAGATAACTGATAATAATAATTAATATAAGATAATTAATATAATTTATGATTATTCATTCTTTCTAACCCCAATGCACATGTTTGGGATCCAGGCAAGGATTTACAGCAGTCGGATTTTGGGTAGATTGCAAATGGATTTTTTTTTTTTTTTTTTTTTTTTTTTTTTTTTTTTTGCTGAGCACTCTTGGAGTAAAACTTTTTTGTATTGGCGCTCCTGAAGTAAAAGTTTGTTGGCCAATCTGTGCCTTAGATAATGGATGTTATCTTTTCTAATGGACATTATCTTTTTCTAACGGCGTTGTGCTAACTGTACATTTTTAAAAGTTTTCTGTGCTGATTACACATTTTTAAAAGTTTTTTGATATTTTTGATTTACTTCAAAGTTATTTGTGCTAGGTACTCCTGAGGTAATAATTTATTGGCTAAATTACTCCTTAACCCTATATATAATGGACTTGACACTTAATTAATCGGCCAGCTGAAAACAAAATGCTACATTATAGCGGACATTTTCCAAGACTACTTATCACTATATATGGGACAACAACTTATGTGCAATAATCGGGATTATTTTTTAGCCCTTATTTGTTTAACTTGGTTGTAGACATTATAACTAATCTTATGCAGCCTGAGGTGCATGCCTTTTATTGATGATATAATTTTTGTGGTTGAGTCACAAGAAGAAATTAAGTATAAACTTAAG
Organism: Acacia confusa; assembly: GCA_037074495.1. Classification (NCBI taxonomy): domain Eukaryota; kingdom Viridiplantae; phylum Streptophyta; class Magnoliopsida; order Fabales; family Fabaceae; genus Acacia; species Acacia confusa. The sequence goes on from CM073514.1 coordinate 15,816,038, forward strand.
TTATAGAAAAGGATCTTGCAATCGAAGGGCTTTTTGTTGAATATGGGTTTAAGCTCGTTTGGATTGGTTTTTGGATAATGGTTTCTAGAAAAAATGTAGTAAAAGTGTATTTTTAGAATATATTCTTTAAAAAAAGTGATTTTGATAAAATAATAGTATTTATATATTGTTATCAGAATAGTTTTCTTATACTCAAATTACCAAAAAAAAAACATTAGCTTTTGTGATATTGCATATAAAGAAAAATGTTTTATTTTAAATATTTTTAAAATTAAATTTCATAAAAAATACAAAAAATTGCATAAATTTGTGTATAATATTAAAATTATAACATTAGTAAATTATGTACATAATAAAAAATAGATCCAATATATCTGTATTAATAAATTGTATAGACAAAAATATTTCATAAATAATAATTATCTGGAACAATATCTTTGAGATTGATAAACATAACTTATAAATAGTAACTTATTCAATAAATAAGGTAAAAGTGAATTTTTTTTGAATTTTATGACAGGTGAAGTTTAAAGTTTTTCTTTAGCTAAGTAAAATACATGGAAAGTGCTTTATAAATAGAATTAGAAGAGAATTTGAGAAAATTATCGAATTGAAATTGGGTCTGACAATACGTAAATCTAACTTAATTATATATGTGTGTGCACGAGCACGTGTGAGACAACTTACAACCTTGGAATTATCAATACTATAAATATTTATAAAATTAATTTAAAAAAATGCCTCAAGTGGTAACATTATTGATAAATTATGACAAACTTTTTCAGGATAAACACACAATTATTTTTAACAATCCATAAAATGACTCATAATAGTCAACGGAAGGAATAAAATATGAAGTAAATTGAGTTATTCAAAGTATCTCAAATTTCATGCATGTATGATTATTGCAGAGTATTTACATAATGTATTCACGTAAATGTGAAGGGCAATTACGCGATAAGTTGAATGGTATCCATCTCTATGGATAGTAGCGAAATCCATGTGATCTGGCTTTCACAACAAGGTTGGAATTAATGATGCTAATATTCTACGACGTAACTTAACACTTCCAAGTTAATTAATGATACTAATATTATATTTAATAAGTAAATTTATTAATTACCCATCTAACCTAAACACCAATGGCTTATAGTGGTATATCATTCTGGTTCTATTTATAAATCCTTTTTTACTAAACCACATATATTAAAGAGATGTAGTTAGTTCAATGATTATGAGGTAAATTTTCAACTTTACCCTAATTAATAAATATGTTATCTTTCAAATCTTTCTTCTCTCTTTATTTTCATGAGTATATGAACAAAATTATTATAACCTCATTTATTACTTTAAAATTGGTTTTGTAAAATGGTCAAATTTTTTTGGTACGAAAGCTAGTGCATAATTTTACCGCAAAGAAAGGAGTTTTGTGGTGGTGGGGGAAGTAAAATGAAATGAATGGAGACAGAAATGTATGGTGTGAGAATGCCTTCAGCGGTGGACGCACATTCATCAATGTGCTCACGTCACATCACAAAACTTCAATAACCACTCCATAAATTTTCCTTGCCCTGTTTCATTTTCTCCTGCTCCATTATTTTTTTCTAAGGAAAAAAAAAGGAGAGAGAGAATTATACTTAAATAATAACATATGAATTTTTTTAAACTTAAAGAAGCCTATTAAACTAATGAAAGGACAGAGAATGGATAACGGATAATTAGGATATGAAAATCTTAAAGAAAAGTATAAATTGCCCTTCACATAATGAAGAAAACCAAGAAGATCTAAGGCTTCGACATCCACGATCTCCTTAGAGACCAATAGAATCATATTAGAGCTTTAGTTGGTTATGGTACAAGGCTTGTTGAAGGTTCGATTCCAATCAATGTAAAGGAAGATCAGAAGAACCAGAAATAGGAAGATGAAAAGGCAAATCAGGCTCCAACTTCTTCTTCATCTAACGCTCACACTTAGTTTATCGTTCTTAAATCGAATTGAGTTGGGTTAAGATTTAAATTGATTTGATTTAATTTACTATTTACAGACACAAAAATTATGAAAAGAAAAAGAAAATACCACATGAAGTTCAAAAAGTTTTAAGGAAGAAAAATGTGAACAGTAAATATGAGATTTAACAAAAATTGTAATGGAAATAACAAGTTTTTTTTAATAAGATTAATAAGTTCAATAATAGGTTTGACAAGTTCATCCATTAAGAGGAATTTATGTCACTTTAAACATATATTAAACCTAAGGGTATTGGATGCACAATAAGAAATATGGATCATGCAGTTCAAAGTTGTCTGAAAATGGATGGAAAGAAATCGAAATAAACACAATAAAGTATTATATGGAACCTCTATTTATTAGTAACAAATTAACTAAAGATTCACTTGTTGATAAAATATAATAATCTGGTGTCATCCATATAGTTGACCCACAAGAAAACGTTGGTTGTGTGAAAATTATTCATCATGGTTTAAATATATTATTAAATTTGTTACCATACCAACGCCTGTTCCTTGCAGTCTGTGTGTTCACATAGGAAATGGCGGTTCAAAAATGTAACTGGTGACCACTCAAACTAATACTTTCTGGAATCGAAATGGAAGACAAATCAATATTCCAACCGAAATGGTTATTATATATTTGTCTCCATAATAATTAGTCTTTACGTAATTCCTTGATACTTATATATGAATGATGGGAACTAGTTTCCCTACCAACTCATTCAGGGACAGAGGCATGAATTATAATTAGGGGTGAAAATTATACAACAGAATCTAAATGTTTATGAAACTACATTTCAGCCCCATAAATATTTTAAGATTTTAATTCTAGTCCTTCCACATAACTTGATATAGAAAATCATAAAATTTTTATGAGGCTGAAAAATACTTTCCTAAAAACTTGAGTTCTTTTATGTAATTTTAAAGGGGAGGGCCACCCCTAACCCTTAATTCCGCTATTGGACTCATCCAAAATATGGTTAGGGAACTGATTTCATAACTCATGGGAGTACGTGAGAGAGGAACAGTCTAGCTGCAGCTAGACCCAGTTTGATCGGGTTGAGTTTCTCTCATCATCATTTTTTCATTATCCCTCATAATCTCTAAATCATATTCATCCAATCAATATAATATTACTTTTACTTTTCTCTCACTTTCTTAATCAACGGTTTAGATTTAGCCAATGAGAAAAAATAAGAAAGAGGATAAGGAGAAGGTCTCCTTCCAGTTTTGATCAGGTAAAATCATTAATTATTCACTGAAAATTAGAGATTATTTTGGATAGTGGTTTGCTTTATTAGTTTTTCACGGACCACAATGAGCATGGAAGGCCATGCAACCTTAAAAACATGGGAAAATCTATATAGGGGCCGAAGTAATAGAACTTTTTTTTAAAAAGCTCCAAGATTATGAAAATACCAGAAAATGAAAATACCAGAAAAGGCCCTATGGCATTTTCTGATATAAATTGATTAAAACATTAACAACTATATCAGTCTCATTAACAACTATATCAGCCTCGTTAACAACTAAAGTTTTAATGAATTTATACCAGAAAAGGCCTTAGGGTCTTTTCTGGCATTTTCAAAATCTTGAGGCATTTTTTAAACTTTTTTCTGTTACTTGGGCCCCTATATAGATTTTCCCTAAAAACATTCCTGATCAAATATATATTTGGGAAAATTACACTATGGTCCTAAGGACCAGAAAAAATTACAAAAAATCATAAACCAAAATCCCATATCAGAAAAGTCCTTGGGACTTTTCTATAATTAATTGCCTAAGATGACAGAGGCCTTTAACAACATGGAACATCATATTAACAACTGAAAATGCTATATTAACAACAAAAATTATCACAACTTGAAAAACCGTATTAACAACTTTAAATATTGTATTAACAACTTGAAATGTCATCTTAACAATTACGAATTTTTGTTGTTAACATAGCATTTCCGGTTGTTAATATAGCATTTCATATGTCAAAGGCCTCTTTCATCTTGGGCAATTAATGACAAAAATATCTTAGAGACTTTTTTAGTACTTTTCTGATATGGGACTTTAGTTTAGGGTTTTTTTTGTAACTTCTTTTGGTTATGGGGACCACAATGTAATTTTCCCTATACATTTCCATATATGGTAACCCAACTCCACTCACACCAATCCCTAGCCAGCTCCCTCCCTTAAATCCCGGTATTATTGGTACATGCAGGCTTTCCCCTTTCTTCGCTTTAACCCAACATATATTTTTATTATTTCAATTTTAGTATTTCTCTTAAATATTTTTTTGCCAAAAATATTTTTCTTTTATTTAATTTTACGATTTTTTTTAAAAATAATGTACATATGATATATATATCTTTCATTTAATAACATCCATGTCATTTTAAATTATTTTTCATAAAAACTTTCTTTTTAATATAATCATCCAAACGTTTAATTTTCAAAAGTCATATTAAAAAAAAAAAGAGTCACTTTTGTCAACGCCAATCCAAACATAAATCAAATTATATAATCTAAAGAAATAAAGTCACTTTTAGTGCCGTTATCCCAAATATACCACTATTTTTCACTGAATATGGGAGGAGTAGTTGTGTGATTTTACTTGCATTTGCTTTGTAATTCCTGCTATTATTATTACTCTTTTCGATTCTAAATATAAGATAGAGTTAACTTTTTCTTGAAGAATTTAAGGAAGCTAGATAAGTTACTTAATCATATCATATACTGTGTATCATTAAATAGTCAAACTAATAAGTTTTGAGAAAAAAATAATAATAAAAGTTTGAAAACCCATTAATCGTTGGTGGTTAAATTTATTCTCATTACGTGGGGAAAAAAACAAAAGTTTGATCTTGTTATGAAACAATTAAATATTACAAACATTTTGATTTAAAAAGCACAAGAAAAATAGATGGCATGAAATTCAAATTCTTAAAAAAAATTAAATTCGCCATTCCTAATTATCATCATCAACAAAATTAAATCTCTTTTGACTTGAATCAATTCCCTCTCCTCTGTGAGAGCTCTTCTGCTTCCTTCCCTTCCGTGGTATTACACCCTTATCAAAGGAACCGTACGTAAAAAAATAGAATCATCTAAAAATAGATGGAAAACCAAAACAAACACTCAATGAAATCATTAATAAAAACCTCTTATTGATACTTTAATTAAAGATTCAGTTGTTTATAGAATACAATAGCATGCCATTCATATACACTTGACTACCACGAGATAACGCTTGTTGTTTGAAAATTATTCACCATGGTTTAAATATATAATTTGTTACCATAACTACGCCTATTCCTTGCGGTCTATGTTCACTTAGAAAATGGTAGTTCAAAAATGTAACTGTTGCATGACTACCCCCAACTAATGCTCAGTCTTTACGTAATTCCTCGATTCCTATAGAACTTGATCGGGTCCCAGTGTGAATGTTTATGTCGCTGAAAATTAATTTAGGAAGGGAGGGAGTAGTAGATAATTTTGACTAGCGGTTTGCTTATTCGTTTTTCGCGGCAACAAATCCACAATGAGCATGGACGTCCGTGCAACCCTAAATAAATTTCTGACAGTAAATAGAAAAACAAATATTTCTACATATACAAATATATTTAGAGTATAGCAATGAATACTACAAGCAGAAATGAATGTAAAATAGCGAAAACTCTTGTAAACCACACGATATTTAAGGAGTGATTGATGAGAATATTGATGTAATTACGAGCTATGATCATACCTCTTCGTCTTCTATAAAAACCCACCTTGTTCTAAGTAAAGCATTATGACCAGCTCTCAAATCACGTAAACCTTTAAGTCCAGGAATCAACTCTAGCAAGCTCAGTCCCTTAATTGCCCTTTACCCTCCAGATATATTACTCCAGCCACACCAATCCCCAACGCCTCCTCCTCCGTCGCCATTAAGACACCACCATCGTCGTCTCTCTTCGCCTTTCTTGCCCTTTCTCATCTCATTCTTGTCACGTTATTACATACATCATAGATACACAGACAACTTAATTGTGTTACGTATAATTTTTGTTGCAGGTACGAATTCCAAGCTGCTGCAAGCCGCGGGCAGAGGATAGCCTTTCTAGAAGTGGCAATAATCAACCATGGACGGCTTCTTCTTCAGTGTCTGTCTCTAACAATGGCGGCTATACCACTCATTCTAACCTGTCAACGACTCTAGCCGGGGCGGTCTGCGTCATCAACACCAGGGCCAGTGAACTCGGGCGCGCTGCTAGCTACGCACTGGAATCTTATGTTTCATCATCGTCACCGCCACCAAACACCCGCCAGAGCAAAACCAATGAACTTGCCAGAAGCTCTTGCTACGCACACCCTGGGAACCCAGCACCACCACCACCACCACGGCATAGTCATCGGTGGAGTTCTAGCGTATCTATCTGAACACTGTTTTTGTTTTATGGATTACTACTTTATGGCAGGCATGGGGTGTATGCTTTCCCTTTTGGTTATTTTTGTTGGTTCCAAGAGTGTCCTCACCCAGGCGACAAAAAAATGAAGGAATTAATGTATTTATTAAGAACATGATAGGATCATCGCTTTCCCTTGAGATTATATATATTTGAATGCGTTTCGCAGTGATTGAAGCATGCATATCGATCTCCTTAGTGCATTCCACCTTATGCCCAGAAAGAAACAATGTGGCGTTGATGGTAACATTCTCCGATGAAATGCTTCGATCCCCGTCGTTACTGCCGCAGCAGCAGAGCTGTACTTGGCCACCAAGAACTCCTTCACCGGCTCCGTCTCCGTCAAACCCAACCGATTCATATTCCATTATTGTACAGAAACCTCTGTCCTCATGAATCAAACAGCCAAAGAAGGAGACGACGAGCCTCTCCCCCCCTACGCCATTGGGTTCGGTAAGGACGCCATCAGAGCAATAAATGGCCACATCTACACTCAGGGGACAACGACCCTGTGAAGCCCAAGCCAGGTACCCTCGGGCATGCCGTCAAACCCAACCGGTTCCTATTCTGTTACTGTACAGAAGCCTCTGTCCTCATGAATCAAACAGCCAAAGAAGGAGATGACGAACCTCTCCCCCCCCACGCCATTGGGTTCGGTAAGGTCGCCGTCGGAGGAAGAAACGGCCACATCTACACTCAGGGGACGACGACCCTGTGAAGCCCAAGCCAGGTACCCTTAGGCCTCTGGCACGCCCTCAAACCCAATCGGTTCCTATTCCGCTACTGTGCAAAAACCTCTATCCTCATGAATCAAACAGCCAATGAAGGAGAGGACGAACCTCTCCCCCTCTTACGCTATTATGTTCCGTAAGGACACCATCGGAGGAAGAAACAACCACATCTACACTCAGGGGCCGACGACCCTTGAAGCCCAAGCCATGTACCCTCTGGCATGACGTCAAACCCAAGCGGTTTCTATTCCGTTACTGTACAGAAAACGGGTAGTGTGTGTATATATATATATATTGTGTATATATATATATATTGTCCTTTCTTTTTTTGGGTACAGAGTACTAAATATCTGAGTACAATATATTATTCAAAGATAAAACGAGTTAAAAAAAAGGTCTGCGCTTTCTTTTTTTTCTTTGATACACTTCGGAATCCACATTCTAAGTCGCTCGTTTATCCTTCTCTAGAATTCTCTCTAGTTCCGGATCAGGGGCACTGACGACCTGGAATCCAGGCATTAGTGATAGACTCAGTTTAGCTAGTCTATCAGCTGCTGTGTTTGCCCAACGGCTGACATGCTGAATACTAACCTCCCAGCTGCGCTCCCAGCTCCGCAATAACCTGTCCCTCTTCGTAAAGCTCGGGATCCGAATTCTGCAGTAGGGTAACAACCTCAGTCGAGTCCGTCTCAAGAAGTACCTTTTGAAATCCTCTATCCCATGCAAGCTTAAGACCATGAAGGCACCCCCATAACTCAGCTGTTAGGTAGTCACCCTCCTCCCCTCTAAACATGAACGCTGCCAGAAATTCTCCATTTGTATTTCTAATGATCCCTCCGCTCGCCATACCATGATCAGAAAAACTAAAGGCTCCATCCGTATTGACCTTCACCCAGCCTATCGGTGGCGAGTTCCAGGTTGCCTCATGCATAGGCTGACTCGAACTTTGCTTGTTTCGTGGACCAAATCTGGTATGAGCTCATTGATGCTATCAATCATAGCAGAAGCACTAAGACGGATGGACGTGTGTGTCGTTTTCTTAGCTTCAAACACGAAGAAATTACGTCTCCGCCACAGCCACCAACACGTAATAATGAACCATTGACTCCACTCTTCCCTGGACTGCTTTCCACTTCTCGTCCCAATATTCCAGGAGATCCAGTGTGTAAACTGGAGAGAATTAAACTTGCGCCAGAGTTCCGGGTGAACAAATTGCTTCCACATCCTATTGGTTTCTGGGCAATCTCGCAGTACGTGGTGCAGCATCTCCCTTTCCACTGCACATAACGGACAGTTAGCATCTATACTCAGGCCTCGTTTACATCTTGAGTCATTCGTGAGGAGGCGTTGGTGAAGGGCAAGCCACATAAACATCTTGCATCGCTCTGGAGCCCGTAGTTTCCAGATTCTCTTCCAAATTGGATCTGGGTGGCTAGTCTCTTGGGTTAACACGTCATAAGCCGTTTTAACAGAGAATAAGCCACTCCTACTCCACTTCCATCGCACTTGCTCCTGTGACAATTGCTCAATTCCATCCCGAACAGTTTCCCATGTTCTTTTAATACCACTCCACAAGTTTGATCCAGGCTTTCTCATGTCAATCCGTGGAATTAGTTTAGAGCCACATCCATATTTGCTTCGAATTACTTTAACCCATAAATCATTCTTTCGTGCCACTAAACTCCATCCTATCTTCATTAGGTAAGCTTGATTATAAGCTCTAGTTTGTCTGATGCCTAGACCCCCTCTGCCCTTAGGTTTGCAAATATAATCCCAGGCCAGCAAAGGTATCTTCTTATGTTCTTCCAAACTTCCCCATAAAAATTGCCTATTGCATTTATCAAGAGTCTCACATGTGGTCGCGGAAGAAGGGACGTTTGCATCACATACCCCGGGATCGCCGTAGTTACTGAGGAGATAAGAGTAGATCTCCCTGCTGAAGATAAGGAATTCACTTTCCATTTAAACAGTCTTGCCCTCACCTTGTCTACAATGAAGTTAAAAGAATCCTTTGAGACCCGCTTGTGGTGAAGAGGTACACCCAAGTATTTCCCGAGGTCGCTAGCAATAGAGAAGCCAAGCGAAGCACATAATTCACTTCTTTTCACATGATTTACGTTCTTTGAGAAGAACACCCGGGTTTTTTGGTAATTTATTTTTAGCCCAGAACTCTCACAAAAAGCCTGAAGACATTCATTTATTAGATCAACCTGGTTCATAAAAGCTTCCACAAATAAGATGACATCATTCGCAAACATTAAATGCGAGATCGGAGGACCAAACTTTGTGAGATGAATTGGCTTCCACATACCCTCTTGAGTGGCTTCCTGGATAAGATGGCTCAACTTTTCCATACATATAACAAAGAGATAGGGCGAAAGAGGGTCCCCCTGCCTCACCCCCCTCGATGGTTTAAAGGACTCAGCTTTGTCTCCATTCCATAGAAGTTGCATACTAGTACTAGAGATGTAGTGCCTAATTACCTCAATAAGGCCACTTGGTAACTTGAGCTCCTGTAAACAACTTCGTACGAAGCCCCAATTAACACAATCATAGGCTTTCTCCAAATCAATCTTGATTGCCATAAATCCCTTCTTTTTTTTCTTGCTTATCATCGTATGTATAATCTCCTGAGCTACGATCCCATTATCTGAGCTATGTCTTCCTGGTACAAAGCTACATTGGTTTGGGGCGATAACCTGTGGAAGAATAGGTTTCAAACGATTCACAATTAGTTTAGAGACTATTTTATAAATAACATTACATAAACTAATTGGTCTCAAATCCCCCATAATCTCTGGGTGGTCTTTCTTTGGAATCAAAACCATCAGGGTGCCATTAATTTCCTTGATAGCCTGAGGATTGCTAAACAGGAATTTCACAAAGTTCACAACGGATGACGATATAGTGCTCCATTGACTTTGATAGAAAAGGGCATTAAAACCATCGGGTCCCGGGGATTTTAAGGCCCCCATACTAAATAGCGCCTCTTTCACCTCCACGTCAGCAAGCTCCCTGTAACATCATCGCAATAAACCCTCCTCAGCGCACGGGTAAGTGATGCCACACTGCAACATTGGGCGCACCTCAACTTCTTCGGTAAGAATATTAGCAAAAAAGCGAGTGGCAATATTTTTAATAGAAGAGGAGTCATACACCCACGTCCCCTCGCAATCTTTTATGCATTTATGCGCTGAGTCTTTCGTTTGCAGTTTGCTCGGGCTTGAAAATATTTCGTGTTGCGATCTCCATGAATATTCCATTCTGCTCTTGATTTTTGTGCCCAGATTAAAGATTCCTAAAGGAGGACGTCTTCTAGCTCTTTCCAGAGTGCTAGCTGGAGCTCCTCATATTTGGGGGAAGGACCAAACCGTGAGACTACTCGATCAATCCCATCAAGCCGACGCAACAACTTCTTTTTCTGTCCTTTAGTGTGTTTAAAAACTTCTATATTCCACTTCATGCATGCAGCAGCAAATTGGGCAATGTTCTGGGTCCAGGAAATATCAGATAGCCAAGAATGACAAACAAATGCTTCAAACTGATCATGTAAAACCCAGGCAGCGATGAAACGAAAAGGTCTATCAGGGTTTTTGACAATCCATGGCTGGTCCAGATGGAAAAGCAATGGCCTGTGATCAGACTTGAAAAAAGGAAGATGAACAACTGATGCATTTGGGAATGCCTGCACCTATCGATCATTAGATATGAATCAGTCAAGTCTTGCCTCTGTGCTCCCACGCTTCCACGTAAACTCAGATCCCCCGAATCCTAAGTCCTGCATATTATGCTCCTCGACCCAAGAAAGGAAATCACAGTCTATGGATGCCCGAAACCTCGTTGACGACTTTCTTTCACACAGCCGTAAAGTACCATTAAAATCACCACCTAAGAGCCACTGGCCCTAGACCGATGGAGCAAGACGCGAGAGATGAGTCCATAACACCCGTCGAGACATGCTTGAAGGACTCGCGTAGACCACCGTGAGAGTTCACATATTTCCTGTTGGCCCTTTAAGCTGCAAATGTAAATACTGGTGATTTTTTTCAATTAAGGACACATCTACAATACTATCATCCCACAAACACCAAATGCCACCACTAAATCCTTCACAATCCATTAATTCCATGTGAGCAAACCCCAACTATCTGGCTCTGCCTAGAGAACTTTCCTTATTACACCTAGTCTCCAGTATGGCCACTAAATTCAATTGGTAATGTTTTCTGAGTTCACGAATGAGCACCGGAAAGCTGCGGGCCCCGGTATCCCGAGAATTCCAAACCAGGACATTCAATGGGAAACCGTAGATAGACGTTGAGGTATTGCAGCCTCACTCGTGGCTTGATCCTAGTCCAACATATGAGCATCTGCGGGTTGCTTGTGTCCCCCGTTTTCGAGCATCTGTATTCCATGTTCTGCTGGAATGTTAAAATCCCTTTCTTCAGTAACTAATGGAGCCCGATCGTTACTTTCAGTTCTTTGATGTAGTTTGGGAAGGCCCAACCCGTACCCAACCGTATTGTCATTAAGATGAGTCAAACTCCCTTCACCCACTTGGACCTTATTAACATGTGGCGGCCCAAACCCATTATTCTGCAAAGGCCTACTATCCGAAGCCCCCAAGTTTCGTCTACTGCCATTAATCATTGATGGGGATCTATTCTCCTTCCCCTGTGGTTTTCCCTTATTTACCCCCTTCCGTTTAGCCCCCACTTGGACCCATTCCGTTGATTGTGATCCCTTACCCTTAATTGGCTCTCTTTTAATATCATTAAAACCTGCCATATCCTCTGCTTTGTTTGTTACCCGCTGCATATTATGCTTTTCTGCAGCATATCCCTGATCATACACTTGATGTAAAGAGCCATTACTTTCTTTCCTAATTTCAGCCATACGCGTATGTCCCCTGAAATCACACCTCAATATCCGAATTTTCCCAAAAGGCTTCCTTCTGATGATCCACCATTGGGCATTGTGGGAGCACTGCCATCAACCACCTTATCCATCACCTGGTTTGCATCCTCATAACCCTGTGCACCTGCATTCGCCGAATGCTGACTCATACCATTCTCAGCTTCCACACTAAAAGCAAACTTGATGGAGACCCTCATAGATAATTGGTCGCTCCTCTCCAAATACCACATATGAAGGGAGTAAGGGTTGCTTCAAATCAATCTCTACGCATATGAGCGCAAAGCCACCTTTATCATAAATCGACGTAGAGCGGTCCACTTTGATCATTTTACCTATCATGTTACCAATCCTCTGCAGTGATTCAACATTATAAAATTCAAATGGGATATCTGGTAACCGAATCCAGGCAGCAATATTGCATTGCAGATCAGCCTTCCATAGGTTGAAATTTGGTCTCCATCTCTGGACAATCAGATAGTGATCCTCAATCATCCATGGACCCTCTTGAAAAGCGTACTCCCTATCTTCCTTATTAAAAAATGATACAATATAATAGCCATTATTTAATGGAATTATCTTCAATGCATCCTTTGGCCGCCACATTCGATTTAAACGATCCCGAATAAGAAACGTGGGGAATGTTGCACCTAGAACCTTGATGATGAGAGAATTCATCCAAGGCAAGCACCATGCAAAATATTCTTCCGCTGTGAAATTCAATTTACCAGGCTGCCCCTCCAACCTCTGGGTAGTCCTAGTTTCCTCATCCTCCAACTCCTCCTGAACACCTTGCGTGTCTTTTTCATTCATCTTATGAAAGTATTCTTTCCAACCCTAAACAATGTCATCCTCCTCCGAATGCTTCACCAAGAATCCTGCACATCCGGGGGATAAGAGCTTATCCCTGTATGATAACTTTGGTGCACCATTCTTCAGTCCAGGGTTAGAGCCATTCCCTGTAGCAACCCCAGCCTGATGTGCTCTAGCAGAGCTCCCAAAAGCAAACCCTTCCCTCCATGCACATGAAACCCCTGCCCTTTATCTCTTCCACTATCTCCCTCTTCGTCACCGCCCCCCAACCCCTCCTTACCGCCACTCACCACTCCTTTCTTTCGCCTACGCTCTCGCTCTCGCTCCATGACCTTCTAGTGAACTTCTAAGGCCTGCGCTTTCTAAAACACAGGGAACAAGTCCAAGATGCCTTTGTAAAGCAATCGCCCCACAATAAACTACAAGAAAGCCTACAAGTAGAAGCCCATTTCCTAGCCAGCAACATGAAGAGGCCCCAAAGCTCAAGTCTTCTTCGGCAGCAACCATATATGTGCCATGCGCAAAAGTGTGTCAACCCAGTCCCAATTTTAACCCCTATGTTTTGTGTACCAACCAGGGCCATAGTGTTTCGCAAGTTCTCCATTGTTGAACTAGAAAAGTAAAGTTCCATGAAACCATACACTTTAACGTGGTAAATAAATTTAATTGGTTAGTTAAATCCAATTATCAATGGTAAATTTGAAACGTTGGATGGCTCCGGTGTCTGCAGCCATAGGACCACGTTGGTACTTTATGGCATTTTGCTTTGTGGGGGTATGTTCTGGGCATAGGCAGCATTTATTAATATAGTCTATCATATTGCCATCTTTAGGTGTATGGGTCATGAACTATAATAATGAACTTCTATTAATACGAGGTACTACTTGACTAATGTGAAGATTGATGTTGATGTATATATTTTTTTGGTGTTTACTTTTGGCTCTGATTGATGAATTTGCAGAGTTCTTGGACCCAATAAATGTTAAAATTGCTGAGCTCAGTGAGGCACTAGAGTCTGTCACTGCTGAGCAAACATACCTTAAAGCAAGTGGTGAACGACATCGTCATAGTAAGTGGCGTTTCTTTTTCATGAACTGTGACTTGCTCATGTAGAAGTTTTGCTATCTCCCAGCAGTTCTAGCATTTTTCATGCTATGTTAAATGCATTGATACGTTTCATCAATTTCATGATATCGATGGTTCCTATACATCAGCTTTAATGTTTGACCCATCTTGATATTGGTGGTAAGTAGTAGCAACAGAAGTTTATACATTGAGGCAGTCCATTTTAAGTTCTATAGTGCAATGTATACAATCTTTCTCGTTAAAAATTGGAAGTGATCATTGAATTCTCTACCCATATACAGCACAAGAGACCTCTAATTCATGTCACGATTTTGGGGAATGTATATAGGGAATTTGTTCCTTTTAAATGTGAGATTTCTCTTATTGATATCTGCTGAGTATAGCATAGGTTCCAATTACTGCATTCATTTATCAGTTGGCTGATATTGTTGCTTTAGCTAACTAGCTGTGAACCTGTAACAATACTATCAAATCTCAAAATGATGGTTTTGGTGGTTTTTAGCATGTTTCATATTTAAGACTCAACAGTTTGTATGACTCAGCTACTTATTTTTACGTGTGATGCAGCGAATAAGAGCACACGGAAGCGCGTAATATTTTACACTGTATGAGAGTACCATCTTCTAGCTCTTGTTAGTGCACTGCAAGTTGTATACATCCGGCGGCTTTTCAGCAAGTCAGTGGCTTATAACCGTGTTTGAATCTCGTCCTCCTGTAGCCCAAGGTTTAGCCTTACACTCGTCTCTTCTTTCTGTAACAATATGACCATTGGTGAATATTATTAATTTCTTTCCTTCTATTTGCGACCTAATTTACATTTTAAACTCGAGAAAATAATTTCTTAGGTTCCCTTTTTCTTGTACATTTGTGTGAATATTCTACAGTCTTCGTTTAGAGATGACAAGGCTCAACTCTGTTTTGATATTATTGGATATAAGATATTCTATATAAAAGAAAGGGAAATGAAAAAGTTAGAATGAGGATTATTTTCCTTGGTGATGAGCATTAATTTAGAATGTTCAAGTTATCTTAACTAAGATTGGAACGACTCTTTAATTTTATGTTTTTCATAGTTTGTTAATGTAAAATAAGAATAATATTCTAATTGTCAATTTATCAATAAAAATTTTGATTTCAACGGATTAATTAAATATTGTTGTGCAATGGCATTTATTGAGGTATGCTAGTGTTTCAATTGGCGCGAGTTATGGAAGGATGCTCCAACTAATGGCAAGATTAATACGTGTATGTTCACACTCGAGATGGGGAGACACACGAGACACTTTCTAAGTCATAAGCTGATAAAAGTTTTTGGAGTTACTATCATCGATTTTAATTGATCAATTTTTAGATTTGATATTTGTTGTTTCAAATAAATAGTTGGTTTTGGTCTTTACAGTTTTATATGGATTTAATTTGAGTTTAAGTATAATATTCAAAATTAAAAATTAAAAGTATAGGGACCAGCCATTAAAACCAATTATTTAAAACTGCAGGTATCAAAATCAAAATGTGGTCAAATTGTAAAAACTAATAATATCATTAAATCCAAAATTTTGTTAAACTTGATATTTGATGCAGCTTATTCAAAATCACAAAAGATAGGAGTAGGGGTAGAGTCAGGAATTGCAGTTAGTGAGGGCGAAAATTATAGAATAGAGCCAATGTTTATGAAGCTTTATTTTAAGGAGAGAAAATTATAGAAGAGAATTTAAATATTTATGAAACTATATTTCAGCCCTGTAAATATTTTAAGATTTTCATTTTAGTCCCTTTACGTAGCTTTACATAGAGGGACTACAGACTAAAAGATAGTTTTCAAAAAATTTAGGTTCTTTCCTGTAATTCTCCCTCGGGGTGGGGCGGGCGAGAATCCACCACTGGATTAGGAGCTAAATTAAATGTTGCTCGTAGTTTTAGTCTTTGTGATTTGTGTAATTGCATCGCTTAACATGGCGATTGTGCTGTGAAATTGTCAGGCTTTGTGGCTGAGTTTGTAAGTTGCACACAATCCAGTCCCTTCATTTTGATAGAGTATAAATATAAATGGTACAGATGTTCGCAATTCTTGGCTCGAGGTTCGCTCAATTATATTCAATACTTTTCTTGCTTTCCAATCATTGTAATTTGATTATTTTCACATTTAATATATACTTTTTGGTTAATTTGTTTAAACAATAGAATGCTTTTTTAAAGGAAAAAAAAATATAAAATGCAATATATTATTCAAAGATAAAACGAGTTAAGGGGGAAAAAAAAGGCCTGCGTGTTCCAAAACACAAGGGATTGGAATTATGATCGAGACTAGAATAGCATTGAGATTGTGTACGAAAAGCAGGAATAGAATTGAAAATGAATTGTATTGCATTCCTTTCAAAGTGTACAGATGGTCTATATATATAGCCAATCAAAGGCCTACGGTTGTTACAGGGAGTAACTCAACTAAGTTGGTTTTAGTCTAACTAACTCCTAACCTATTTACAATGAGTAAACAGACTAAGCAATTACAAACAAACTAAATAATTACAATCAAATGGTTACTTATGCTCTAATACCCCCCTCAAGCTGGAGCATGTATGTCAATCATGCCTAGCTTGGAAAGGAGTGTACAAAAAGATGTAGGGGCAAGAGGTTTAGTAAAGATGTCAGCTAACTGATCTTGGGATTTAATTGGAAGCAAATGAATCAGGCCCTTCTGCAGCTTTTCACGGACAATGTGGCAATCTATATCAAGGTGTTTTGTGCGCTCATGAAAGGTGGGGTTAGCAGCAATATGGCGTGCAAACTGGTTATCACAGTACAAAGAAGCAGGAGAATCAGTAGAAATACCAAAATCTTTTAACAAATAAGACAACCATTGAAGC
Source organism: Acacia confusa (assembly GCA_037074495.1). Classification (NCBI taxonomy): domain Eukaryota; kingdom Viridiplantae; phylum Streptophyta; class Magnoliopsida; order Fabales; family Fabaceae; genus Acacia; species Acacia confusa. Next base: position 15,832,892 of record CM073514.1, read on the forward strand.
TCACAGGTTGGACTAGCTAAAGCCCTATATTCAGCTTCAGAAGATGTAGATACAGTGTGTTGTTTCTTAGATTTCCAGGTAATTAAGGCCTGATCCAAAAAACCACAAAAGCCAGTAATGGATCGTCGAGTGTCAATGCAACCGACCCAGTCAGAATCACTAAAAGCAGATAACTTCATAGAAGAAGTAACAGGAAAAAATAGTCCACGGCCAGGAGTAGATTTAATATATTGAAGTACTCTATGTAAAGCCTTAAGATGAATATCAGTAGGATGCTGAACAAATTGGCTTAGTTGCTGAACAGCAAAAGAAATGTCTGGCCTAGTATTAGCAAGATAAAGCAAACGACCAACCAAAGTCCTGTACACAGAACCATCTTCCAAAGGTAAACCAGATTCAACAGATAGTTTAATATCTCTGGCCATAGGAGTAAGAGCTGGCTTGCAGTCTAAAAAACCAGAATCAGCCAGAATATCTAATGCAAATTTTCGTTGACAAACAGAAATCCCCTTTGAACTTCTAGCAATTTCCAATCCAAGAAAATATTTTGCATCACCCAAATCTTTAATCTTAAAACGGTTATCCAGAAAAGACTTCATGTGATCGATTTTAGCCAAATCAGTACCACTAATCAGAATATCATCCACATATACTAATATGGCAGTGAAGGATACAGCAGAGGACTTAATAAACAAGAAATGATCAGCGTGTGAATGATGGTAGCCACAAGAAATAAGAGCTGTAGAAAGCTTAAAGAACCACTGGCTACTAGCTTGTTTAAGACCATAAAGAGAGCTTTGCAACTTACATACCTTGTTAGGAGAAGAAACAAACAGTCCAGGAGGGGGCAACATATAAACTTCCTCATCTAGATCCCCATGAAGGAAGGCATTATTAACATCTAATTGTTTAACAGACCAGTTATGAGCTGCAGCAAGAGCAAACAAAACACACACAGTAGTAAGCTTGGCTACTGGTGAAAAAAGTGTCATTAAAATCCACCCCTTCAATTTGGGTGTAACCTTGAGCAACCAAACGCCCTTTGTACCAGTTCAAAGAGCCATCCGAATTATATTTCTTGGCAAAAGCCCATTTGCACCCAATAGGACGCTTACCAGGAGGAAGATCAGTCAACACCCAAGTATTATTTTGTTGTAATGCATCTAGTTCAGCCTCAATGGCCTTTTTCCAACCCTCATGTTTAATTGCTTTAGAATAGGTTTTAGGAATATCATCAATAGAAATGGATAAAGCAAAAGAACGATGAGAAGAAGATAGATGATCATAAGACAAGACATGTGAAAGAGGATGATAGATACCTTGTTCCATAGGATATGGTATGACTGATGTGCATTGAAGGGCAAAATGATAGTCATGCAAGTAAGTAGGGAGTTTCCTAGGTCTAGTAGAACGTCTTAAATCTGGAGAACTAGAAATATCAGTTGGTGTGGGAGAAGGAATTAAAGGGGCAGATGACATACACGAAGAAGGTGAAGTGGACAAAGGATAATCAAGAACAGGGAGTTCTTGAGGTAAAGAAATGGAAGTAGGTAACTCATGTGAAACAGAATTAGAAAAAGGAAAAAGAGACTCATAAAAGAAAACATTTCTGGAGACAGAAATAGTTCTAGTTTGCAAGTCCAGAACAAGAAAACCTTTTGTACCTTATTTGTAACCAAGGAAAATGCATTTATGAGCTCTAGGATCAAATTTGGTGCGCTGGTGTGTGAGAGTGGATGAAAAACAAAGGCAGCCAAATACTTTAAGATCAGTAAAGTTAGGTTGGTTATGATATAATAATTCAAAAGGAGTTTTGTGATCCAAAATAGGGGTAGGTAGACGGTTTATCAAGTAAATGACATGTAAAACAGCATAAGACCAGTAGATTTTAGGAAGATAAGATTGAAACAATAAGGCTCTTGCAACATTTAAAATATGTTGATGTTTTCGTTCAACCTTACTATTTTGTTCAGGTGTTTCTCTACAACTAGTTTGGTGAAGTATCCCATGTTTATTGTAAAAATAAGTCATAGTAAACTCAAGACCATTGTCAAATCGGATACTTTGAATAGAAACACCAAATTGCATAGAAACCATTTGAACAAAATTAAGAATGCATGACTGAACTTCTGATTTAGATTTAAGTAAGTATATCCAAGTATACCTTGTAAAGTCATCAATAATAGTGAGAAAGTATTTGTGGCCATGAATAGAAGGTAATTGATAAGGACCCCATATATCCATATGAACTAAACTGAAAATTTTATTGGATTTGGTGGTGCTTACAGAAAAGGCAATTTGTGTTGCTTCGTGTAATGACATACATCACAACAAGAGAATTGAGAATTATAAGCAACTGAAGGATGACTTTGATGGATAGCATACAAAGTAGATTTAGATGGATGTCCTAAACTAAAGTGCCAAAGATTAAAGGGACTACTATTGTGATTGACAGACTTGGTGGAGACATTACCAATGAGAGAATTTGCATGTTATTTCATGATGTATAACCCTTCAAAGACATCAGCTGAACCAATCATCTTCTTGGAATGAAGGTGCTGAATGAGGCAGTGAGATTTCTGAAAAGAAACATCACAAGGCAAGCACTGAGTCAATTTTGAAATTGAAATGAGATTAAAACGAAAAGTTGGGACAAACAAAACATTATGAATGGAAAAATAATCAGAAAATCGAACAGTGCCACTATGTCTAGCAAAGACCTTTGTCCCATCTGGAAGATTGACAGAGATGGGTGATATGGATTTGTAAGAAGCAAACAAACTAGGATGTTAACATACATGATCTGTAGCCCCTGAATCAATGATCCAGGAGTTGGAAAATAAATGAGGAACAGTAGAATAATCCATACCAGCAGCTGTGACATTGTTGACCAAAACAGAGGGTTGTACAAATTGATTATCAGTCTGAACCAGAGCAAGCAACCTTTGGTATTGTTCAGGGGTGAAGCTGTAGGATTGGTTCACAGTCTTATCGGGCTCAAGTGGAGTATTTGCAATTGAAACAGAGTCAGCAGCAACAACATTTATAGAAGCATTACGAAATTTAAATCTTGGAGGAAAACCGTGTTTTCTGTAACATGTTGCCTCTGTATGCCTAGGTTTCCCACAATAGGTACATTGTTTACCCATACCAGATGAATTTGGCTTATTACCACCTTGATTTCCAGAACGAAGCACAGAGGATTTATTAAACAAAGTAATAGCCTCAACAGATGAAAAACCTAACTCTCTTTCTTGCCGAGTTACCAAGGAGAAAACTCTATTAATATTTGGTAAAGGATCTATGAGCATGATTTGTGACTTAACAGTGGAAAATCTATCACTGATCCATATGTTTCCTATATAGATCAACAATACCACAATGACATCGAGGATTGCATGTACAAGCAAGGACAGGACAGATAACAAGAAATTCATCCCAAAGGATCTTCAATTTAGTGAAATAATCACTTACTGATAGGTCTCCTTGTTTCAAGTTCTGAATCTCCTCTTGTAAATCTGCTAGTCGGAAAACATCGTTTTGAGAAAAGCGGTCTCTCAGATCTTCCCATACATCAGAAGCTTTGTCAATCCATAAGATACTCTATGCCAAATTCGGAGCAAGAGAACGTGAGATCCAGGAGAGTACCATCATATTTGACCTTTCCCAGGCAGAATACATCGGAGCAAGTCTTGTTCTTAGACATGAGGGCCATTTTCATGGCTCTTGCCCAAGAGTGATAGTTTGGGCCAAATAGAACTGGTGAGACCAAGATCAAAGAGGGATTTTCGTTCCGGTGAAGGTAATAGGGGTGTCCGGTAGTTTGAACGGAATTGAAAGAAGGATTAATTGAATCTCTTCTATTACTACCAGCGAGAAAAGAAGATGTGGTAGTTTGTGCAGTTGCCATGGAAGGTATAGCAGAAATAGAACAAATTTATGGTGATAAAAAAAACAGATCTGGAGAAATCGAATTAAGAATGAAGCAATAATAGGAGATTTAATCGGTCGAAGAAAACGAAAAATCTCCAAGAAACAAGAAGAGGACAGTACGATCGGAAGAGACGAGGCAGAAATTGATCCAGGCAAGATCTCGAGCTCAAATGAGAAGAGAACTCTCGAAATGCTTGACAGAGAAGAATACTGAATGAATACGGAAGTGTGGAAGAAAAAAACTGTATAGAAATGAAATAAGAGATGGTCAAACACTCATCCCTTTGATACCATGTACGAAAAGCAAGAATAGAATTGAAAATGAATTGTATTGCATTCCTTTCAAAGTGTACAGATGGTTTATATATATATAGCCAATCAAAGGCCTACGGTTGTTACAGGGAGTAACTCAACTAAGTTGGTTTTAGTCTAACTAACTCCTAACCTATTTACAATGAGTAAACAGACTAAGCAATTACAAACAAACTAAATAATTACAATCAAATGGTTACTTATGTAATACTCAGATAACTATTATCTGAAATATTATGTCACAATAATAAAAATGTCTATTTACGAAGATTTTGGTCTTAATATGTTATGTGATTAGTATATGTTTAGAGAAAAATATTAAGAAAATTAAAGGAAATTTAATATCGGAAATATGAAAAATGTGACTTAAGGCCATAAAACATCCTGAGAAGAATTAGGAAAAATTCTAAAAGGCATGGAATAATTATTAAAAATTTAGAAAGCATATTATTCTTAATTTAGACAATTTAATAAATTATTTCCTATGAAAATAAAAAGAAGGAGAATTAAAAAGTATTCTAAGACTAAGATTGACTCTATGATTTTTGATAATTTGCATGGAACTTGAATTATAAATGTTAATAAAATTGTTGTGAGAAAATGATTGGTTTTAATTAAGAAAATTATTGAAAAGTATTAAGGGATTAATTAAGTAATTTTTGGGAATTTTATAAGATTATAGAAATTTAGGGAAAATTTTGGGAAAAATAAATACAAGATAAATAGGATATTAGGATAAATGAAAAAAAATTAATTAATTATATATATTTATATGTGTGTGGGCTGAAATTTTTGGGAATGGGAAGAGATAAGGATGATGAAAATAATAATAATATAAGATTAAGACATGTGTTGATTTAATAATATTATATTAATAAAAAATGAACAGGATAAATGACCACGGATAGAAATAAAATTCTATCCAGAAAACCTTGAACTAAGTTGCTAGGGTCAGAGTATATTAGGAACAAGTGAATTTTTATCTCAAAGTAGGTTGTCTCCGAAGTTATTTCTGTAACCGATGGAGTGTTTTGGAGATCAGGCTAAGAAGATGTTTTGTAGAATTAAAGCAGATAGTCAAAATGAGAACCTATAGAAAATAATTCGGATGCGAGATTCCAGGGATCAGTTGGGAAGAACCAGAGTATATTATTGATCAGTGAATTTTTGTCCAGAAGTTGGCACCGACCGAAGTCATTTCAGTAACCGGTCATGAATACCGAGGATTTTTGGCAGATAACGGAATGTCCTTAATGAAAGTATAAGGATAGGAAAATCTAGTATTTTTGAAGAGGAAGAAAAGACCTTCAGAGTGTTGTTCCCGGAATTTTAAGATTTTACAAAAAATTTCGCGATCAGGACACCGAACCAGGAATTTCATCTGATAAAGCAAGATGACATAAGCATGATGATGTCATCAATTTTGTCTTCTTGTGGGAGGGGGAGGTCGGCCTATAGGTGTATGGCCAAGATCAAGCCACTTCAAAAAAGTGCGATCCAACGGTCAGAATTAAACAGAACAAGTTCAGCGAAATTACGGAATTGCCACTCCCTTTTTCTATATATAGTCTCTCATTTCTCTTCATTCTTCACCAATTCACTCACAATCCTAGAGAGAAGTTAGAGAGAGAAGCTCTGGAAGAGGAGTAAGAAGTTCATAGCCAAGCTCTGAGTAAGTTCTTCAGTCCTTAGTCTTTAGCTTAAGTAGTTCTTTCAGTAGTTATAGTAGAATTGCTAGAGTGGTCTTTAATTCTTAAGTTAGCTTAGATATCCTGTTTTTAGGAAAAAAATATGATATTTATCTTAAGAGTATGCTAGAGGAAGGATTATAGCAAAAACTTTGAAAGTTTAAAATCAAAATAGCGAAGTACTGGCAAAATTCCGCCAAATAGTCAATCTAGGGGCAAAATGGTAATTTGTACCTAAATTTGCCTGATATGATCTTAAATGCTCACACCGGTGATACTATCCTTATAAGATACCCGAAATCACGAATCGCTATTTCCGTTGTCTCCGCCGTCGTACCGTCGTCAAGCGTACCACAATCCTACTAAAGTGTCCGGAATCGTCAACGAAGTTACGGACGCGTATTGTAACCTTAACACTTATGCTGCTCATATACTATATGTGATAGACATGCTTGTATACTGAAGCTCTATCTAGGGTTGTCGATATACATACAGCTTTATACGGGTTATAGTCTTGATAACGCCGTTGGGTTTTCCTAGCGCTGAGGACACGATAGGTCGTCGTGGCACTGGTTATGTGCAAACATTATGTGGGGCTTTACATACTGCTGTGTGCTTATGTTCTGCCAATATGTGATCATGCATCTGTTGTGTGCTTATGTAGTGATATACTGCTGTTGTGTGATTATGTACATGCTGTTATCCATATATTGTCTTATTTGAGCATAAGGTTAACCATTACCTGAAATCCAATCGGGAATTGGATCTCAGCTGTAGCTTCAGGGTCGGGAGGACTAAGGTCGAAAGAGAGAGGCAAGCAGGCTGTGTAGGACCCAAGGCGGAGTTTTATTTTGTTATGTCTCTAGTTATGTACTTTACTTTCCTTCGGATGTTAGAAGACTGTAATAGAACAATTACACTGTGCTTATGTTTTATCAAGGTTCAGTTACTCGTTTTGGTCAAAAAGCTCTACTCTGATCACCGTTTTTTTAAAAAAAATTCCGTTGTTTTTAAAATGAGATGTTACAACTTATGCTCTAATAGATTGTGATTGGGGTTTTTTATCTCTAAAATTTGCAAAGAACAATATGAGGAGGGTTGGGTTTGATCCACATTTATGGTATTATCTTCTCATAGATTATGGTCAATTCTATGTACCAAACAATACAATTTGACTCAGTTATTAACTCAATCCCAATCTTAACCCTTTTGTTTTGTGTAGGGACGAAATTAGATGGGGGCTAGGGGTGGCCCCACCCCCTAAAATTACACAATATAACTCATATTTTTAGGAAATTACATTTTAATCACATAAAATTTCAATATTTTCATTTTAGCTCTCACTAAAACTTTTTTGGAGGAATTAAAATGAAAATTTTGAAATGCTTATGGGACTGATATGCAATCTCATGAACACCTAAATTTTATTTTGTAATTTTCACCCCTAATTATAATTCTATCTCCGTCTCTTCTAACTAGGGCCATAGTATCTCGTTATTTCTCAATTGTTGAACTAGAAAAGTAAATTTTTGAGTGTGGGTTTTTTTTAAAAAATAACAGAGAAGTAAAGTTAAAAGTTTTCAGTTAGTTTTTCTTATTTGTTTATCTTACATATTCTTTTTATTAAAAATTTTGTAACCCCACTTCTCCAAATTTTTTTAAAATTCAATTTATAAAAATTTTCTCTTTCATCCCCTCAAAATCCCATGTAGCACCTATCACTCTAGTTCAATTTATAAGTCTACTCTCACTCTTTTAAAAAAAGACTTATAAATAGGATTAGAATGGTAACATATTAAAGCTACTCGCTGGGTGTTGTGAAAAACTTTTGTTTAGAGGATAACTACCCCTACATTTGTTTCCTTGATCCCGATACAAAATAAACGGATAATAAAATTCAGCTTTGACAAATCATTTACGTTTTGGTCTCCCTCATCCACTGATCCGTCTTAATCCAATTTTCTTAAACATATAATTTCATAAAAAATCTAATGGTTTCATGTGTCTATCCTCATCACATATTATGCGAAAAAAATGAACTCAACTCAAGTTTACTCCCATACTAAAAATAAATAAATTTTACTGTAATCCAATAACACTAAACATTTTTCTTCAGCCTTTTTTAACTATGACAAAAACATTGAAGATATGAAGATGTGACATGAACATGTTTCCACCAAACCGCAATGTCTTTTAGTTTTAAGAAATGAGATCCCTGCTTTGCTTATCGTAGGTCCCCGATCTGTTTGGCCTATGTCAATTTGTTTGCTATTTAACTTCCTTTCAGCCAAATTGTGATATAACATCAACAAACCAAAACAATTAAAATTAGTTGAAAGTAATAAATATCTAGAAGATACTTTTATATCTCGAATACACCTTTATTTATGAATGATATATTATGAGAGAGTGATAATAAAAATAATAAAAAAAATGTATGGAAAAAAGATGATAAGGGAAAATAGAGACAACGAGAGAGAATATAAGTCTAAATCAACATTTTAATTAATATAATGTAAGAAATTAATTGAGGTAAAATAGGTTAGACAAAGAACGTCTTACTCTCCTCCCTCCATTCTCCTCAAATCACATAGACTATAAGTGAAACCTCAACTGTGGTGTCTTCAAGCTAAATAAATCAATAAATAGATACATACGGGTAAATTTCTTATGAGTACAGTCATCCAATAGCCCCACTACTTTGACAAGTATCAAGAAACGCATGACGCACAAGTGATATAATAATGAAGTGGAAAAATGGGGGCAAAACCACAGGAATTTTTTCTCCAACCAAATAAAAATCAGAGTTCACATGTCATACTTTTGACTAATTGGCATCTAAGTAATCTCATTTTGACACAACTCATTATGGGAATTAATATTAGTTAAAAATAGAATATTGAATCAGATAACTACAGAAAAATTCTTACTTTTAAAGCAATTTATGTTTAATAACGGAAAAGCGGAGGCATTCCCACCAAAACAACATGCAATTAGTGAAAGGCGAAACAATTTCGATAAAGATTAGTTGAACCACAACCTAGCTTTGCACATTCAAATTGGCAATCAGAACATAACCCACAATCCAATAAATTACCAGAGAGACAAAAAAAAGCAAATACATGGCGGGCTTTGAGCATTAACTATGGAGATGCCCCGAGCATTATTCAGAATAAAGCAAACACACCATGTTTGTTTCTAAAGCTAAATTCTTGTACCTAGTGTCTAGTTGATAATACGTGTAACAAAAACTATACATTTGAGAGATACTGTATCAAATTTGAAAGTAATCTATTTTAGTAATGATAATAATAGCATCGATGATAGAAGTCCACGAAGGATTATCCACAAAGGTGGCCCATAAAATCTACACAGAATTTTGATGAATAAAAAATATGTTTAAAGGACTGGACAATTAATGATTCAGCTAAAAAGAAACTGCAGCGGATCTTTTACAAGACTTTTTGTGACCTTTTAGTCAATTTGCACAAACCTGACAACACTTTATGGAAGGACTAATTAATACTTTTTAGAATTAATTTAAAAAATAGGTCTCCCCTGTTTGAAAATCACTCTATATGGGGGTAACAATTTCTGTGGAGTATTTAAGATCATCGTTGAGCCTTTATTTATTTAACCTATTTATAGATATTATAACTAAGCTTATGCAATCCAAAGTGCATGCATTTTGGTGATGATATAATTCTTGTGGTTGATTCACAAGAAGAGGTTAAGTATAAACTTTGGTTATGGAGAAAGTCCTTTGAGTAGGGGGGCTTTCTGTTGAGTAGGAATAAGACAAAATATAGGCATTGCAATTTTGATTATAGACAAGTTAGAAGCGATTTGGATGTTAAAATGAGAGATCAAATCATTCAACAACTGATGAAGTTTAGATATATACATAGGCTTGATTATAAAAAAAGATAATGAAATTTATATATACGTTAATAGAATATAATGTTGCAATGGGAAGGCCAGTAATACAATATGATAGTAAATGTTGAAGGGTGGTCGCAAGGAGGAAATTGAGATGGATATGTGGTTATACATGGGGAAAAAAAAAAAGATTTGTAATGAATACTGTAAGAGAAAGAGAATTGGGGTACGATGATATCTATTGAACAAAAAATGATACTTTCTCCGGTCCTAATTATAAGACATATTTAACCGATTTTGGGGAGATTAAGGAGGGGAGTTAAATTAGTTAATTTCATTCATTTTCCTAAAATGCCCTTATATAAATTTTCAATGACATTAACATACCCACAACCTAAAATCTTCCTTTCCATGCTTTCAAATTGAAATGATGGTCTTAATATATATACATATGTGTGTGTGTACAAACATATGTATGTATGTATGTGTATGCACACACACATATCTACAACCCCCCCAAAAAAAAACACACACACACACACACCCCACAGATACACATGTAACATCTCAACTTTTCAAAAGTAGTATAATTTTTTTTTTCATCAGAGTAGAGCATCGGAGCAAGAGAGTAACTGATACATATATTCAAAATGCCGTAAGTCTGGCTAATTACAGAAACGGTACAAAGACCGAGAGTTTTTGAAGTAAACAACCACAGAGGTATTCCCCTGACATTACCCATGCCGTGGCAACAAAAGATGGTCTTCAGCCGAGTTCCTATAAGTGCTTCTTGCCTTTCTCCTCGGTCCTCGGACCTCCCGATCCTGAAGCTATGTTAAGAGCTGAGGTCCCATGCATACGGACCCCAGGTAACGGTTAACCTCATATTTACATATACGGTATATAAACGCAGCAAATGAATCACTCCCAAATATGTCACTTCCAGTGAATGCAAATGTACCGCTCCCAGCGAAATGTACCACTCCTAGTGAATATAGATATACCACTCTCAGTGCATGCATATGTTCAGTTATCCTCTAACAATACTAAGTAATCAAACAACACACCACCAACATGCATACAACACACGTACCACATACACGCATACCATAAATATCAGAGTTAGTCTTACAGTACGTGAACGTACCTTCGTTGACGCTATACCGTATTTCTGGCGGAATACTACGTTTGACAGCGATACGACGGCGGTACAACAGCGGTAACAGCAGAAACAGCGGTTCGTGATTTCAGATATCCTATAAGGATGATATCACGTTTATGAATATTTAATATCATAATAGGCATTTTAGGTACAAATTACCATTTTGCCCTTAGGTTGACAAATTGACGAGATTTTGCCAGAGCTTCGTTATTTTAATCCTAATCTCCCAAGATTTTGACATACCTCTTTCTCCAATATATTTCTAAAATAAATATCATATCTATCCCTAAAACATGATATCTAAACTGACTTAGAAGATCAGAGATTACTCTAGCATTTCTACTATAACTACCGAAAGAACTTAAGACTAAAGACTAGGGACCGAAGAACTTACCCGGCACTTTGCTATTTCAACAGACTCTTCCTTCTCTCTAAAATCTCTCTCTAGAAAGCTCTAGGATTTGTGAAGAATGAAGAGAAATGTGAAGGCTATTTATAGAAAAAACCAATGGCATTTCGGTAATTCCCTTGAACTCTGTCTGGTCAGTTTCTGACCGTTGGATCACACTTTTTTGAGGTGGCACGATCCTGGCCTTACACCTCACTATGATGACCTCATCCTAAGTCATCAAAGTGATGTCATGTTTGCATCATCTCTTGATATATGTGCTTTTATCTGATAAAGTTCCCTGTTCGGTGTCCTAATCGCGTAATCTTGGGAAATCTCAAAATTCCGGGAGCAAGGTCCTGAAGATCTTTTCTTTCTCTTTCAAGATATTTGGGTTATCTAAATTTTTGATCTTATTAAAGACATTTCGTTGTCTGCTGAATATTTTGGCCAAACGCCGTTGGCTACAGAAATTGCATCTGCCGACGTCAACTTCTGGATAAAAATCCACTGATTAATAATATACTCTGGTTTTTACCAACTTATCCCCAGATTCCAGTTTATGAATTATTTTCCATCGGTTCTCATTTCTACTATCTGTTCTAACTTCACAAAATATCTTCTCGGCCTTATCTCATGATCACTTCGTCGGTTACAGAAATGACTTCGGAAAAAGCCTAATTCGAGATAAAAATTCACTTGTCTATAATATACTCTGACTCTAGAAATTTAGTTCATGGTTTTCTAGTTAGGATTTTATTTCTATCCGTTCTCGTTTATCCTATATAAAATATCACAATTATAATATTATTTAATTACTAAATATCTTAGATATTTTTTCTTAATTTCCATTTTAATTTTTCTTTATTTTTCTTCATAATTTCGTTTATATATATATATATATATATATATATATATATATATATATATATTTATTTATTTATTTATTTATTTTAAGTAATTTCCACATTTTTCTCTTTATCTTATGTCTAAACAATTAGTCATTAATTATCTAATTAATCACTTACTAATTGTTGACAATTTTCTTAATTAGTAATAATTATTATCTCACAACTATTTCACTGACATTGGTAATTTATGCACCATGCATAATATTAAAAATCATGGGGTCCAATATGGTCCCCCAATACTTTTAGATTTTTCTCCTGTAATTTTTCAAAGGTAATAATTTAATAAATCACCTAAATTAGAGACAACATACTTTCCAATTTTTAATAAATATTTAGTTGCCTTTTAGGATTTTATCATAATTTTCTCAGGGTATTTTATAACCCATATATATTTTAGGAACCTATTTGCAAAGTATCTAATGTTTTAGGGACTTTTTTGCGCATTATTCAATCTTAGGAGAAATTGTCCCAATAACAAGATGAATTCAATACAAGGTGTTTGAGACCTCATATTCACCTATTTTCAATAGGTATATTCTACAAATTTATGATATTTACCCTACGTCAAATTTTAGAGTATTACAACTCACACATATATCTACACACAAATAGAAACTCCCACGTCCCCCCCCTCGAACACATGTATACACACATCCATACACACATATACATAAATACACACACACATAAGTATATGAGTATGTACACACACATATATATGTAGACACACACGTATATACATAAACACACACACACATATATTTATATAATGCGTGTGTATGTCTATATGTGTGTACATATATAAATATATATGTGTGTTTCTATGCATATATATGTGTTCATATATATATCAGTAAATTAACGTGAACTTATTGATGAACAAATTAAAATCCAACAATTTAAAAGTTTTATTGACTGAAAAATTCTATGCACCTAAATGCATATACTTACCAAAAACTAAACATACTTGAGAGAATAAAATAGGGGTGTTTTAGGAAGAAATTGACAAAAATTTAAATTTTGTCTTATAATTAGAACCAAAAATAACTCTCAAATGTTGTTCTATTATTAGAACCGAAGGGAGTAAAAAAATTATTTGCATTTATTTAGATATATATTAAACCTAAGGATATTTGATCCATGGGTAAGGAATATGGAACAAACAACATAGAGTTGTTTGAAAATGGATGGAAGAAAATCGAAACAAAGACTTAATGAAGTTATTAAAAGAAATCTCGCTATTTAATTAACAATTTAACTAAAGAAGGTGTCGATAAAATACAATAACCTAACCTAGTGCTATCCATATAGTTGACCATCAAGAGAAAACGCCTGCTGTGTGAAAATTATTCACCATGTTTAAAACTTTAAATACATAATTTGTTACCATAACAACGCCTGTTCCTTGCAGTCTTTGTGTTCACATAGAAAGTAGTGGTCCAAAAATGTAACTGTTGACCACCTAAACTAATACCTTCTAGAATCGAAATGATGGAAGACAAATCAATATTCCAACCGAAATGGTAATATTTGTCTCTATCATAATTATTCCCCTGAGTATTTATTACAAGACATCAACTAACAAGTGTTCTTAATCCTTTTCATAAGACATTTACAAATTTTTAAAGAGCATTTAATTTCTTTTGTCCATGTCTACCCATATTTAATGAGGGTAATGGGAGAGGGTAGTAATTTATATGATATTTGAGTTTATAATAGTTAGTAAGAGTAACATTATAAATCACTTAAATTTTAGGATAACTCTAATGCTTTTAATTAATTTTATTAGTTTGTGAGAATTAATAGTTGGACAAGAGAGTAGTTGATAGGGCGACTTCGGCAAGTGCACCGGTCGTTACAAGTAATAAAGTAGTGAGAAAGTATCGTCCCACGAGGAATAGTACTTCAATTACTAATTCGCTATTGTCGCCTTAGTTGGATAATTTTGAGTAACAAAAGATGAGTTGTAGTTAAACCAGAATTTCAAGAATTGAGGAAAGAAAAGAATGCAAGATCAAGATTTGCAAGAGAATATTTAGAAAAGATAATCAGTCAAGTAAAACATAGCTAGGACTTAGAATCCCTCTATGCTCTTTCAAGAATTTGAATTGAATCCTTAATTAATTATTAATCCCATTATTGACAATCGATTCTCTAAGGTTAGACTAAGTCCCAATGTCTTGATGCTACCTTAGTCTATTTTACTTTAAAAACAACCTAATGTCTTAGTATTGTCTAGAAAGATCATATCTTGAACCAGAATCCCACGATCGCATAAATTCGTAAGCCTATGTCTAGGTCATGCAATTTTATGATGAATTAACAAGTTCTAGTTAGATGCACCAACATCTCTATTGTCATACATCAACCTATGGACAATCTAAAAGGTGATCAATCTTTCAAAAAAGCTTTAAGTGCAGAAAATTCATTCAATCAAAGAAACCAAGATTCAACCAAGAATTCAATCAAATACTCAAAGTTGCATAGGGTTCATCCTAGCCCTAACTACAAAAAAGAAATTAGCTAAGCATGGCTAGATTAACAAAATAAAGAAGAAAAGATGAAGAGAGATGAATGGTTCTTCAGAGATTGGGGAAGGTTGATCTCCACAATTGCTTTGATCTTCTTTCTCCAATGCCGTCAATTGTTTCTTGTGCCAAAAGTTCTTTCTTTTCTTGCTAGGGTTGCCTCTTTTTATCTATTAGGTCTAATTGGGTTTCCAAATCTCAAAAATCCTTAATTTTCCTTCCTTTTTCGGGCCCTAAAAACTTTCCAAAAATTAAAAATAAGAATTCTCGCACTTCTAGCGCCCTGGGCGCCACTTTCTAGAGGAAGGTAGAAAGTTGGCTCCTTGGGCGGCAACTCCTCCTGGTCAGCCAGAAAGTTGGTTTCTCTTCTTGACTTTCTCCTGAGCTCTTCCAATTAGCTTCTTCTTGTGGATAAAAACCTGCAAAACAACCGAGAATGCTTGTGAGGGTATGTCTGATCTCAAATCCATGTTTTTTTTCTTATTATTCTTAAGCTTTTTAATTATATTAGATCAATTTCATGCTAATCTTGTGCCTTAAAACATGGTAAATTTACGGCTCATCAAACATTCCCTGATTTAAATATTGATGTCCTCATCAATAGACAAGAATAACCAGTATGATGCAAGAAGTGACCTTTGAGAGAAAGCACGTTAGATGTAAGCATGACATTGCATTGACAGAGTAATTAAGCACAGCCAGTCAGAAGAATACTATACTACGCATGAATGAACTGTTGTCTTAGAATATATGAACAACATTTTTCAGTTTACTTAGGGGCATAGCATCTAACTTGAGTACTCCTCACTAGAATAAATATTTCACTCGTCACTCAGGTGTTTAGAGAGGTATTTGCTCAATCCATCAGTGTAGTAGTACTACCGTAGGCTTGATCCTATTCTCAAGTTCCTAAAGATGAGGAACACAGACAACATGCACAGATTGATCAAAAGGTCTTTTTAAGGTTGTAATGTGGCCTGGTTTAGGGGTAAGAATATTTAGAAAGTAGCTAAAATCCATGTATGAGATTAGAAGACATAAGTTCAATTTAAATTCAGCTACTCAATACAAATGTTCCTAGCTCTTCTCTTTATTTGACCAACCTCCTTCTTTCATAACTTTTGCATTTGCCATTCCCTCATAATACTTTATTTGTAATAGTCTTTCTTTTTTTTTTTGAAACAGGGATGGCCTTGTGAACTTTTATTTTTTCTTTGTTTATCAGCCCTCTTTCTCTCTCTCTCTTTCTCATTACTTGCCAAAATTCTTTTGAACTGTGAACTACAAACTATCTTCCAATCTCATTCAAAGGTAGCATTGCTTAGGATCATGGGCTAAGTAACAATATAGGGTGAATAGAAAACAAACAAGTCTAGGCTCAAGGGGCTAGCAATGGAAGATATTCTTTTAAGGTGGTCTATTTGGCCAAGTGGGTATTATATAAAAAAAATATTGCCTTTGTCTTCCCAATCTATGCATGCATCAAAAGAGAAACAGAGCAAGTTCTAGAGTACTACCATAGTGAGGTCTCTCAAGAAGAAAATTTTTACTGTTTAGGCCCAAATCCTCACATGGCTTTTGACTCAAGCTAAAACATCATTCCCAGATTTATCATTCAAATACTATCTAGATATTCAAAATCCAACAGTTACATCCAAACGAGCAATCATATTCTCCAATTAATTTCAATGCAACATCATAGCAGCAATATATATATAAAATCTCAAATGATCACTAGTGCTTCATACAGGCTGTTCAAGTTTAATACTAAGTTAAGCTCATGTTATCTTAGAATTCGTTACATCATGACCATGCAAATCGCATACAAGAGCATCAAACATAGGAGGACATAGATAAAATTGAGAAATCTCCCCTGGTACTTGCAGATTTTGACCACTATTCCCAGATTTAAAATTTTGCTGTCCTCAGCAACGAACTCGAAGATAGATGGATGCTCAATCAAAAGTCATTGGAGGTGTCAACGTTGTCAGCTGGTGCGGCCTCTTCTTTAGAATCTGTTTCATTCTCTCTCTCTTTCTTTTCTTTCTTTCTTTTTTTTTTAAAAAAAGTATGGACCTTATAACTTGATCCACACTTTTTACACTACAAATAATGACTAAGACTAAATAATAATGAAAAGAAAAATTTATTGGGTTGCCTCCCAATCAGTGCTTGTTTAACGTCTTGAGCTTGACGGATGTCACCTTAATTCTCAACTTCCAATGCCATAGAGGTTCTTCCTTTGTCAATGGGATAAGTGTCATCCTTCCCCAGAAAGACATACTTTAGATTAGAAGGAAGCTCTTTTAGTTCCACCTTAGGAGTAACAAGTGGCGCATCATAATCCTTCCTCTTCAGCTTTTCAACCTCAAAATCAGAATTCTCATCTGCAGAAACCTCTTCTTCCACTTGCAACAACTGAGCAATATCATCCTCCAAGGATTTATCTGAACCTTCTTGAAAAAGAACCTCATGAATGGCTTCATCAACTACATCAATTCTGAAGCAGTCACTATTATTAGCTGGGTATTTCATGGATTGAAACACATCGTAAGTGACTTTCTCATCATTCATCTGGAACTCCATTTTTCCTGCAGCTACATCAATTACCGCTCTAGCTATAGCCAAAAAGGGTCTTCCCAAGAGCAAGGGAAGTTCTGCATCTTCCTCCATGTTAAGAACCACAAAATCCACCGGGAAGATGAATTTGTCCACTTTCACCAGCGCATCCTCAATGACTCCTTCTGGCTTCTTTATGGACCTATCCGCCAATTGTAATGACATCATTGTAGGCTTCATCTCTTTAATGCCAAGAGCTTTAGAAATAGATAAAGGCATCAAGTTGATACTGGCTCCTAAATCACAAAGTGTCTTGCCCACATTGACGTTCCCTATGGCACAAGGAATGCTAAAACTGCCCGGATCTTTAAGCTTTGGTGGCAACTTTGTTTGAATAATGGCACTACACTACTGAGTCAATGCCACTGTTTCAGCTTCTTGCAACCAATGCTTCTTAGATAGTAAGTCTTTCATGAACTTTACATAATTGGGCATGTTTTCAAGAGCTTCTACGAAAGGGATGTTGATATCTAATTTCTTGAAAATATCCAAAAACCGGGCATACTGTTGCTTCTGAATCTGCTGCTTCAACCTCTGGGGATAAGGAGGTCTTGCATAAGGAGGGATGAGAGGCTTCTTTGTATCTATCTCTTTTGGAATCTACTGCACATTGCCATTCTCAGCCTTTTCCTCCTCTTATTTAGACTTTTCCTTTACTAGAACAGATTTATCAACTGGTTGAATCACTATACCACTCCTTGTAGTTATGGCCTTACAATACTCTTTTGGATTGACCACAGTATCACTAGGGAAGGACCCTTGGCTCCTCTCTGCTATTTGCTTTGATAACTGACCAATCTGATTCTCCAAGTTCAGGATTGAAGCCTCCTGATTTTTTAGAGAAGACTTTGTTTCATTCCGGAAAGCTTTTGAATCCTGTATGTATTCAGTAGTGGTACGAGTCAACTGTGCCAAAGCCTTTTCCAGATTAGTAGTGGTGGTTTGATGGAACGACTGAGGTGCTGGTTGAGGTTTATAGGAAAAATTTAGATGAGATTTCCAACCAAGATTGTACATGTTGCCATGTGGATTGAATTGATTCCTAAGAGGATTGCCCATGTAGTTAACCTCAGCTGTTTCTCTAGTAGTGATAGCTACACAATCTCCATTAGCATGGTCCCTTTGGCAAAAATCACAAGGCAAGAGAGGCTAGGACGAGATAGATGAGACCTGAGAAGAGGCAAGCTGTTTAGTAAGGGCTGCTAATTGCTGTTGCATCAATCTATTTTGTTGGGCGAGGTTCTCATTGTGGGCCAAGATGTATTGTAAGTATCTAACTGAAGAACTCCCCTCTTTGGCTGTGGCATAGTAGTTTCATTCTCAAGGGATCCCATATCCTCAAACAATTCTAATTCTTCCTCTGGAGTTTTATATTTCAACGAACCACCTGCTATAGCATTAATCATCATCCTAGAAGATGGAAGCATCCCATTGAAGAATATTGTCACTTGATCATAGTCTTCCAGATCATGTTGTGGGCACCTTCTAAGCAACTCCTTGAATCTTTCCCAAGCTTCAAAATATGACTCCCCATGGCCTTGAGTGAAGCAACAGATGTCTGACAGCAGCTTTGTGTACTTAGAGGAAGGGAAAAATTTCTCAAGGAACTTGATGGTGATAATGTCCCAAGTAGAGAGACTTCCAGTAGGACAAGAACGTAGCCAAGCGCTTGCTTTCCCGTTCAAAGAAAAAGGGAACAACCTCACACGAATAGCATCTGTAGAAACTCCATTCATTTTGATTGTATCACAAATCTGCAAAAACCTCTTAATATGCTGATTAGGATCCTCCAAATCACTTCCACTAAAAGAACTTTGTTGAACCAAGCTTATGAGGGCTGGCTTGATTTCAAAGTTGTTTGTATTAACAACAGGATTGACTACGCTAGTTGCAGCTCTGGTAGGATTATGTAACATCCCAATTTTTTTAAAAGCGAAATAATTTATTTTTCATTTAAAATCATCAGAGTAGTGCCTTTGAGCGAAAGAGTAACTGATACTTGTATTTCAAAATGCCGTAAGTCTAGCTGAATATAATAGCGGTGTAGTAACCGCGTGGTTCAAAAGAGATGTACAACAACAAAAGGAAAGCTTCCGCCAGAATGTCAAAGGAAGTCTTCAGCCGGGTCTACTATGCGTCCTGCTTGCGCTTTCCTTTGTCCTCCGTTCTTGGTTTCTTCTGACCCTGACGCTATGTTAAGAGCTGAGGTTCAATGCCCATTGAACCTCAGGTAACGGTTAACCTCATATTTACATATACGGTACAAAATCACAGCAAAAGAAACACTTCCAAACATGTCACCAACTATGTCACTCCCAGTGAATGTAAATGTACCGCTCCCAGCGAAATATACCACTCCCAGTGAAAACAAATATATCACTCCCAGTGCATGTAGATGTACAGTTATCCTTTAACAACAACATGTATTCAAACATCACATCACAACATGCATACAACACACATACCACATATACACATACTGTAAATATCAGAGTTAGTGTTACAGTACGCGAATGTACCTTCGTTGACGTTTGACGGTATTTCTGGCGGAATACGGTGCGACAGTTGGTCGGAACGTATTCAGGGATATCCTATAAGGATAATATCGCCTCTATTAACTCACAAATATTATTTCAAAGAGATACTTTGGCTATATAAGACCATTTTATCCCTGGTGGATTTATTTTCCAATTTATTCCCTAATTTTCGGAAAAACGCTGATCCAGCATTTCTGGGCAGAATTTTGCCTAACTTTGAAAAATCATAGCTAATTCCAGAAAAATCGAAAAGAGGATCCGTAAAATTTCCCGGAATCCTTGAGATGTCTACTTTCAAGGAAAAATACTGGAACTTACCCAGAACCCATGGAAAATTCCCAGTTTAATCATTACAAACTGCTGCCCAGAATTTCGCCCAGAAAATATAACTTAACTTCTGAGATTTTTATCTTTTTGCACAGAGCTTCAAATCACACACTATTTATAGTTTTAGAAAGCCCTAGATGTCTACTTTCACCATAAATTTTCTCAGAATTTTAGAACATCATCTTCATCATAAAATACTGACGTTTTTACCCCTGACTCCAGAAATCACTGTTTGAGGAGATTTCGTCAGAGCTTCGCTATTTTGATCCTAATCTTCCAAAAATTTTGATATAACTTCTTCTTCATCAATTTTTCGAAATAAATGCAATGGACACCATAAAAACATGAAAATAAAACTGTATTTGGAAGATTGAAGATCAAAACAACATTTCTAGCATTTCTAATTTATAACTAAGAACTTGAACTTATGAACTAAAAACTCTCTTACCTCTTGAAGAACTTTGCTTCCTACTTCTTGAAGCTCTTTCACTCTCTCCCACACACTCTAAATTTCGGTTGTGGCTTGGTGGATTGGTGGAGAATTTGTGTTGCTAATGGTCTCTATTTATAGCCAAAAACAAGAGTAGCCTCCAAGCAAAGACA
Source organism: Acacia confusa (assembly GCA_037074495.1). Lineage (NCBI taxonomy): Eukaryota > Viridiplantae > Streptophyta > Magnoliopsida > Fabales > Fabaceae > Acacia > Acacia confusa. The sequence goes on from CM073514.1 coordinate 15,853,779, forward strand.
ATTGATCTCACCCTTTGGTTATTACTTGGTCAAGAAGCTTCAATCCTCTCCCTCCACCTCACTCAATTTCGCCCCTCTCTCTTCTCTCTCCCTAATGTTTTGCTTTCTCTCCAAGACTTCATACTTCTTGCCCAAGTTGTCTCAATTAATTCCAAAATCTAATTTAATTAGGTGTAAGTTGGTGTTTAAATTCAAAATCCAATTTCACTTTTGGAATCCTAATTTTATGACTAGATTTATGGAGATTTTTAATTCCCAAAACACTTAGGTATGAATCTTAAAAGTAACCGAAAATAACTTTGGGAATAGTCAAGTTGAAGCTCATAATTCACTGATCTCAAATATGTATTTATCTTAAATACTTAGTTTCAATATTTCAAGTTATGATTTAATCTCCATAGGTCCTTATCTATTTTTACTTAATTAAAGAAAACCTTGCTCACCAAGACTCACAACTTGCTCTCTAAGTTTTTTATTAATCTTCTTCCATAAGCAATAGATGACACATGTGCTTCTTAATATAATATTAAGCAACTTCTTCTTCCTTTCCTTGACCGAAATCCCCCCCTAAAATTCATTCAATGTGTATTTTAATAAACACACAATATCCTAAACCACTAGGCTTAATTACCAACATTTAACAAGGTTTCTAATTTAATTTTTGATTATTGCTTTATCCCCTATTTAATCCCAAATTCCAATTTCATTATTCAATTACATTTTTAATGTTCTCACAATTTGAAGAGGGAAATTCTCTCATTGGTCCACTTAAATTAAGGATTTATGGTTAATATAATTTATTTCTTCCTTTTACTCACCATTAAACAATAACTTTCGTTTCATAGAGATTAACTAGAAATAATTGGTTAAATCCCATGTTAATCTCCAATATAGTGTTTTAGGGGTTACTAGGCTGACTTACCAAAATTTGACAAGTTTCTAATTTAATCTCAGCTTTTAAATAACATTTGATCCTTAATTATGACCTTTATAAATTAATTATGAACTAAGTCTAAAACTTATTAAAGTATCTTAATTATTGAAATTTCATTTGCCCAATAATTGTTACTAACTTCCGCTAATTGATCTGAAATGGTATAATTAAGATTATGCTAGATTATGATAATCTTCGGATATTTTACGATCCTTAATATGATTTAGGAAATTGAATTTGGATTTATTAGAATCCAAAGAAAATTCCCTTAAAAATGATAATAAATCGATTAAAAATTTAGAGACAACATACTCTCCTATTTTAATAGGTATTATTTGCCAAAATATGGTTCTTTAGGAGAAATATAAATTTTAGGGTATTACAGATTAAGTGTCATGTAGTCACCCATAGTCCTTCTTGGAGGGGGAAGACGAAGATGATCTTCACCATTTTCTGCCATTATAATCAATTCAGTCCCAGCACTAGAGCTAGCAACTTTTTATTTTCTCTGTTTAGCAAGTTTCCGGTTTTTCCTTGCTGTCTTTTTGATTTCCGGATCAAATTGTAGGGAATCTCAGTTCGTGGTACCTCGCATAAACAGAGTAAAGAGAGTAAAATATCAAAAAAAGAAAGAAAAATCCAATCTAGAGTTTCAATAACTACTCTTAGTGTTGAAATAAAACTATTCCCCGGCAACAGCGCCAAAAACTTGATAGGGGTGACTTCGGCAAGTACACTGGTCGTTACAAGTAATAAAGTAGTGAGAAAGTATCGTCCCACGAGGAATAGTACTCCAATCACTAATTTGCTATTGTCACCTTAGTTGGATAATTTTGAGTAACAAAAGATGAGTTGTAGTTAAACCAGAATTTCAAGAATTGAGGAAAGAAAAGAATGCAAGATCAAGATTTGCAAGAGAATGTTTAGAAAAGATAATCAGTCAAGTAAAACGTAGCTAGGACTTAGAATCCCCCTATGCTCTTTCAAGAATTTGAATTGAATCCTTAATTAATTATTAATCCCATGATAGACATTACACAATTTGATTTTTATTCAATTTTAAGTTTGCAAAAATCAGAATGAAATAAAGTCACTTTTACTATCGTTATCCCAAACACATCACTATTTTTCACTGAATATGTACAAGGAGGCACACTTGTGTGATTTTACTTGCTTTTTCTTTGTGATTTTCGCTAATATTATTACTCCTTCCGGTCCTAAATATATGACATAATTTAGCCTCCGACACCTGGTCCCTTGAGACGAGATCGCAAATTAAAAATACACAATCATCACAAGGGCCGACAAGTTCATTAGAACAAGGCTTTCGAGTGGCGGGTTGTATATCCTCAGAATGGGAGAAAGATGGTTCCACGATGGATTGGCTTTCTCCCTGGCTCACAGGTGGAGATTTAAAAGTGGTCTCGGGTTGATCAAACTATCATCCCGGCTCACAAGTTCTACTGACCGAAATCGTCTTTTACTTCCCCTACTACTATACCCATGAAGAACTGATTCTTGCCTCTGCTTATCAGTAAGATGAACACCCCAGAACCGCAATAAAGATCTTAAAGGAATCAACTGACGTAATTCCCCCTCTTCCATTGGGAAATTTTTAGGGGAGATTATGGAGGTGTATCTTTAACCATCACTAATTAAGAACAGTTAGTAGAAACACGTAAGGTGTTTTGAGAATAAGAAAAAACAAGATCCTAAGGCCTAGTGGCAGAATAACACAAAGGAAAAACTCAAAACACTACAAAGAAATTGTCAAGACAAAAAATTGACGGGTTAAACTCCAAGAAAGAACCCAGAAGTCCAAAATGTCTATCAGAAACCTATTCAAACCATAATCCCAAAGGAAGAACAAGTCACAAATCAAAGAAAAGAGAAAAATAACGATGACAAGTACTTGATTTCATATAACTTAAGGATAAAGGAAACGTGCGAGCCAGAGAGACTGGAAAAACAAAAGAATTATGGAGGCAAAAGTTTTCTTTCACAGACAATAGTGAGTAAATGTTCAAATGGAGGAATTGGGGGAAATAAACACATATATAGGGTGACCTGACAAAGGCTATTGGAAAGAAGGAAAGCCGAAGCGTTAAAGGCCTAAAGGGCATAAAACTGTTTCAGTCCTACAAAAAGTTGACTTGTAAGGAAAAACGTGTGCATTAAATGGACATAATACGTGCATTTAATGCGCACAAAAACCATAGGCGGCAAGGCAGGCGCCCTCGCTTTGTAATACCCTAAAAATTCTACTTAGGATAAGTATCATAATTTAGTAAATAATACCTATTGGAAATAGGTGAATATGAGGTCTCAAACACCTTGTATTGAATTTATCTTATTATTAGGACAATTTGTCCTAAGATTAAATAATATGCAAATAGGTCCCTAAAATATTTATGGGTTATTAAATACCCTGAGAAAATTATGATAAAATCCTAAGAGGCAACTAAATATTTATTAAAAATTAGAAAGTATGTTGTCTCTAATTTAGGTAATTTATGGGATTATTTTCCTTGAAAGATAATGAGTTAAAATTTGATATTATTTTGGGGAACATAAGTTGCCTCATGATTTTTAATATTATACATGGCGCATAAATTGCCAATGTCAGTAAAATTGTTGTGAGAAAATAATTAGTTTTAATTAAGAAAATTATTAGAAATTATTAAGGGATTAATTAAGAAATTTTCAGGAATTTTATAAGATTAGAGAAATTTGGGAAACATGAAAAATAAAATAAATATAAATAATAATTATTAAGGACCGAAATTTTTGGCTAATTAAATAAATAATAATGGTTAGGATATAGTCTTAAAAAGTAAAGATCAATGGTTTAGGATTTTTCAAGAATTTATGAAAGCCTAAATCCAAGTAATTAGTTATGGACCAATAGGAAAATTTTGTGGAAGATAAATATAGGATAAATATAATATATGTGGTTAAGGAAAAAAAAATATATATATATATATATATGTATGTATATATATATATGGTGTGTTGGCCAAAATTTTGGGGGAGATAAGGATGAAGAAGATATTTGAATATAATAGTAATATAGGTTTAAACATGTGATAAATAAGTAACAATATAATAATAGTTAAAAGTGGACAGGATAAACGAGAACAGATGGAAATAAAATCCTACATAGAAAACCGTGACCTAGATTTCTAAAGTCAGGGTATATTGTGAACGAGGGAATTTTTATCTCGAGATGGCCGGTCTCCGAAGTCATTTCTGTAACCGACGGAATGATTTGGAGATCCGAATAGGAAGATATTTTATATAATTAAAGCAGATAGCCAAAAGGAGAACCGATAGAAAATAATCCCGTTGTGGGAATCTGGGGATAAGTGGGGAAAAACCAGAGTATAATGTTAATCAGTGGATTTTTGTCTCGGAGTTAGTACCGGACAACGTTATTTCTATAGCCGGGCACGAATACCGAGGATTTTCAGCTGATAACAGAATGTCCTTAGCAGGATCAGAAACTGAGTTAAATTAGATAATTTAAAAGAGGAAGAAAAGACCTTCGAAGTGTTGTTCCCGAAATTTTAAGATTTTACGAAATTTCGCGATCAGGATACCGAACTAGGAATTTTACCTGATAAAGCAAGATGACATAAGGCTTGATGATGCAGCAGGGATGACATCATCCTTGAGAGGTGTAAAGCCAAGATCTTGCCACCTCTAAGAAGTGCGATCCGACGGTCAGAATTCAATCAGACAAAGTTCAATTAAATTACGAAAATGCCATTGCCTTTTTCTATAAATAGTCTTTACCTTCTCTTCATTCTTCACAAATCCTAGAGCTTTCTAGAGAGAGATTTTAGAGAGAAGAAGGAGTATGTGGAAATAGCAAAGTGCCGGGTAAGTTCTTCGGTCCCTAGTCTTTAGTTTTAGTGTTTCTTTCGGTAGTTGTTGTAGAAATGCTAGGTTGATCTTTAATATTCCAGGTATGTTTAGAAATCATGTTCTAGGGGTAATTAAGGTATTAATTTCGAAAATCATTATGGAGTTGGAGATATGTTGAAATTCTAAAAGATTAGGGTCAAGGTAGCAAAGTGCTAGCGAAATTCCGCCGAGTAGGGGATCAGGGGCAAAATGGTAATTTGTACCTAAAATGCCTGTTATGATATCAAATATTGATAAATGTGATATTATCATTATAGGATATCAGTAATCTTGTTCCGCTGTCATTTCGCTGTCGTTCCGCTGTTTTCCGTCAAAAGTACAGTTTATCGTCAACGTACTAAACGCTCGTCAACGAAGGTACGATCGCGTACTGTAACACTAACTCTGATGTTTATGTTATGCATATATGTGGTATGTGTGCATATAAAGGTTAGAGAGTATCTGTAATGCTGGGAGCGATATGTTCATATGCTGGGAGCGATATGTCTGTATGCTGAGAGCGATATGGTCGCATGCTGGGAGCAATATATATGCATTGGTTATGATAGTTTGCTTGAGTATGCGGTTTGGTGTTGTGGTATGAGTTGTCTATATATTGTGTACGTAAACATGAGGTTAACCGTTACCTGTGGTCCGTATGCATGGGACCTCAGCTCTTAACATAGCGTCAGGGTTGGGAGAACCAAGGACGGAGGACAAGGGGAAGCGCAAGCAGGTCGTCTAGAAGACCCGGCTGAAGATTTCCTTTGATGTCCCGGCAGAAGCCTTCCTATTATTGCTTTTCTTCACTTTTAAACCACGCGGTTTCTATACCGCTATTGTATCCAACCAGACTTATGGCATTTTGAATATATATATCAGATACTCTTCCGCTCAAATGGTCTACTCTGATGATTTGAAATGACTTTGAATGAAAAAAAAATTTTATTCCGCTTTTGAAAATTGAGATGTTACACGCTTCATTGACAATTTAGATATCGCCAAATGTCAAGAATCATGATGGCGAAAGCAGCCATGATGACACCAAAAGGGAAATCGACAAGTACTCAAAACGTCAAGGAATTAGACAACCACGACATCGGTCGCCGAGACCGAGATAAGCGAGTCAAGTCGGACATTGCCCCTGCTTAATATTGGTAACTCGACTTTAACAACAAAGCGAAAGCTGGCATTTGCCTATGATTCTTCAGATTGGGGGCAATACGATACCGACTTATAAGAACTCGGAAGACCAGATGTCGACAGGCAAGAACACAAATGATGGAGTACAAAGTAAAAATTCAAACAATCATGGGCAAAGTCATACTTAAAATGACATACGCCCGAAATATGATAGAAACTCGGGCAAAAGACACACAACTAAAAAGATAATCCGGATTTAGCAAGACAAATACATCCTCTCAGTACAAAGACTTGAACTATTAGGTTGGGGGGCAACTATTACGGACCCAACAAAGAGGCCCACTAAAGGAACGGCCCAACAATAGATAATCCATATGAGGATCCATATTAGATCTCAACCGCTTCCAAATTAAGGAGATCTTAACTTATCAGCTACAATCAGGGATCTTATCACAAATGATGGCATATATCTTGGATCATTAGACACACAAAGCCCACTGATCAAAGACCCTAGGTAATTCTATAACTAGGGTATAAACCCTAAGAGGTATGCACGATCTCTCTCTCTCTCTGAATTATCATTCTGTCGTCACTGTACACACACCCCACTCTTCAGGCGAAAGCCTTATAGTTTGCATAGTGATCCACATCACTTACTGGTATCTAATCCATAGATACCTGGGAGAGCTATTCGATCCAATATCAATCCACTAGCCTATTGGCTAGACATTTGTGTTACACAGTAGAACACTTTCCAATCATTATTATTTGATTATCTTCACATTTTATATATGCTTTTTGGTTAATTTATTGGGAAAATCCATCTTGGGGCCCTTGTAAGAGAAAAAAAATATTCAAAAAAAGGCCTCAAGATTCTGAAAATACCAGAAAAGGTCCTAGGGCATTTTCTGATATGAATTCATTAAAACTTTAGTTGTTAACGGGGTTGACATAGTTGTTAATTGAGCTGATATAGTTGTTAACGTTTCAATGAATTTATATCAGAAAAGGCCTTGAGGCTTTTTCTGATATTTTCAAAATCTTGGGGTATTTTTTGAAATTTTTTCTCTTACAAGGGCCCCAAGATAGATTTTCCCTAATTTATTTAAACAATAAAATTCTTTTTATTTTTATTTTTATAAAACACAATATATTATTGAAAGATAAAACGAGTTTAAAAAAAAAAAAAAGGCCTGCGCGTTCTAAAAGACAAAGGACCAAGTCCAAGATGCTATAGTAAAGCAACCGGCCCACAATAAAGTACAAGAAAGCCTACAAGTAGAAGCCCATTTTCCACCCAGCAACGTGAAGATGGCCCAAAGCTCAAGTCTTCTTCTGCAGCAACTTTGTATGTTCCATGTGCAAAAGTATCTCAACCGCAATAGCTCTTAGAGAGGTTGTCGATGAGCACAATCAACTGAGTCTTATAATGAGATAGAATAAGTACTAAATATAAGTAGCTAAAATGAACTAGATAATAGAATGCTTAACTATGTATTACACATGGGTATACTACGCCGTTCACTTGAGTGTTGTATGGCCATTTCTTAAACAAACCCACTAACATAAAACGCTAATAAAATATGTATTCATTTGGTCCAATTTATTGGGGGTGGAGAGAAGAAAATTTTGGGTTCTATTTATAGGATAAAGAGAGAAATTTCTCATATGATTGTCATGGAGTGTAATTTACATTAAATAAGGGTAAATTTTTTTTTTGAATTTTATAATAGAGTTAATAAAGTTTAAGGTTTTTCTTCATCCAAGTAAAATATATTTAAAATGCCTTATAAATAAAATTAGAAAAGAATTTGAAAAAATTATTTTAACTGGGTCTGACAATACTCAAATTTATCTCAACACACACACTCTACTAATAATATGACAAATTACAGCAGTGGAATTACCAATACTATAAGTATTTTTAAAATTAATTAAAAAATGCCTCAAGTGGTAACATTATTCTCATTTGATAGTTAATATGGTGACAATAATTGGTTATAGTAATAATTAATATGATATTATAGTTTCGTGTAATTAGTAGGGATAATATTGAAAATCACTTAAATTATGGGACATCTTTAATGAATTTAACTGTATTTCTTGATTTGTGAAAATGGTTAGTTAATGTTTTATAATAAAGTTTAAAAAGTTTAAATGAAGTAAATGGATAGATACCGTAATAAATGGAGACAAGCAGCGATCCCGAGGAGTATCATAGCCACACTACTTTAACAAGCATAAGAAACGCATGGCCCATAAGTGATATAAAGAAGTGGTGTTAAAATGTGGTCAAAACCACATGTCATACTTTTGATTAATTGGCATCAAGTAATCTCAATTTTACACAATTCATTATGGGTATGAATGGTAGTTAAAAATAGAATGTTGTGTCAGATAACTACAGAAAAAAACTCTGACTTTTAGAAACCTCAAATTTCAAATTGAAATTCTCATGTTCTAAGAATTAAGTAACATTTGTCCAAAAAAAAAAAAAAAGAATTATGTAACCTACCACTGCAATCATAAAGAAATAATGATGATTAAATGAATATTAAACTTTTGCCAGGGACTACAAAGACATCTCCATGCTCTGAACAGCAATTATGATATATATAGTGCTTTAATAATGCAAAAGCTGGAAAAGCGGAGACATTCCCACTAAAACAACATGCAATTAGTGAAAGCTAAAACAATTTCGATAAAGATATTAGTAAGTCTGTTTGGGAGGTGAAAAAGTGTATCCGTTTGGGCTCGCGTTTTAACCCCAAAAGCAACTTATGAAAAGAAGCTTTTGACTGCTGCTTTTAGCTTCAAGGTTGCTCAAACTTCACGATGGGCCACCGTTAGGGGCATTAAATACAATTCGAAATCGCTCATACTCTTTGCATTTATCGTTCATTTACAATCCTCTTCACTTTTGCTCACAGACGCTCATCTGCCTCACTGAGCCATGGCTGACTTTCTTGTGATGCAGGCTTTTTATTGCATGCAAGTAGTGTGTAATCGCTGTTGAGTGTCAGTGTAACTATACAAAAAAAAAAAAAAATTTGTAGTGGTTAAAAGTGTTGTGTGTTTATAGTGGTTTCAATTGCCACAAACACAAACTATAAAATGTACTGTTGCAAGCTAATTTGTAGAGGTTTATAAAACCCCTACTCATGTATCCTAAACCGTTATTTATATTGTAGCGGTTCAATTTAACCTCTACGAGATTACATTCAGAAAGAAATATTGTGTTAGTATTTTGTAGTACGTAGTTGTTGAAATTGGACAAATCTATAGGAAGAAAGGGTATCCAACACAAAATATCATTGGCGTGTGTGATTGTGACATGTGCTTTAATTTACGTTAATGTTGGAAGGATGAGAGGGTACTACACATGATGCTCATGTGTTCCTCATTACTATCTCTACTCCAGCTATAAATTTTCCCTATTCACCTCAAGGTATATCTTCAATACCTTCACTTTAATTACATTTTGGTGTGTTTATTTAACATGTGCTTTCATTTCACAGTGTCAAAAATTTTTCATTATTTATTAAGGAAATATTACTTGTTCGATGCTAGCTATCCAACACCAATTGGATATCTTGGTATGTATAAATGTAAGTGGTATCACCTTCTAAACTTCAAGTGACAATCGGGATTTGGATTATCATAACAAGATCTTTAATTATTTTCATTTAAATTAGAGATATACTATAGAATGAATGTTTGGAGTTTGGAAGAATATGTTTCAAATCTTGCAAGATATGAACTCAAATAGCTTTGAAACACAAGTCCACATAGTTTGTGCTTATACATAATCTTCTATGGAGAAATTCCTAAATTGATGTGGATTTTTTTTTTTTTTTGGAGGTGAATGAGGAAATATAGGTGATGAATATAATAATGATCCACTTGATGTAACATCCTCATCAAATATAACTACGTATAGTATTATCAATATAAATGAATCATGTTCGTAATAGATGTAATTAGAGACAAACTTGTTAGGGATATGTGATTCAATTAGCAATGTAATACTCTATACAGTCCTAAATATAAGAAAGAATTGACTTTTTTTTGGGAGATTAAGGAAGCTTATATTTATATTTATTGTTTTTTATCCAAAATATTTTTCCTAACTTAAAAAATGATATATAATCTAATGATACACAATATATGATATGATTAAATAACTTATTTAGCTTCCTTAATTTTTCAAAAAAGCCAAATATGTTTTATATTTAGGACTGGAGGAAGTATTATTTAGTATCAACCTTTTATATACATTTGTATACATTCTAATTTATATACAATTTTATCCATTAAATATATTTAATTAATAAATTTAGTGTTGTTTACTTTTTTTCACTAATAATTTAAATTTTTTTATTTTACAATTTTTTTTCTCTTCAATTATCACTCTCTCTCTCCCTCCTCTCTCTCTATATTTTATATATATATATATATATATATATATATATATATAATTTGCAAAAATAGACCCCCCCAAAAAATGTCAAAATAGGTCACAGTTGAAACATTTTGCGAAAATAACGTAGTTCGTGGTGTCACTGTATAGGTGGCGTCGCCACGTGGGACGCCACCTATTTTTTTTAAAAAAATTTTTTTGGGGGGTAGCTGGCGCAGGTAGCTTCTGACAAGGGGCTCAAATTTTTTTAAAAAATTTTTCTATATAATATAATATATATTATAAATAATATAATAATTATATATTAATATATATTATTAATATATAATTATCATATTATATTATTAATAATATAATAGTTATATATTAATATATTTTTTCATATAATATATATATTATTAATAATATATAATCTGATTAATATAATAATTATATATTAGTATTATTTTATATTAATAATATAATTATATATTAATATTGTAACATCCCAAATTCCAGGTTCGAAATTCGTGTCGGTCGACACTTAGTTTTAAGAAAAACAACAGAGTTTGAGATGCTACAACTTAGAGTACTGCGGAAATTGATAACGTGCGCTAAGATCCGGACAACGAGTATCTGTTATAAAAATGCCCAGACATATGATGATGCCCGATATAAGCTGATATATTAAATATCCCAAAGGAAAATTCATGTGATACAATTTACAGAGGTTAAATACAATCCTCTGATAAAGAACATTTTAAACTAAACCCATGACTTGAAACCTAACATCAGTTAATTAAACAGATTGGCCAGGTAGAGGTCTATCATGGGGGCCTCACCGACTTATACGGCGACTGATTGGCTTCCCACATAGATTAACCCAGCCTTAGACACCAAACTGTTCAAAATATCTTTGTTAAATTCGAGCCAAAAGCTAAGTCCTAATAACTTCTACCGACCTTTGCCTTTGACTGCTGCCTCTTCACGGCTCTACCCACCGGCATCTTCTCTATCCTAGTTTTTTTCATGTACTATTCATTAAGACTGAGGTCCAATGCCTATTGGACCTCAGGTAACGGTTAACCTCATGCTTATGTAAACAGTATATGACAGATATCACAATGATAAAATCACATTTATAACTTTCAAAACCATATCAGCAAATAACATAACACAACCACTGCAATATGTATGTTACCCAAGTCTGCACATAACCAGTGCCACGATGGCCTATCGCGTCCTCAGCGCTAGGAAAACTCAACGGTGTTATCAAGACTATAACCCGTATACTACTCAAATCCATGAGCAATTTCAAAACAGAGTATCAACATGTGAAAACAATTATCATATATAACCATACCATAAGCATAAGTGTTAATGTTACAATACGCGTCCATACCTTTTACCGCGGATTCGACAAACGTCCGACCCTTGAATCCAGCCTTGGACTCCCGGATGTCCTAACACATCACCATATCACTTAGAATAATATCCTAAAAGATATTATCACCTCTATTTACCATTCTACCCTTGATGGCTTTAGTATTACAATTTTGCCCTTACATTTCTTCAAAAACGTGGTGCAGCATTTTCTGGGCAGATTTTTTGGTAACTTTGAAAAATCATAACTAATTCTAGAAAAATCATTTTGAGATGAAACCAAAGCCAAAATTTCCCTTAACAAGTCTATTTTTAAGGAAAAATAACGGCTTCAACTCGTTCCAACCATATCATTCCCAGTTTCCACGTTTCCCAACACTGCCCAGAATTTCGCCCAGAAAATGTAGCTTAACTTCTGGAATTTATATCTTTTTGTACAGAGTTTCAAATGACACACTCTTTATAGATTTAGAAAGCCCTATATGTCTACTTTCATCATGAATTTTCCCAGAATTTTAGAATACCATCTTCTTCATAAAATACTGGCATTTTTACCCCTGACTTCAGAAAACACTAATCGATAAAATTTTGCCAGAACTTCGCTATTTTGCTCATAATCTTCCGGAAATTTTTGCCATACTCTTTCTTCATCATTTTTCCGAAATAAAGCTATTGGAAACTATAAAAACATGAAAACAAAACTGAATTTGGAAGATTGATGATCAAAACAACATTTCTAGCATTTCTATTTCATAACCTAAGAACTTGAACTTAAAAACTAAAAACTCTCTTACCTCTTGAAGAACACTAGCTTCCTACTTCTTGAAGCTCCTCACTCTCTCCCTTTCTCTCTATATTTCCAGCCTTAAGGCTTGAGGAATTGGTGGGGAATTTGTGAAGAGGAGTGCCTCTATTTATAGGAGAAAGTGATGGCACCTTTGTAATTTTCCCTTTGCTTCCTAGCCATTGGATTATTACTTGGAGAAGAGGCATGAATCTTAGCTCTCCACCTCTCCCCAATTTCGTCCCTCTCTCATCTCCCTCCTTGAAGTTTTGCTTTCTCTCCAAGACATAAATACTTCTTTCCCAAATTGTCCCAATAATCCCAAATTCTAATTTAGTTAGGTGTAATCGGGTGTTCTTATTCAAAATCTAATTTCACTTTTGAAATCCTAATTTTATGACTAGATTTATGGTGATTTTTAACCCCTGAAAACTCTTAGGTATGAACTCTAAAAGTTTTCGAAAATAACTTTGGGAATAGCCAAGTTGAAGCTTATAATTCACTGATCTCAAATATGTATTCATCCTCAACATTTAGTTTCAATATTGCAAGATATGATTATAGGTTTTCATCTAATTTGACTAAATTAAATAAGAACTTGCTCTTCAAGATTAACAACTTGCTCCCCAAGTTATTCCAATCTTCTCACACACACTACTTATTTGACTAATTTATTTATCAATGTCTTATTTTATCCAATAACTCCATTCCTTGCTTCCACCGAATTTAGCATGAAACATACATTAAATCCATTGCCTTCTTAACACATTTTCGGTCAAGAAGTCAAAAAACAAATGAAGATTAAGTTAATGGCAATATGGTAAATAAATGGAAAGAAAAAGCAATTGTTATTATTGGCCCATGCTTCCACCGCCTTTGACATTCAAATGGCCATTGAATTAATTCATCTCCATCCCAATGAGTCTCGGCAAGAATCAGATGAAAAGAAAGAGAAGAGCTCAAAACATCTCAAAAATGGCGTGAGTGATAATTTAGGAATAATTAGTTAAACCCCAATTTTAATCTTCAATATAGTGTTTTAGGGGTTACTAGGCTTAATTACCAAAATTTAACAAGTTTCTAATTTAATTTTGATGATTAACAACTCCTTGTATGCTAATCAATATCATTTGGTCTTAATTTATGACCTTAAAAAACTAATTTCAAAAATTAATAAAGTACCTTCATTATTGCAAATTCCTTTTAATTGATTTTATCATTCTCTGATGATTTTAAGTGCTGAAAGGGTATAATTAAGATTATACCAGTTTATGATAATCTTAGGGCATTTTATAATCCTTTAATAAGCTTTAGAAAATTGAATTTGGATTTATTAGAATCCAAAGAAAATTTCCCTAAAAAATGATAATAAATCAGTTAAAAATTTAGAGACTACATACTTTCATATTTTATAAATATTTAGTTGCGCCTCAAGATCTATCATAATATTCTCAGCGTATTTTGTAACCCATAACTTCCCTTAGGAATTTTTTAGCTCTTTATTCCTCCTAACTCCAAAATCACCTTAGGAAATAAGGTAATTATTTTACTAGTTTTGAGACCACATATTCACCTATTGTAATAGGTGTTATTTATCAAAATATAACATTTTCGTGTGTTGTGAAAATTGGGGTATTGCAAATATATTATTTTATATAATATACATTATATAATATATAACATGTTAGGAAAATTATGATTGTTTGCTTCTTTCTTTCTTTTCTTCTTTTTTTTTTTTTAAAAAAAAAACTTGCCTTCCAATTTAGCATATCAACTTAACAAGAAATGAGGGAGGGAAATACACACACACATATGTGTATGTGTGTGTATGAGCATCGATCTTCCTTCTTAATTACTATTTATTTTCGTTTGACAATTTTGGGTTTGAAAGTGTTCATTGTATCTTATGCTAGGGCCGATAAACATAGCACGTTTTTTTCGTAATTATATAATCAATAATTTACGTCATTAATATGTGTATTGCGTCTGAAGGAGGAGTTTCTCGTGTTTATATATAGAAGTCACAAACGTGAGATAATCAACTACTTATTCTTATTATTATAATAATAATTTATATCATTTTCAAATAAATAAATTGAGTTCAAGATTAATTTTTTATAATTTTTGAAATAGTTTATATATAAAAGCAGCCGTTTATAAAAACTGTAACATCCCAATTTAAAATACTGGAAAAATTTTTTTTAAAACAAACCGTGATCAGAGTCGAGCATTTCGATTAAACGAGTAACTGAATATTTAGAAGTATATAACCATAGTGTAATCATCCTTATACAGTCATCTGTTAATTTTTTTTTAAAAAAAACAGTATCTAAATAGTTCAAAAACTAAAACATATAAGCTCTTCCAGTTCGTCTACATCGGCTACTTGTCGCTCTCCTCCACCCTGGACCCTTCTGAACCTGAAGCTACAGCTGAGATCCAATTCCCAATTAGATCTCAGGTAACGGTTAACCTTATGCTCAAATAAGTCATATATAGGCAACAAATAGTCGTAACAACATAACAGCACATCAATACATAAGCACACAGCAGATGCATGATCAACAATGGACAGAACATAAGCACACAACAATATGTAAAGCCCCACACTATGTCTGCATATAAACCAGTGCCACGATCTCCCATCGTGTCCTCAACGCTAGGAAAACCCAACGGCATTATCAAGACTATAACCCATAACAAGCTGTATGTATGACTGACAACCCACGACAGAGTTTCAGTATATAAACATGTCTACCATATATATAAATATGAGCAGCATAAGTGTTAAGGTTACAATACGCGTCTGTACCTCCGTTGACGATTTCGAGCACTTCGGTTGCATTGTGGTACGTTTGATGGCGGTACGACGGTGATTTGACATCGGTGACAGCGGAAACAGTGATTCGTGGTTTCGGATATCCTATAAGGATAATATCACTTGTATGAATATTTAAGACCAAAACAGGCATTTTAGGTACAAATTACAATTTTGCCCCTAGTTTGACTACTTGGCGGAATTTTGCCAGGGCTTCGCTGTTTTGACTTTACACTTTCAAAATTTTTGCTATAACCTTTGCTTTATCATATTTCTAAGATAAATATTATATTTATTCCTAAAACATGATACCTAAACTATCTTGAAAAAATAAAGACTATTCTAATAATCCTACTATAACTACTGAAAGAACTACCGAACTAAAGACTAAGGACTGAAGAACTTACTCAGAGCTTCGCTATGATTTTTCTCCGGACTCCTCCTTCTTCCTTTCCCTCCCAAATTTCGAAATCCTCAAGAGGATTGGTGTGAGGATTACAAATGGAATGGGTGGTTATTTATAGAAAACCCGGATGACATTTTCATAATTTCGTTGAACTTTATCTGGTTGAATTTTGACTGTTGGATCGCACTTTTGCTAGGTGGTTTCATCTTGGCCTTACACCTATTAGGCCGAAATTTTCCCCCCAAAAGACAAAAAAATGACATCATCTAGCCTTATGTCATCCTGCTTTATCAGATAAAATTCCTGGTTCGGTGTTCCGATCGCGTAATCTTTATAAAATCTTAAAATTCCGAGAACAACACTCTGAAGATCTTTTCTTCCTCTTGAAGAATAATGGGTTCTTCTACCCTTATACTCTCAGCAAGGACATTCCGTTACTAGCCGAAAATTCTCGGTAATCGGTACCGGTTACAGAAATAACTCCGGCCGGCACCAACTTCTGGATAAAAATTCACTAATCAATAATGTATTCTTGTTTTTCTTAACTCATCCCCAGATTCTTGCAACGGAATTATTTTCTATCCGTTCTCATTTATCCTGTTCACCTTTCTTTATTACTTTAATATTATCCATTTACCACATGTTTAATCTTATATTATTATAATATTACAAATATCAATCCATCCTTATCTCTCCAAATTTTCGGCCCATCCACCTATATATATATATATAATTAATTTTTTCCTTAACCACATATATTACATTTATCCTATATTCATTTTCCACAAAAACTTCCTATTGGTTCATAAGCAATTTCATGGATTTAGGCTTATAAAATTCCCAAAAATTACTTAATTAATCCTTTAATAATTCCTAATAATTTTCTTAATTAAAACTCATCATTTTCTCACAACCATTTTATTGACATTAATAATCTAAGCTCCATGCAAATTATTAAAAGTCATAGAATCAATTTCAATTCTAGAATACTTTTTAATTTTCCTTCTTTTTATTTTCATAGGAAATATTTTATTAAATTGTCTAAATTAAGAATAATATATTTCCTAAATTTTTAATAATTATCCCATGCCTTCTAGAATTTTTCCATAATTTTTCTTAGTACTTTACTTTGAAAATAGACTAATTATACTTCATTTTGAGATCTCATATCCACCTATTTTCAATAGGTATTATTTATCTAAATATATATTTAAGTGTATTATAAAAATTAGTGTATTACAAAAACTCATTCATAAGTATAAACAATCTTATATTAATCATATTAATAATTATTATATAAAATATAAAATAATACATATATATATATATATATAATATAATGTATATTATATAAAATAATATATTAATATATAATTATATTATTATTAATAATATAATAAGATAATTATATATTAATAATATATATTAATATATAATTATTATATTATTTATAATATATAATATATATTATATTATATTATATAAAAAATATTTTTAAAAAAATCTGACAGGGGGCTAATGCCACCTGTCAGAAAGTTGGCGCAGGCAGCTTTGCTGCGCCAGCTACCCAAATTTTTTTTTTATAATTTTTTTTAAAATAAGTGGCGTCGCCACATGGGACTCCACCTAGGTGGCGTCCCACTCGGCGGCGCCACCTGTACAGTGGCACCACGAACTAGGTTATTTTCGCAAAATGTTTCAACAATGGCCTATTTTGACAATTTTTTTGGGTCTTTTTTTGGCAAATTTCCCATATATATATATATATATAATATATTATTCAATAAGATTTATGTCATTTGCAATCACTAATTTTTCATCTCAACTTGTTTTTCAAATAATCATCAAACAAGTTTAAGTTTGAAAAAAAAGGTCACTTCTACCACTGTCAATCCAAATATAAATTATATTTACAATAATATGATTTTTATTTTATCTTAAGTTTGTAAAAGTCAGATTAAAAAAAAAAAGACCACTTCTACCACTTAGTGAAACCAAAAACTAGTTTCGCACATTCAAATCCGCAAGCAAAACATAACCCACAATCCAATAAATTGTCACAGACACAAAAAAAAAAAAGACAAATACATGGCGGGCTTTAAGCATTAACCATGGATATGCCCCGAGCATTATTCAGAATAAAGCAAAAACCTTGTTTGTTTCCTTATTTATGTTTGTGGCTAAATTCATGTACCTAAGGTCGAGTTGATACTACCTCCACCAAAAACTATACATTTGAGAGATATCAAATTTGAAAGTAATATATTTCAGTGATGATGATAATAGGCAGCGATGATAGAAGGCCACAAAGTTTGGCCCATAAAATCTGCACAGAATTTTGAATCAAGAATATATGTAAAGGACTTGAGACTTAATAAGCCAGCTGAACAGAATGCTACATTATAGCGGACATTTTCCAAGACTTTTTGATGACGTTTAGTCAATTTAATTTGCACAAACCTGAACTTTCAAGATTTTGATGAAGACAACAATTTATGAAAGGACTAATTAATACTTTTTAGAATTAATTTTAAAAAATAGGTCTCCCTTGTTTGAAAATCACTATATATGGGGTAACAACTTATGTGCAATAATAAGGATCATCTTTGACTCCTTCTTTGTTTAACATGGCTATAGACATTATAACTAAGCTTATGTAGCATGAAGTGCATGCCTTTTGCTGATGATATAATTCTTATGGCTGAGTCACAAAAAGAGATTAAGTATAAACTTGAGTTATGGAGAAGGACCTTGGAGTCAAAGGGCTTTTCATGGGGTAGGAGAAAGACAAAATATATGAATTGCAATTTTGTTAGAGACAAGCTACGTCAAAAGTGATTTGGATTTGGATGTTAAAATGAGAGATCAAATCATTACATAAGTGATGAAGTTTGGATATATATGTATGGGCTCGATTTTACAAAAAGATAATCAAATTGATAGAGATATTAATCGTAGAATTCCGATAGGGTGGTTTAAATGGAGCAATACTATTAGAGTTATTTGTACTGGGAAGTATGATAGTACATGTTGGGCTTTAGATGGACAACATGATAATAAAGTGAGCAAAGTGGTTGAAATGAGGAAATTGAGATGAATGTGTGGCTATATAAGAAAAAAAGATAAGATTTGTAATGACAACCATAAGAGAAAGAGAACAAGGGTATGATGACATTTATAGAACAGAAAATGGTAAAAAACAATCATTTAAGGTAATTTAGATATATATAAAACCAAAGGAAGATGGATCAAACGGTAAAGAATTATTTGAAAATGGATGGAAGAAAACCAAAACAAACACTCAATCAATGAAGTTATTAAAAGAAAGCTATTTGATTAACAATTTAACTAATGATTCGGTTATTGATATATTACAATAACCTTGTGCCGTTTATATTGTTGACCATCACGTGAAAACGGTTGTTGTGAGAAAATTATTCACTATGGGTTAAATATATAATTTATCATAATAACTACGGCGGTTCATTTCAGTCTGTGTTCACATACATGACCACCCAAACTAACACTTTCGGAATCGAAATGGAAGACAGATCAATATTCCAACCGAAATGTTTATATATTTGTCACTATAATAATTAATCTTTACGTAGTTCCTTGATTCCTATATAACTGATGGGGGGACATGAGACAGAACCAATCCAGCAGCTAGGTCCCAGTATGATTTAATAAAATCATTATGTCGCTGAAAATTAGAGATTATTTTGGCTAGCGGTTTGCTTAGTTTGTTTTTCATGAACCTTACCACAATGAGAATGGACGTCCATGCAACCTTAAGCAAACTTCTGAGAGTAAATAGAAAAACAAATATTTCTACATATACAAATATATTTAGCATATAGTAATGAATACTACAAGTAGAAATGATTGTAAAATAACGAAAACTCTTGTAAACCGCACGATAATTAAGAGTGATTAATGGTAATATTGAAGTAATTACGAGCTATGATCGTACCTCCCTCTTTGCTTCGTCTTCTATAAAAACTTACCTTACTCTAAATAGAGCATTACTACCAGCACAGAAATAACGTAAAGCTTTTAGTCCGTCAGGAAGCAACCCTAGCTAGCTCCCTTCCTTAATTGCCCTTGCTCTCCAGGTACATGCATGCAGGCTTGAAAACCCTTGTCATTCCTCCAGCCACACCAATCCCCAGCTCCTCCTCCTCCGTGGCCGTTAAGACACCACCACCGTCATCTCTCTTCGCCTTTCTTGCCCTTTCTCATCTCATTCTTGTTACGTTATTACATATATTCATAGATACGTTGACAACTTAATTGTGCTACGTATAATTTTTGTTGCAGGGGCGGATATGGGTTCAAGCTGCTGCAAGCCGCGGGCAGAGGATAGCCTTTATGGCAGTGGCAATAATCAATCTTGGACGGCTTCTTCTTCATTGTCTCTCTCTAACAATGGCGGTTATACCACTCATTCTGACCCGTCAATGACTCCGGCCAGCGCGGTCGGCATCATCAACGCCAGGGCCACAGTGAACTTGGGCGCGCTGCTGGCTACGCAATGCCGCCTTATGTTTCATCGTCAACACCACCTACCACCCGCAGGAGCAAAACCAATGAACTTGCGGAAGCTCTGGCTGTAGGGACGTACCTTGGAAAAAATATTTGGGGTGGCCAAATAGTGGTGAGGGATTCAGGGTTCAGGGCAGCGCCCCCGAATTTTATTTTAAAAGAAAGTTTTAAATGCATTAAAAAAACAAAAGAATATAAACAAGAAAAAAAAAGAATATCCAAAAAATATTCATAAAATTAAATGAATACTAATGATGTAATAAGAGAAGCGGTTATTTTATAAACATGTTATTTAGAAAAAAAATAGGGAAAATTGATTACAGGGCCCAAGGAAGAAAAATAATTACAAAAAAGCCCAAGAAACATTCACATGCCTTTCTGACATTTTTTCAAAAAAAAGTGTACGGACATAGTTGCTAATTGTTACAGATGTAGTTGTTAATTGCTACAGATATAGTTGTTAAAATGTAGTTGTTAATTAGATTGATTTAGTTGTTAATGGGGACTGATATAGTTGTTAACCGCTACTGATGTAGTTGCTAACGTTTTTTGAAAAAATGCCAGAAAAGGCCCTGGGCCTTTTCTGGCATGTGAATGTTTCTTGGGCCTTTTTTGTAATTATTTTGCTTCCTTGGGCCTTGTAATCAATTTTCCCAAAAAAATAAGGCTAAAGACGGTTAGAAATGCAGTTACATAAATTTATTAATTTATTAGAAAAAATCTCCAAATTCAATCTACTACCTAGATCCGCCTTTGGGGCTAAATGTATACTCATTAACTAATTAAAAAATTTTATGATTATATAACATTTTTAAAATATTCAGATTCATAATAAAAGTATTTTAACAATTCTAATGTATAAGATAACATATATGTCTCTAGTATAGATATCATATCAATTATAAAATGTGAAGATATCATGAAACGGCTTAAACATTTTTTATATTAATTTTTTTAAAAAAAAATCTCTACATTTTTTTTTTTTTTTGCGGGGGCCATGGCCCCCCTTGTATACATGAAGATCCGTCCTTGTCTGGCTACGCACACCCCGGCAGCCGCACCACCACCACCACCTAGACATAGTCATTGGTGGAGCTCTAGTATATCTACTGAACACTGTTTTTGTTTTATGCATTACCACTTTATGGCAGGCATGAGTTGTATGCTTTCCCTTTTGTTTATTTTTCGTTGGTCCTAGGAGTGCCCTCACCCAGACGACAAGCAAATGAAGGAATTAATGTATTTATTAAGAACAAAATAGAATCATCTCTTTCCCTTCTCGTAGCTCGTATTGTCAAATCAGTTATTGAGATTATATATATTCGGATGCGTTTCGCAGTGATTGAAGCATGCATATCAATCTCCTTAGTGCATTCCACCATATGCCTAGAAAGAAACAATGTGGCGTTGAAGGTACCATTCTCCGATGAAATGCTTCGATCCCTGTCGTTGCTGCAGCTGCAGCAGAGCTGTACTTGGCTGCCAAGAACTCCTTCACCGGCTCCGGCTCCGTCTCCGTCAAACCCAACCGGTTTCTATCCCGCTACTGTATAGAAACCTCTGTCCTCATGAATCAAACAGCCAAAGTGTACGTTAGACTTCACAGAGATACAAGCATCAGAAGAAGAGAGTGTGATTTGGTTTGGTCCGAGGACGGTGGACGGGTGCACGCCGGAGGAGGAGATGGCCGCCATGGCATCTCCCTGAAGCAGCTAGCGATCACGTGGCAAAAATGTAAGTGAGCTGGATACACGTAGGCGTGTTTGAGTCAACGGTTAAACCTCTGAATCCAATCCATTTAATTCTCCTGCCACATAGGCATGAGAATTCCGATTCCACCAAAAATGAATACAGCCGAGAAAAATTGCGAAAAAAAAAGATGTATTATAGGTGTATTATGTTATTATTTAATATATATTTATTCTGAATGCAACGAACAACAAATTATAATATCTGGACAGACATGTGAATGACTGAATGGGTACTTCCTACAAAAGGTCAAACGGGCCTTAGAATATGAAGCGAAAACATTCCCTTAGTCTTGAATTGTCTTCTAAAACTGAGACTTTGGAGTCCTTTTCCTAAAGTTATGTTCCGGAATCAGAGGTTGTAGCCCTTTTTGTTCGAGGAATCAATATCTGTCTCCGACCTTCTTCTCCAATCATCTGGTTATGGTTTAGCAAAGTTCTCTATCGCTTACTTGTATTCTGTTAGAGACTACTAGAATGCTGCTTAACTGGATTGCTGATATGATACCACTTTTGTCACCTACTCACTTATGAGATAAGCACCTTACTTCGTGCCTATAATTGGTGCAGGTTCAAAGATCTCATCCTTAGGGAGAGGGTTGTATTGGTAGAAAACCAAGTTACTTATTGCTTACCTTGCTATAAGGCTAGACAAGTGAATCCAGGTACATACATGTTTGTTATGACTTTTGGGGTCTCAAGAGTGTTTATTAAAATAAAATCAAAATAAAACTCATTTTACGTACTTATTTATATCTCGTAAATAACAATTGAAAAGTTAATTTTGTTAAACCATATCTTCTTGGGGCTTTTTTCTTTCATTGAAGGTGGAGTCAAGTCAAGGACACCCAATGAAAAAAAAAAATTCAATTATAGTATAGAGGCATTCTCGTAGAACAGAAATGGAAAAATAATTAATTATATATTAGAAATTAGTATATTAGTATAAAAATGGTGAAGATGAAAACTAAAAACAAAAAAAAAAAAACGTTTTGCAGATTAGATTCGCGCCCCAAGGAGCTATTGTTAATGTATACTCAAGGACTATTGTACTTGTTCTCTTCGTTCTCTTGTCACCAACTTAGAGTGGGGCCATAGCTTTTACCGCGACTTCTATCTCCACTTTACGGATGAATAGTTCAGGCGTTTTGTGGGTCCCCCTACCCTAATAGGTTCCTAATAGCTCTCCTTTTCTGTTAGCGTGCACAGCTTGCTTGCATGCCGCTTTAGGCACATCTCTCTTTCTTAGTTGTTCCCTGGCCAATTGAATGAAAGTTGGCCTTTTAGTTTTTGTGTATAAGAAGCTTTTAGTGTATGAGCAATTTCTTAGTAGCCCCACCGAAAGGTCTGATAAAGTTACTGAGGCGGTGGAGGTGGAGATTGGTTGAAAATTATGTTATGCAGCGTTCAGAACCAGCCTTGAAGTGAATGAATTAGAAAGAATGGGAAATGAGACGACTCTTTCTTGAACTGTATCATAAACAGATCTTCCCATCCACACCAATCATGATTTTTTCTCCATTCCTCTTTTATATCGTCGTAACGTCCTTAATAATCGGTTTTGAGACTTTTCATGTCATTCCGAGTTAGGTCCGATTCGGATCCCTCCATTGTTTCCTTTTCCTCCCTCACCTTTTCCTCGAAATAAGAAAGAAGATGGTATACTCGAATATTCTAAATATGATATTCTCACAAGTAATCTCAGCTAAAAAAAAAAAAAAGCAATTTGACTTTCATCTCCTAAAATCTAAAAACTCTTAAAAGTAGACTTATCTTTAAGTTCTGTCAAGATATTTGATCTTACTTTAGTCAAGTTTCTCTTGTCATATAATCCTCTTAGAATAGTGAGAGCACCATATGCATTATCAAATTTCTTTATCTAAATAGAAAGAGAATCCCTCTACCTTTGTGTTCGAAAACACATTGCTCTTGGTTCACTGAAGTAATGCGAGAGTAATTTTGTCTTGAAAGCCTGTTTCCAACGGGTTTCCAAACATAGGAACCGAAAGGGGTTTGGTATTCTATTGTTATATGACCTATGTTGCAAGTTGATGAGAAATTAAGTGCTTCCTTATTTGTATCATATATAATGAAATGCAGGCCTCCAGGCGGGGTTTTGGACGTGGGGGGCTATCAGGAATTTACAATGCCCCTCTCTCACGTGAAGCAGGATGCTCAGTTATCAAGGAAGTAATCAATAAAGGTATAACCTTTTTGATAAATCTGATATTTACAGAGATCATGATGATAACGAGATCATGGTTGCCAAGGTATTGCACATTCGGCTCAAATATTAACATTCTTTTGGATCTCAAATGCACTGAGTCGATACGAGAGAATATGACCTTATGATTGTCCAAAGAAAAAATTTAGTTTTGCGAAAAGCTTGGGGACACTTAAGATCACAAGAACGGCATAGAAAGAAATATCATAGTGCTTAATATAATTTCAAAATCTGCAATGACATGAACTTGTGCCCCGTGAACATATTTGTAGCCATCATGGAAATATAAAACTGGCTTTAAATATAATTTCGTTTATGGTCAACGCAAGTTTCTCTACATTTGATGTTATTATCGATGCTTTTTCATCATATAACAGGCTTTGAAGGAACTCCCTTGAGAAAGAGTGTAATTGGCCGCTAAATTTGGTATTATTAGGTCTGATGGGATGCAATCCAGTGTAAAAGGTACCCCTGAATAAGTAAGGGAGTGCTGTGAAGCTAGTCTAAGAGACTTGATGTCAGTTATATATATTGATTTATACTATCAGCATCAAATCGACACTTCCTTGCCAATTGAGGACACTGCAAGTTTTAGATGCATTTCTTCTGCTATGTGTAATACATAACCTTTTCACTATTTTCTAATCTGTGGGTGTTTGTGTGGTACACCGATCTGAAGAAGAATGACAGGGAAGCTTAAAAAGCTGGTAAATGAATCGAAGATAATATATCACTACAAAAAAAGGATATTTTGTAGCGGTTAAAATGTAATATTTGTAGCGGTTATAACTGCCATAAACAATGTAATATTCCAAATCTTGAGGATTTAAAACTTTCATAATTTATGGAAAATTAGGCAATTAATTTCCTTATAATATTTAGAAAAAATAAATAAATAAATTTTTTGTTTTAAAAAAAGACAACACAGATGCAACATGCTCCACCACCACTAGCAAGGCCAAACCATTCCTAATATATATCCATTTAGCAATTTCTCTCGGTCCAGCAAGAGCCAAGTGGTGGTTCAGGCAATGGCCACTACAAAGTTCTGGCGGGTCATAAAAAAATTTGAATTTCAAACTTTATGAATTAGTAGCGGTTCAGGCAATAAAACCACTATAAAATGAAACAATTTTTATTTTATATATTTAAATTTGAAAATATTTATGCTTGTCATAAATATTTTTAAATACACATACACAGTTACTTTTTCAATAAAAAATGGTTATGAAGTATGATTAAGATTAATTAATTAATAAATTAATAATAGTATTAACTTATTATTCTATTATTATACTAATAGTAAATATAGTTATTTAAATTAGAGGACATATTATGTAAAAGATAACAAATATTTAAATTAACACATCTAAAATACATAAAATAGTCCAAAACCATAAATGAAAGGTCGTAACAAACATTTAAAATTCTCCAAAAACAGAACGAAACTATAACAAACATTTGTAAAACAAAAAATGGTCCAAAAACAAAATTGAAAGCTAACTATCCAGAGCCAAATCATTAAGGGCACTCTTAGGGCGGGCAGGATCAATGTGCATAGCAACAGAGGTAACAACACCCTTCTTAACAATGGGAGGAGGCGGAGGGGGCTCGTTGAAAATGAACGTAGGAGGAGGGAGCAAGTGGAAAATGTCGGCCATGATACATCTATAACAAGGCACATGTAATAAACTCCCAGCTCTCCTTGTGACACTCATACCAAGAGTTGGCTTGGTCTTGCATCTGCCTCTGAAGCTTATAAGTCTTGGCGTCTAGCTTCGTGTCTACTTGAGTGTCAATCATTGCCTGAATCTACTCAGCTGTCGATGTCCTCAAGCCAGAGGGTGCAGCCTCAAAGGTGAAGCTCTTGCTGTAGACCATGCTACTGTAACACCCCTAATCCATACTACTTATATAGTATATATGAATATCATCATAGTGGAGCAATAGAGCGTATGTGTCGGGTGACTACTGATACATGTACATAGCTACAAATTTAAACTAATATCCAGTTAGTATAGTAACGGTACAATAATCCAAGTATTTAAATAATAAATACAGTCCAAAATAGAAACTCTAGCTGAGTCTTCACGCGTATATCTTACCCTTTATTCTAGTTCCCCCTGATCCTCCAGATCCTGAAGCTAGGGTCAAGTCTGAGATTTAATATCCATTGAATCTTAGGTAACAGTTAACCTCATGTTCAAGTAATAACAATATATATGACATATATTCAGTACATTCAGTGAACAATACATAGCACAAAGCAAATACATGTTAAAACTATCATACATAGCACACAGCACATGCATGAATGACAATGTTTGCACCTAACTAGTGCCACGAAACCCACGTGTCCTCTGCGCTAGGAACACATATAAACGGTGTTAGCAAGAGTATAATCCGTGTCAAGCTGAAAATCACAGCTACCCTGAATGTAAACAAATATGTGACCTAAGACAGAGTCTTAGCCATGGTGTCTGACCCAAGACATTATCTTGTTCCATACTCAACATGAATAAAAAAATCATATATAATCATACAAGAGACATCAAATTTAAAGTTACCAGTACGCGTCTGTACCTTTTTCACCTGGTACAATTCTCTTCCTGTACCGATTCCCGACTTTCCTTGAATATCCTATAATATCATTATCATATTATTATAATGAATGCCAAATATATTAGAATGACATTCTAAGAGATATTCTTGCCACTATTTACCTTTTTATCCCTGGTGGATTTATTATTCCAATTTTACCCTTACATTTCTTTAAAAACGAAATGCTGGATTTTCTGGGCAGATTTTTCAGCAACTTTGAAAAATCATAACTAATTGTACAAAAATCAAAATGATGTGAAGCCAAAGCCAAAATTTCCCTTATCCAGTCTATGTTTAAAGAAAAATAACGGCTTTAACTCGGTCAAACCATACCATTTCCAGTTTTAATTTTCTTCAGTTGTGTTCCAATTCCCAATTCAGAGACATGGGCTAACTTGGAAAATTCACATCTTTTTGTACAAAATCCCAAAAATTACATGTTATATATGGATAGAAATCCCTAAGTGTCTACTTTCTTCCTAGAAAATTTTATGATTTAATAACTTCATTTGTTACACGAAATAATAGCATCTTTTTCGCTGACTACCCAAAATTTAAGACTAAAAATCCTACAATTTTCACAATCTTAATCCATGGACTTCCAAAAATTATTTCTTACCATGTTTTTACCTCTTCAGGAATTTTTCAATGCAATGAGACCTAAAAACAAGAGTAGGAATTTTATTTCCTATTTCCTAGATTAAACTAACATTTATGCTAAAAACTTATAAAAACTAAAGACTAGGAATTTAAAAACTAGAGCTTACCTCTTGAAGACTCTTACAACTCCTTCCTCCTTCTTGCTTTACTCTCCTCTTAAATTCACCAATCTTGGTATGAGTTTGGTGTGAAGAATGAAGAGCCAAGCCCCTCTATTTATAGGGAAATCCCAAGGCTCTTGTTTGGTTCCAAACATTCTTCTTCCACTACCAAACACTACCTATTACACTTACCAAACACTTCTAACCATCCCTCTCTCCTTATCCTCTTCCATTTCAATTATCCCATGTTCTTATTACATAATATCTTCATTAAAATAATATAAACTCTTTCTTTTTCTTTAAGATAAAAAACCGTCCCCCTCCCCTTGTCTCTTGATCTTTTTGTTTTTCTTTTGTTTCTATCTAATGTATACAAAGCCTCTTATTGGTTCATTTATTATCTCATGGATTTAGGTTAATTAGGTGATTCATTAAAGCTATTAGATCTACCTTTATTAAACTTAATCTTGGCCATTGATCTTAGTTGCCAATTTTGACTTTTCAAAGTTAATTAACAAGGCTTAATTAGTTTCTTAATCAAGTGCTTAAAGCTTCTTAAATATGTCTGTCATTGGTTACTTTAATTAATTGAAAATTTAAGCTTAATTAATCTCAAAACACTTGGTTCCCATTGGCTAGCCCAAATTTGAAAAGCGGAGCAAATCACCAAGAAGGGGGTGAATTGGAGATTTAAAAATTTTTTTGCCAATGCTCTGGAAAGTATGCGCTAGAACAGGGATGAACAAAGGTTAGAAGAGGAAAGCAAGGCACAACAAGATTTATACTGGTCTGGTTTAACTCTTTGACCTACGTCCAGTCCTCAGACTCTCTGGGATTTCCATTATCACTTACAATTAGTTACACACTCTATATTTGAAGTTATCCTCTCACTAGGATACACTCCCCCTTACAAGTTGTAAACTGATATACCCAATCTCCAAGTCCCCAGACTTGAGATACTTACAAAGAAATGATTTTAACAACAAAAGACACTCTCTCTAAGTGTAGATAATGATAATCACTGAAGTATAGATGTTTCTCTAGTATTTTACAGAAAACAGATTGAAAACTCAATGTAAACTTTGATGCGTATGCTTCTGCATATTCCTACATTTTTGAGTCTTTATTTATATTTGAAGAGCTTCATTTGAATGTTCCATATCAGAATATAGCTGTTGGAGCTCCACTTAGAATTTTGACGTTGGAAGTCCACTAAGAACTGGACCGTTGAGCATTTCTAAATTCCAGCTTGATGTTTCCATTCAGTAATGTCTGCTACTGAAGAGTATTTAATTTGATGATAATATTGATCTTCTTTATCAGAATGGGCAGCAAAAGAATGTCTTCAATTATTTAATCCAAGTTGCAAAATATTCCCCGACATGTGCACTGCTACTCCATGTTGTACTTTCATTTTCCAGCTCAGCAATCAGGACCTGCAATTTTCTGCTTCAAAACTTAATTGAATATCACTGAACAAAGTGGT
Organism: Acacia confusa; assembly: GCA_037074495.1. Taxonomy (NCBI): domain Eukaryota; kingdom Viridiplantae; phylum Streptophyta; class Magnoliopsida; order Fabales; family Fabaceae; genus Acacia; species Acacia confusa. The sequence goes on from CM073514.1 coordinate 15,882,917, forward strand.
CAATCATGGATAAAAGTAATAATAAATGGAAACAATAAATATCCAAGTAATTCATGATAATTGGAACCACATTTCTATCGCTTTCAAAATGAATCACTGCAGTAAGATATAGGTGACTAGAGTAGTTCATAGTGATTGAAACTTTACTGTATGAAGGCTTACTGGAGTCATTACTAAGTTACTGGAGTAATATCGCATCTTTTAACATTCCTGACTCAAGTCTACTGGAGTAACTACGCGTTACTGGAGTAACTGATGTGTATTTCACTTCTGTCTCAAAGCTTACTGGAGTAACCATTAAGTTACTGGAGTAGCTTGGCTCTTAGTATGTTTCTTTCTTCAATCTTACTGGAGTAAGATCTTTATTACTGGAGTAATCTGAAGGTATTGAGATGTTACTGTCTCGATCTTACTGGAGTAGCAAATTGTTTATTGGAGTAGCTGCGTGTCATTTTGTTTCTGTCTGCGATATGACTGGAGTAATCATTTAGCTACTGGAGTAACTGAGGTTTGTTTAGTTTATGTCATCAAGACTACTGGAGTAGGTCCTTGGTTACTGGAGTAACTGAGGTTCATTTTGCTTCTGTCTACGATCTTACTGGAGTAGGGTATTTGTTACTGGAGTCATTTAGGTTCAGGTTGTTTCTGTCTGGGATGCTACTGGAGTATCCGAAAAGTTACTAGAGTAATATCGGGCTTGGTCTCTGGAAACTATTTGACAGTGAAGCATTACTGGAGTAGTTAAGTGACTACTGCAGTAATGTTACTGGAGTAACAAAATAGTTACTGGAGTAACTTCGAAGGGCTATCGAGTTTTGTTTCTGGAGGTGTCTGAGAATGAAGGGTTACTGGAGTAGCTTAAGTGACTACTGGAGTAACCTTACTGGAGTAGCAAAAATATTACTGGAGTAACATGAATACAGAAACGTTTTGCAGTTAGCTTTATGACAGACTTACTGGAGTAAACTTCTTGTTACTGGAGTAATGTCCATACAAAAACAATATTCAGTGTTCAATATTATTGGAATAATTGAAACATTACTGGGGATATTTTGACTTGAGAAATACCTTGAACAATTACACATTATTGGAGTAACACTAATGCTACTGGAGTAACATTGCGCTGAAATGTGATTTAACAAGCCATATTACTGGAGTAAAGCACGACTTACTGAAGTAATAAGAGTTCAAAACAAGTGTTATTACTGGAGTAATAAGAACATTACTGGAGTAAGGTTTTTCCAAAATTTTTGCTAATTATTCAGAAACTTAGTGAATGAATAAAATCAAGATCTTTATTATTTACAATTGTCAAGTTATCATCAAAACACATAGAGAACTAACAAAATTGTTGACTTTTGGGGCACAATTAATTAGCCTAATCATGTGTTTAATTCCCTTATTATTACAAATATCTTAGGCTTATTAAGTTTGCTAATTAATTCAAGGAAACTAGAGCATTATTTGTAATTTAATATCATCTTTTATTCTCTTGAAATTTTTGAAATTAACAGCCCATTTTCTTTGATGATTTAACTATCCCTAATTTCTGTTGCAATTAATCTCCAATTAATGCAAGCTTAGGTGCCTTATAATATTTACTAATTGTCTTAATTTAATTAAGTGTTTCCCTTGCTTATCTTGCTCTTTTTGATAGGCAATTGTTGTTATTTTATGTGATTTTTATTTCACATATTATTTCCCTTATATGTAGTCTCAAAACCTACCATTTAATTGTAAGTTTTATGAAGAAACTGGCCTAAAATTCTAATTAATAAATTATATTATCTTGAGACCCATATTCACCTTCATTTATTCTAATTATTCATCAAAATAAAATATTTAAGATGAATTGAAATTCTAGGTATTACAGCTAGGCCTAGCACCCAACCTCATACCGCTAATGCGCTCAGGATGCTCAATTGGGACCACGGCAGCTTTCAAAGTGATAGTAGGATCCATAGACCCCTATGACTCCAAGGTCTGGGCCTGGGTCTGCTGCAGCTCTGCCTGAGTTTGCTCGATCCGCTCCTGGCACACACATTTTAGAAAACATTAATGAAACAATTACATTGAATTTAAATAATTTAAATATACTATATAAATCAATAGTATGTAACTTACAGTAAGTTCCTCTTCTTGCTGAGAGGTCGTCGTACCTTCATGGTGTCTATAAGTGTATATAAACAGCTCCCCATAGTTCGTCTGACGATTCTCCTCCTAACCCTTCCTTTGCTACAAGCATACAATAAATATAAACTTTGTTATTTAATAAATAGCAAAATTAATGTTATTCTAACATAACGATAAGGTTAATTTAACTTTAAAGTTACAAGCTCACTGTAGGTCATAGCAAATGTCTTGGATCCTGTAGTGTGATGGATGCTTTGTTGTGCCAGCTTCTAGTGTTCCTCTAGGATAACGCTTACAAATGGTATGAATTATCATGAATTAGGACAATAATTGCAAAATTAAAATGATAGTTACTTCAAAATGAAATTTTTTTCCAAAATCACTACAAAAAAAAAGTCAATTTTTATGACGGAGAAATTCTGTCACAAAAAAGGCATTTTTTGCCGCAAAATTCGTTTGCGATGAAATTGGTCCGTTGTAAAAAATAGCCTCGCAATTGCGCCAGAAAACGTCGATTCTATCGCAAAATTTTCAAAATTTAAATTGGAATTCCGTCATAAATTTCAAGAATTTGCGAGTATCATTATATATATATATATATATATATATATATATATATATATAATATAAAAAATATGAAATAAATAAAAATTGTATATTATAAAAATATATAGTAAGAATCATAAAAAGTTTACAAAGAGAAAACAAAATATAAATAATAATGATTTGATAGAAATAATAACAATCACTAAAGGAAAACAATGACTTGACAATTCCAAAATAATAACTTAGCATTTGAACGTTAACGTATTAATTTTTAGGTTAAAAGATGTAAATTAAGAAAAATTTAAAATAAAACCTAATTGAAGGGGCGGTCAAACATGGTTTTATAGGATTTAATCTTAAATTTTCATAATCATTTAAATAATGTGTTAAATTTTTAATTTTTAATTTTTTATAATGTTTTGATAGAAATTTTTAAGATTAATTAGATAATTTTTTTTTCAATAATAAAAGCAAGGAAATCAACTTATTTATTTCATGATTATTAAACTGCAGACAAATGGTTGATATCCGAAAAGTTAAGAAAATCACACATACTTCACTGAAACTCCCTTCGTTGCGATGACTTGATTCAATGAGCCACCATAGATATCATCTACAGTAATAATTTCATTGCCTACATTAAAATTATATAAGTACATGACAATAAAAGAAATCATTTCAGGAAACATAACAATTTCAAATGAAAACAACGAAAACAAAATCATATAAAATTCAATGTGTATAGTATATTGTGGAAAACATATACAGAAAACCACTTAATATTACGATATAAAACCACATTAAATAATTTAATTATTTTAATATAATCTCTGACATAGTATTAGTGGGAAAATGAAGATCATATACAAACAAATCATCTGATAACAATATTTAAAGAAGAAAAGATAGTAATTAAAAGAGAAAATTGGGGAGAAGGACCAAGAAAAAATAACATTTATAGTAGAAGACCATAAAACTTGTAATTATTCAAAAGATGACAAGAGAGGGAGAGAGGTTACCGTTGAAGGAGGAGAGTAGAGGCAGAGATCGGAGAGATGAGGTGTAACATCCTATATTTTTGGGATTTATAAATTGGGATACTGTATTAAGAATTGAATATAATGTGGGATTAATTATGGAAAATTATCCTTCATGAATAATATAATTAATATGTAGAATTTAAGGACAAATGCTGGTTTGGAAAATATATGAGGAATTTAATAATGGAATTTGGCCGAATGAAATAAATTAATAATAATAATAATATGAATTTTATGCAACAACTATTATGTCAAGTATTTCGTCTCTCATGCATACCTTGGTTCATAATCTTTCAGCCCATTTTGTGAAACACCCCACGGCCCATTAGAAAAAAATAGATGAGGCCCAAGTTAATGCTATAACCTTCAGCCCATTTATTTTATTTTATTTTTTGCTATTGCACCCGGTTCACCAGAGCTTTGCCCTGACTAGTCTGGATCGAGGTTTTGTCGGGCGCATACGCGGCGACCTCTCCCAAAGAAGTTTTCTGCATCTACAAGGACTCGAACTTGAGACCCTTGCTTAAGCGACACAAGTTTCTTCCACTTGAGCCAACTTTTGCTGGTCTTTTAGCCCATTTAGTTGTGTTTCAGCTGCCAGCAACCCAATATTATAATCCCTTCAAAACCCAAACGTGCAGCCCAACCCACAAACAATACAACAAAGTCCAAATACTTAACCAATTCTTCATTCAGCACAGCGTAGAAGCAGATCACGTGCCAATGAGAGTTGTCACAGATGGTAAGGGATTCAGGACTAGGCCTTTGGGTCGTGGGTTCGATCCCCTCTGCCGTCGCTGGGACTCCTTTGGTAGGCGATCTCGTAAGTCCCCAGTAAGTGCTCATAGAGCTCGAGGCCGTGCCCTGGCCTTGGTAGGGGACTGGTGTCGAACCCTTCCAAAACTTTTTTATGTATATAAAAAAAAAAAAGAAGTAGATCACGTAAGGAACAGAATACCAACTGAAACACGCAAGGTCTATACATGCTTTTTCTGATTTCTTCCATGCGTCTCGAGCCCTACGACCGCACCTCCTAAGCTGGACCTTCAATATACATATCACTGCCCCTCATTTTCATTCTTCCAGCCAGCAAGAGAAGAAGGAGTGCCGAGAGAAAGAAGGAAAGAGAGAGGCTGAGAAAGAGTCGAGAGGGTGCTGGAAGAGAGAAAGAGGGAGAGTAAGAAGAAGAAGAGAGAAATTTGCAGACGCGAGAGAGAGAGAGACGAGTCCGAGACGTAGAGCAAGGAGAAGTTTCGCTGCTATGTTTTTAGTTCAAGAAACAGAGGTAATAACCCAAAAAACTGATTCATTCCCTTGTTTCCATAGCATTGTGGTGCGTCACATAACCTAGAAGCTAGCTAACTGTCTTATATATATATATATATATATATATATATATATATATATATATATATTGAGATGCATTGCTGAAATCTGGAAACCAAAGAAACTGAAAGCGTAGAAAATATGGGGCTGTAGTGTTTTGCGTCTGTCTTCCTTGTTCTTTTCTTGTTGACATAAGAAAGTTGAAGGGTGGTTGCTGCTGCATGCGACGTCGATGTTGCTTTCTGCATAAAGAATATATATGATATAAATAGGTGTATATGTTGTTGTATGTGTTTGTCTTGATTCTTCTTTGCTATGATGGCTTTTAGGTTTGTGTTCAAGAGTCTCAATGTTTCCTCTCTTTTTGGTTGTCGTGGAGTGTGGTGTAGGAGGCATTGTATTTCATTTTCCCCTCCTGTCCGTGGCTAGATGTTTTAAATGAGAGATTATGGGTGCTGTCAGCGTATGTTTTGATATTGGTCTTACGGACAAACATATTGGGCTTCACCACGGCAGGCCCAACACTAAAAGAGCCCAGTCATACGCGCATAACTATCTGGTAAGATACTATTCCTATAATCTCGCTAACCGCCATCTACCATGCAGATAGTGGGACAGTTACGAATAAAATCATGTGGATGCGCCATATTAGGCTAAAGGGACGGGACATTTGTGGAGATACCCTCTATATAAACCAAGGAACACTCACAAGGTAAGAACCACTGTTCGTCTACTCTAAATTCAGTACCACTGAGCACACATCCCACCCCATCAAGGTTGTGTGTGACACAGAGATCAACAAACGTTCCAATACTCGTTGTAGATTCGGTTCCCTGTGTCGTACCATCGTGGGACAATCCACTGTGATTGTACTCTTGTGTACGAATACCGAGGAACTCCAACTTTGATTGTTTGTGTTCTTATATCGGAACATTGGCGTCGTCTATGGGAACGTTGAATTACGATTCCCTAAACAAAATAGTTGCTAAGAATGGCAAATACCAAAAGCCGAAATCAGGCATCTCATTATGATCAATCAAGGCAACCATCGCCATTGAATCCTGAAACCAGGCAATATAAGAATTCAATGCCGCCTAACTATAATCAGGTCCTAGTTGAGACAGAAGACAAGCTGGCCGACACTGGAACCTCTCCGGCCCCCAGTAATCGAGTTTCATAGTAGATGCAACCGCTACTCATACCTCAACCTCGTCAGGAATTCCAAATTGAGGATCTCGACGTTCGTCGTCTGCAAAGTGTAATGGAAACAATTTTTAAGCGAATGGAGGATATGGAAAAGCGCATCGCGCTACAAAGAGAAGCCGACGTCAAGCGCTTACAAGAGGACATGGAGTGCAGAGATGCTCTATGGCGGCTCGAGGAAGGGCGTAGGCTATAGCGGATTTTAGATGACAGATTTGGCAGAGAAGAGCATAATGATCGGAATATTAGCAAAAATAATGTTAGCCCAAGCCAAACGAAGGCTCAAACTTGGCGGGAAAACAGAGATGAGGTTGGGCCAAATAGGGTCAATGTATATGACTTCACACGTGAAAGAATTGGGGAATGTGAACTGGAATGCGGAAAGGAGGTACAAGGAGAACCCAACGGCGGAAGAACTCATGAGGAAGAAATCCGGAGGATGGCTTGGTTGGAAGAGCGGGTTAGGCAATTGGAGAACCAGGGGCAAAATAATGGCCGAGATAAGAGCAACCCTAGTGTCACCACAACAGCTCAAGGGGAAGCAGGTATACCTCAGAGTGTGGCTGACCAAGCTAGGACTAGTGCCCGGGAAACACAGTCGGAGGAAAACCAAAGTGCCAGAAGGGCGGGATCAATGTCGATAAACCAGGGCACAGACAAATAGGAGGTAATCCCTTCAATCCGAGTTAACACAGAAACATCGGATAAGTCGCATGCGGGTGGAGTCCAAGGGTCTTTTGCTGAGGGAATACGAACTGCGGTATATCCCAAAGGGTTCGACTCAAGGGATTTACCAAAGTACGATGGAACACAAGATCCACAAGTCCATCTTAACAACTTCAACTTTGAGGTAATGGTGAAAGGATTTAAAGGACTGATAGTACCTTGGTTGTTCGCAGGGACACTGAGAGGAGCGACACATTTGTGATTCCATTCGTTACCACAAAAATCCATCCGGGATATGGAAGGTTTCAGCCAGAAGTTTTTGTTGAACTTCACAACAAGCAGGAAACAACCAAAACCCAATTTCAACTCAGAAATATATAGTAGGGTCCTAATGAGTCGCTGCAACGGTACCTCGAACATTTTAAAGATGCCACTTTACAGGTCCTGGACTTAACGGAAGATGTACACCTGCATTTAGCGATTTCTGCTTAAACGATGAATCTCATCTAAAGAGAACAACGATGAAAGATCATGTAACAACCTTGGCCGAGTTCAGAGATCGTTCAAAGAAGTATCTAGAACTCGAACAGTTAAAGATAGCTAGCCGAGTTAACAGAGGAAGAGTTAGGAGTCCACCGCCCATAAATAAGGACCAGCATGGCAGCTCTAAGTCGGATAATCGAGGGAGAACATTGGACAATAAATCTAAAGGAGGCAAAGCAGAAGGAAGATACGAAAAATATACGCCCTCGAAGGTATCCCGAGAGCAAATATGGAGAGAAGTCGCTCTGACCGAGATAATAAAGGCAGAATGACCCTGGCCTCTGCGACATAAGGCAGCCTTGGATAAGTCACGGTATTGCGAATTCCATGACCAACATGGACACACCACTGACCAGTGTTGGGACTTGTGGGATGCCATAGAGAAGTTCATTCGGGAAGGGAAGTTACAAAAATATGTGATACAAATGCAAGGACGTCAAAACAGTAAACGTCCTAGTGAAGGTCGAAATAGGAGCCCCGAGAAGAAGAAAAAGAAGCAGGAAGAGAGTGATGAAGAATTTCCTGAAGTATGGTATGGGATCTGGGGGCGAAGGCGACTCACAAAATCAACGACGTAAGTACTTGAAGGAAGTATTGGCTATTCGAGATCACCCGTATTTCAAAAGAGGAACAAAAGAGCAGGAATCACCCATTCTCAGTTTCACCAAAGCCAACCTAGAGGATGTTGTCCTTGGGCATTATAATGGCCTGGTGATAACAGGCACAATTCTAGATTGCAGGGTCCAAAAAATTATGGTTGACAACGGGAGTTTAGTAGACATACTCTTATGGGAAGCCTTTCAAAAGATGAGACTGGACCCGGATGACTTAAAGCCGTGCAAAACAACCTTGACCGGTTTTAATGGCCAGGATACCAGGCCTAAAGGTTGTATAGATTTGAAGCTGACATTAGGAACGAAGGAGGCCTTTAAATCCGAGGTAGTGAGATTTGTAGTTGCCCACTTCCCTTCTCCTTACAACATTATTCTTGGAAGACCAACAATCTATAATTAGGATATGCTGGTGTCCACGAAGCACTAGAAAGCAAAGATGATTGGAAAAAAAATAAAGTAGTGGTTATCCGAGGAGACCAAAAAGAATCACGACAGTGTTATTATGACTCTGTAAAAGGAAGCAACGAAGATTTCTCCTCTTCCCAAACCATGGAAATTATTGACACCATCCATCTGGTTGAGTTGGACATGAGGGAAGAGGAGAAGATTCGAAGAGTAGAGCCTAGTGGAGAGTTAGAGGATTTTATCCTCGACAACGAACCGGGTCAAATCACAAAAATTGGCAAGGAGCTAGATGAGGAGGTCTATCAGGCGTTGAAAAAGTTCTTACAAAAACATGCCGACATATTTGCATGGGAACCAACCTATTTACAGAGGATAGATCCAAAATTCTGCTGCCATAAACTGGCAATCCGACTGGGGTCCACCCTAGTCGCTCAAAAGAAAAGGAAGATGGGCCCTAACAGAATAGCCACTTGTAATACCCTAGATTTTTTATTAATTATTTTAATAATAATAATAATACTAATACTAATAATAATATTCATGTTAAAATTTAAAATTAATAATATAGTAATAATTATAAATGAATAAATAAAAATAAATTTAAATTAGAATTTAGTAAATGACTTATTATTTTCCTTCATTAGATTAGCAATAGTTAAAAAAAAAACCAAAAATAAAAAACAAAAAGGCCCAACCCACAAAGCCCAGCTCATAACTAAACCCTAAGAGCCTAATTATAAGTTAGGTTTAGACGCCAAACTTTAGTCATCGCTCATTAGCTCTCTCTCTGAAATACTCTTTGCGGCAGAGTTTCTCTTCTAGGAGCTTAGCAAACACGAAGACCAGGTAATCCTAATCCCTAGAAAATTTTTCCCTTTGATTGAACTTAAATGCTTGATTATGGTATGAATTAATTCGCATCTGATGAGTATGATATGATCTCCTGTATTCATGTATGTCAGCTAAATTGTTAGATAAAACTTCATATACATCATCATAGAACCTTGTCTTATTATTAACCTGTATATTTAATTTGGTGGTTTATGGCCTCAGCAGTCCGTGTTTTCTCTGTTTTTGATTTCCGTCGGCATGTTTTCTGTTTCTTTTTCTCCAGCCGCCTCCTTTAATAAGATAAGATAGTAATTTAGGGTTTCTTGCTTTGCGCGGGGTCCACGTAATGAATTCAATTCGAAACCTCCTTTCCAATTCTTAATTGCCTCGGGGTCTACCTATGTTTTATTCAATACTTCATTCAAATATATGTGTGTGTTTGACTTTTATCTATTCCTTTCGGATTGCTTTTGGTTTGGCATGTGGGGTCCACCCATGTTTTATTCAATACCATTCTTTGATTCAAATATACAAATGTATTTGACTTGAATCTATTCCTTTCAGATTGCTTTTGGTTTGGACGTGTGGGGTCCACGGCTCATGGCTATTAATGAGTATATATACATGTACAAAATATTTAGCCTTTACATCTACCAATATTCTGCAAATAGGATAGGATATAAGTAGATATAATATCAAACTATCCTTCCATCTTATAATTAATTAAAAGATAGAAAAGTATATAAAAAGATAATTTAACAGTGGGAGGATAGCTTTGGGATGGTACCTCCTAAAGTGATGAACACACACTTTTAAGGCTTTGTGCCTTTGAAAAAGATTATTTGATGTGAATTGATATATCCGTTCTTCCCAAAGTGGTGCCTGGCAGGATATCCGGGACACTAGTAGCAACTTTGGGAAGAGGTGTGCACACTAGGAAGAAAATGAATTATGGCCAAATTGATTATTTGTGACTGACAGGTTTCTGGGTCACAGGGTAGACTGGCAGGATATCCGGGCCTACCATGGTTCTCTTCTCACTAGAAAATTTTATGAACAATGACACTTTTTTTTATTGTACAAATATAAGATATTATTATTTTATTTTATTCTGTAATTATTTATTTTATTTTGTAATTATTTTGTTTTATATTATTTTATTCTAACATAATTAATTTAATTGTTATTTTATTTTATATTATCCTTATTTAGTTAGGATTACTAGCTGTTGTTGATGTTTGTGTTTCTAGGCTGCGATGATCCTTCGGGGGGCAGAATTTCAGTGAAACAGGTGCCAAGGGCTGGGGCTAGCAGTGAGAAGTGAGGAAGACGTCTCATGACTTCTAGTTATTTATTTTATTTTATTTTATTTTTTGAAATAAACTTTATGTTTAAGTTTAGATTTATTTCATGTAATAAGAAGCCTTGCACTTGTCCTGTACAAGTGCAGCAGTGACACCTCACAAAGTTGATTATTTTGGATTTTTAGTTATTATTTATGAAAACTATCGAAGTTTTACGTTATTTTAGTTATTCTTTGGATTCATATTGGTCATCGTTTGAATTTATATTGCATTATGTGATGGTTGAATTCTGATATATAGCATAATTATGTGTAATAGGTGATAGTTAAAATTAACTCAAACGCATAGGATTTTAAAAACATACGCCTTATGATTAGGAATTATACCTGTCATAACCCTAGAATGGCTGCAAACAACGGTGCTGCTGAGGAAATGGACCAACGTTTGAGGGCCATTGAAAACCTTGCTTTGGCTCTTGGACAATAAAACGTCCAACAAGCGAATGCTGAGAACACCATTTTTAAGAGAGTGGCGTCTCATCATCCACCTACTTACAAAGGGACCATCAATCCACTCACACTTGAAAACTGGATTCGCGATATGGAAAAACTGTATGAAGTGACAAATTGCCCCGATAACATGAAGATTACCATAGGCTCGTTTTACCTGAAGGAGGAGGCAGACAGTTGGTGGTCCACGGTGAAGACGGGCTACTTAGCTGAAGAAGGATTTGACTGGGAGACTTTCAAAGAACGGATTCGCAGTAGATTCTACCCTGACGCAATCAAGTGGCAGAAACAAGAGGAGTTTGCAAGGTTCAGGATGATCGGAAAGATACAGTGCAAGAGCACACTGACAAGTTCATTGAGCTCTCGCGCTTTGCTTCGAACCTCATTCCTAAGGAAAAGGGCAAGGCACAGAAGTATGAAAAAGGGCTAACCTTCAAAATTCAGAAGTCCTTGGGAGGTATACCATCAAAAACCTTCCAAGAAGCTTATGAACGAGCTCTAAACGTATTCGATATCCTACAAACTGAAGAGGAAGCCATGGAAAGGAACAAGAGAAAATAGTCTGGTAGTGGTCCTCAACAGGCTAATAGTGACAAGAGGCCTCATTATGATAACAAGGACAACAACTAGAGTGGCAAACAACCACAAGGACAGAATTACGCTGGCAGGGGTAATAATGGTGAGAATCAACCCAAAACCCAAGCTCAAGGAACAAGATCGTATCCTTGTAGAGGATGCAGCAAGGAGCAACACCCATGGAGGAAGTGTAATGGAGAGCTCATAACTTGTTTCCAATATGGTGCTAAGGGGCACAAAGTTGACAGGTGTATCGTTAGGGGATTTAATCCACAAATAGGCTCCCAAGGAGGACAACCAAAACTAGATGGAGGACGAAATAGGAACAATAACCAAGGGGGTAGGAATAATGACAATCAGCCGCGCTACCAGCAAAACTTTTAGAATTGAAGTTGAGGGAATTGACAATATGCCACTACTGGAAACCTCAACAATGGAGCTGGAGCAAATCGAGCAACTGGTCAGAATGCTGCTGTGAATCAAACTGTAGGGAATCAAGGAAGGATCTATGTCATGAGCCACTCTAAAGATGTGACGGACCTAGATATCATCACAGGTACCTTCTTACTCCAGTTTGTACTTGCTTACATCTTGTTCGACACCGGTGCATCGCTCTCTGTTATCTCATCTTCGTTTGTTGAGAAGACGAGAATGGTACCATCTTCAACTTTCTTAACAAACATTACCTTACCCTCTGGAGTTGTCATCCCTTGCTCCAATGTTTATGAAAATGTCCCGATCAGTATAGCTGGTTCCGAGCTACCAGCTACCTAATCTAGTTCAACCTAGCTGACTTTGACGTTATTTTGGGTATGGATTGGCTTAGAAAGTATAGAGCTAAGCTAGATTGTAGGGAGCAAAAGATATCGTTGAAGACACCGAAAGGGAAATACCTCTCTTATAAAGGTGTCGCTCATAAACCTTCCATTCAGATAGTCTCTGCTATGACTATTAAAAGTCTCCTTATAAAGGGACACCTAGTCTACTTGTGCAATGTGCGTGACCTAATTCTTGAGGAGGAGATTGAGAAAATACCTGTGGTCAGGGAATATCCTGACGTTTTTCCTGAAGAGATTCTGGGCATGCCACCTATTAGAGAAGTCGAGTTTTTCGTCGACCTTATGCACAACACTGCTCCGATATCAAAAGCGCCATATAGGATGGCTCAGGCAAAACCGAAGGAGTTAAAGACCTAACTTGAAGAGCTGTTGAACAAGGGGTACATAAGACCAAGTGTCTCGCCATGGGGAGCTCCAGCTTTGTTCATGCGAAAGAAAGATGGGAGTATAAGGCTGTGCATTGACTATAGAGGACTAAACATGGTGACTATAAAGAACAAATATCCACTACCAAGGATCAAAGACTTATTTGATCAACTGAAAGGGGCAGGAATGTTCTCAAAGATCGATTTGAGAACTGGATACCGTCAAGTACGAATCAAGGAAGACGACATCCCAAGGAAGGCCTTTCATACTAGGTATGGACACTACGAGTTTACAGTCATGTCTTTTGACTTAATGAATGCGCCGGCAGCTTTTATGGACTTGATGAATAGAACCTTCAAGCAGTACTTCGATCAATTCGTGGTGGTCTTCATAGATGATATTTTGGTGTATTCCACGACAAGGGAAGAGCATGAGCAGCATTTGAGGATTGTATTGGATATTCTGAGAGAGAAGAAATGGTATGCAAAACTCTCAAAATGTGAATTTTGGATGGAGAGAGTTGCCTTTTTGGGTGATGTAATATCTTAAGGAGTTTCTGTTGACCCAGCAAAGATTGAAGCTATCACTGGGTGACCTAGGCCTACGAATGTTACAGAAGTCAGGAGCTTTATTGGTTTGGCGGGTTATTATAGAAGGTTTGTGGAGGATTTCTCGAAGATAGCCTAGCCAATAACAAGGCTGATACGTAAGATGATGAAGTTTCATTGGGACGAATTTTGTGAGACCTCTTTTCAAGAACTCAAGAAACGACTTACTACAGCTTTGATATTGACATTGCCATTGGGAACAAGTGGATTTGAGATCTATAGTGATGCATCCAAAAATGGACTTGGTTGTGTTCTGATGCAACATGGGAAGGTGATATTGTATGCCTCAAGGCAGTTGAAGCCATATGAAGAAAATTATCCCACCCATGATTTGGAGTTGGCTGCTGTGGTTTTTGCTCTGAAGATATAAAGACATTATTTATATGGTTTGATGTGTAAGGTGTACATGGATCACAAGAGTTTGAAGTATATCTTCACCCAAAAGGAGATTAACATGAGGCAAAGGAGGTGGCTAGAGTTGATTAAGGATTATGATCTCGAAATCGTATATCACGAAGGCAAGGCCAATGTAGTGGCCGATGCACTTAGTAGGAAATCGAGACATACCCTTAATGCTTTTTTGATACCCAATGAATTATATGAGGAGTTCAGGAGGTTGGAGATTGAAGTGCTTTTACCCGCAGAGCAGAGTTACGCTTAATGCTCTCACCATTCAACCAACTATCTTTGACAAGATCCGCGAAGCGCAAGCGACTGATTCCTTATTACAAGGAATCAAGGAGAAGAAAGAAAAAGGAGAAGCTATAGACTTTGAAGTTGATGAGGCAGGCACAATGAAGTACAAGGGTAGATTATGCTTGCCTGACGAAGAAAGTAAAAAGAAAAAGATTTTAGAGGAAGCTCATAATACGTCCTACTCAATTCATCCGAGAGGAGTGAAAATGTATAAAGATTTGAAGAGTTTTTGGTGGCCTAGGATGAAGAGAGAAGTGGCTGAATTTGTGGCAAAGTGTCTTACTTGTCAAAAGGTGAAGATCAAACACAAGCGACCTACAAGAGTGTTACAACCATTAGAAGTTCCAAGAGAGAAATGGGAGTCGATCTTTATGGATTTTGTCATAGGCTTACCTTTGACTAGAGGGGATAAGAATGCTATCTGGGTCATAGTTGACAGGTTGACTAAGACCGTAAGGTTTATTCCAATGAAAAACACATGGGATTTGAACCAGCTGGCTGATGCCTATGTGTGAGAAATAGTGGGGTAGCACGGAGTCCCAAAGGACATAGTCTCTGATAGAGATACGAGGTTTTTATCAAACTTCTGGATCAAGGTTCAACAAGCTTTTAGGACCTAACTCAAATATAGTACAACCTTCCATCCGGCTAGAGATGGATAGACAGAGAGGATGATTCAAACTCTTGAGCATATGTTTAAAGCCTGTGTGTTGGAATTCAATTATTCATGGGATAAGTGTTTACCCTTAGTCGAGTTCTCCTACAACAACAGTTACCATGCGAGCATCGACATGGCACCTTATAAAGCATTGTACGGTAGGAAGTGCAGGAGCCCATTATGTTGGAATGACTTTTGAGAAGCTGGCATTGTGGGCCAAGATATTATTCAAGAATCAATGGAACAAGTGAAGGTGATTCAAGAAAAGATGAAAACAGCTCAGGATTGGCAAAAGTCCTATGCAGATTAATGACGACAGCCCATGGAAGTTGAGACTGGAGAAAAAGTGTTCTTAAGAGTATCACTGATGAAGGGGATAATGAGATTTGGAAGGAAAGTCAAGTTGAGTACAAAGTACATTGGCCCGTATGAGATTATGGAACGAATTGGTGAAGTATCATACAGACTAGCTCTCCCAATAGAATTGGAGAATTTGCATGACGTTTTTCACATATCTCAGCTTCGGAAATATATACCAAATCCTTCACACAAGCTTAAGCTCGAGTCTATCAAAGATAGATTGGAATCTCACCTACGAAGAACTTCCTGTGAAGATCCTTGATAGGAGTGAAAGAATGCTGAGAAACAAGTCAATCAAACTAGTTAAAGTTCTATGGAGGAGTCAAAAGGTAGAAGAAGCAACATGAGAGGCAGAAGACGATATGCGCAATAAATACCCGTTTTTATTCGAAGAAGATATGTATTTAAGTTTCGAGGACGAAACTTATTTTTAGGAGGGTAGAATGTAACACCCTATATTTTTTATTAATTATTTTAATAATAATAATAATAAATAATATTAATAATATAGTAATAATTATGAATAAATAAAAATAAATTTAAATTAGAATTTAATAAATGACTTATTATTTTTCTTCATTAGATTAGCAATAGTTTAAAAAAAAAACAAAAAGGCCTAACCCACAAAGCCCAGCTCATAACTAAACCCTAAGAGCCTAATTATAAGTTAGGTTTAGTCACCTAACTTTAGTCATCGCTCATTAACTCTCTCTCTCTAAAAAATTCTTTGCGGCAGAGTTTCTCTTCTAAGAGCTTAGCAAACATGGAGATCAGGTAATCTTAATCCTTAGAAAATTTTTCCCTTTGACTGAATCTAAATGCCTAATTATGGTATGAATTAATTCGCATCTGATGAGTATGATTGATCTCCTGTATTCATGTATGTTAGCTAAACTGTTAGATAAAAATTCATATACGTCATCATAGAACATTGTCTTATTATTAACCTGTATATTTAATTTGGTGGTTTATGGCCTCAGCAGTCCACGTTTTCTCTGTTATTGATTTCTCTCGGCATGTATTCTATTTCTTTTTCTCCAGCCACCTCCTTTAAAAAGATAAGATAGTAATTTAGGGTTTCTTGCTTTGCGCGGGGTCCACCTATGTTTTATTCAATACTTGATTCAAATATATGTGTGTGCTTGACTTTTATCTATTCCTTTCGGATTGCTTTTGGTTTGTGCATGTGGGGTCCACCCATGTTTTATTCAATATCATTCTTTGATTCAAATATACATATGTATTTGACTTTAATCTATTCCTTTCAGATTGCTTTTGGTTTGGACGTGTAGGGTCCACGGCTCATGGCTATTAATGAGTATATATACATGTACAAAATATTTAGCCTTTACATCTGCCAATATTCTGCAAATAGGATAGGATATAAGTAGGTATAATATCAAACTATCCTTCCATCTTATAATTAATTAAAAGATAGAAAAGTATATAAAAAGATAATTTAACAGTGGGAGGATAGCTTTGGGATGGTACCTCCTAAAGTGATGAACACACACTTTTAAGGCTTTGTGCCTTTGAAAAAGATTATTTGATGTGAATTGATATATCCGTTCTTCCCAAAGTGGTGCCTGGCAGGATATCCGGGACACTAGTAGCAACTTTGGGAAGAGGTGTGCACACTAGGAAGAAAATGAATTATGGCCAAATTGATTATTTGTGACTGACAGGTTTCCGGGTCACGGTAGACTAGCAGGATATCCAAGTCTACCATGGTTCTTTTCCTACTAGAAAATTTTATGAACAATGACACTTTTTTTTTTTTTAATTGTACAAATATAAGATATTATTATTTTATTTTATTCTGTAATTATTTATTTTATTTTGTAATTATTTTTTTTATATTATTTTATTCTAACATAATTAAATAATTAATTTAATTGTTATTTCATTTTATATTATCCTTATTTAGTTAGGATTACCAACTATTGTTGATGTTTGTGTTTCTGGGCTGCGATGATCCTTCGGGGGAGCAGAATTTCAGTGAAATGTAAGATTCCAATTTTCAAAAGCGGAATATTTTTTTTTTGGTTTGATCAGAGTGGAGCATCGGAGCAAATAAAAAAGTGAGTAACTGATATATCATTAACTGTGGCGTATTTGTCTGTTTATAATGTACAATACATTTATCAGAGTGATGTTAAAACGGTATACGTCTAAAAATAGGATCTTTAATCGAGTCCTTACGCTTTCTGCTTAACCTGCTGACTCTTATCTTTAGTCCTTGGTTCCCCAGACCTGAAATTATGGTAAGAGCTGAGGTCCAATACCCATCGGACCTCAGGTAACGGTTAACCTCATGCTTATGTAAACAGTATATGACAGATATCACATAATAAGTATACATTTATAACTTTCAAAAACATAACAACATGTAGGCGATAACAAAACACAGCCACTGCAATATGTATGTTACCCCAGTCTGCACTATTCACCAATGCCACGATGGCCTATCGTGTCCTCAGTGCTAGGAAAACTCAACGGTGTTATCCAGACTATAACCCGCATTCAATTCAATAATTAAATGGCAATTTCAAAACATGTGAGTACAACCATCATATATAAGCAAACCATAAGCATAAGAGTTAAGGTTACAATACGCGTCCGTACCTTCGTTGACGGGTTTTGTTTTGTCGGTCAGAAGGCGTTCACAGTTATCCTATAAGGGTAATATCGCTTCTATTAATTCTCAAACATTATTTCAAGATATATCTTGGCCACAAATGACAATTTTACCCTTGGAGGATTTATTTTTAATTATTTCCACAAAATTCCGGAAAAAAAACGCTGGTTCAGCAATTCTGGGCAGTATTTTGTCTAACTTTGAAAAATCATAACTAATTCTAGAAAAATCAAAATGAGGATCCGTAAAATTTCCCGGAATCCTTGAGATATCCAATTTTGAGGAAAAATACTGGAATTTACCCAGATTTTACGAAAAATTCCCAGTTTCAACATTTCAAACCTCTGCCCAGAATTTTCCCCAGAAAACGTAGCTTATCTTCTAGAATTTCTATCTCTTTGCACAGAACTTCAAATGACACACTCTATACATATTTAGAAAGCCCTATATGTCTACTTTCACCATGAATTTACTCAAAATTTTAGAATCTCATTTTCTCCATAAAATGTTAACGTTTTTGCTACTAGTTCCAGAAATCGCTAATTGATAAAATTTCGCTAGAGCTTCGCTATTTTGATCATAATCTTCCAAAAATTTTGCTATAACTTCTTCTTCATTAGTTTTTTCCGAAATAAAACAGTGGAGATCATAAAAACATGAAAATAAAATTATAATTGGAAGATTAAAGATCAAAATAACATTTCCTAACATTTCTACTACAAAAACTAAGAACTAGAACTAAAAGACTAAAAGCTTCCTTACCTCTTGAAGAACTTTGCTTCTTGCTCTTGAAGCTCTTCCACACTCTCCCATCCTCTCTAAGATTTCGGCCTATGCCTTGGTAAATTGGTGAGAAATTTGTGAAGCACAAGGCCTCTATTTATAGCAAAACTTGGGTTAACTTCCTAACAACTCTTGCTTGATCTTAGCCATTGGTTTTAACTTGGTGAAAAAGTATAAATCCCATCCCTACACCTCATCCAAAACCGCCCCTCTCTCCCCCTTGTTCTTAGATTTTTGCTTCTTTTCTTAGTTTTCTCCAAATGTTAATTTAGTTAGGTGTAAGTTGGTGTTTTTATTCAAGATTTAATTTCACTTTTGTACTCACAATTTTATGACTAGATTTATGGTAATTTTAAACTTTCTGGAACACTTAGGTATGAATTCTAAAAGTAATGACTTTGGGAATAGCCAAGTTTAAGCTCATAATTTACTGGTTTCAAATATCTACTTATATTTAATACTTAGTTCCAAAATTTTAAGATATAATTTAATTCTTATGGATTCTCATCTAGTTTTATCTGATTAAATAACAACTTGTTTCCTAAGTTTTCCTTTTTGGATTTCAAACCATTATTCACTTTGATTAATTTTGACTTTCTTTACTACACACACACACACAACTCTTGCACACACACATACTCACACTTTTCTCTTTCCTTATCCTCTTCCAATTCATTTAATTCATGCCTCAAAAGTCCTCTTATCTTCTCCCACACTCTAATGGTTATTTAGTATCTAATTATCTCATGTGCCCTTTGTTTAATATAAACAATATTATTTCTTCTTCCCCAAGCCATGTAAACCTCCCCCCCCCCCTTCCTCTTGATTTTGTGTTTCTTTGTCTCAATCTATCCTATGTTAAAGCCTCCCATTGGTCCATGAATTATTACAAGGATTAAGTTTATTCATTGGTTTAACCATTGGATTTCATTGTGTTTGTTTAGATTAAATCTTCTCCCTTGATTGCCTTTGATATTAACTAATTGATTTATTAACAAATCATGAAAATTAGTGCTTAATTAGTCAAGTATTATTCCACCCTCATTTGATACTTTTTATTTTGCCTCTTGATTATTTTGCAACTAATCCTAATTAGTGCAAGCTAAATTGTTCATTTATTGTTGCTAATTCCCATTAATTAGCTTAAGTGTTTTCATAATATTTTCTTGCTCATTTGATCATATGAGAACAATGGTTTAATATGGTATTTATATCATATTTTATGATCCTTAAATATAATTTCCTAATTGGCCCTTGATTATGTTAAAATATCCCTAATTGATGACTTTTAATTGCCACTAGATTTATTATGAAGGTTTATTCAAATATTTTAATTAGTGCAAATTTAATTGCCCATCAATTGTTGTTAATTTCTTTTAATTACTTTAGGTATTTCCTTAGCATTTTATGGCTCTTCATGATTAACTAAAAACTATGTTGTAATATGATGATTTTAAGGTATTTTATGATCTCTTAGAAAATTCGGGTCTTTGGTTAATTTAATTCTAGGAGAAAATTCCCTAAATTAAATAAGCTACTAAATTTTGAGACCACATATTCACCTATTTTTAATAGGTATTTTCTAAAATATAATGGTTATGCTAAATAGGATTTTTGGGGTATTACATGAAACAGATGCTAAAGGCTGAGGCTAGCAATGAGAAGTGAGGAAGACGTCCCATGACTTATAGTTATTTATTTTCTTTTATTTTATTTTTCGAAATAAACTTTCTGTTTAAGTTTAGATTTATTTCATGTAATAAGAAGCCTTGCACTTGTCCCATACAAGTGCGGCAGTGACACCTCTCGAAGTCGATTATTTTGGATTTTTAGTTATTATTTATGAAAACCATCGAAGTTTTATGTTATTTTAACTCTAGAAATTTCGGGGGTGTTACACCGCTCTTGAAGAGCATGTTAAAGATCTCTTGGAAGCCTGGTTTATCAGAGAAGTCCAATATACCACATGGCTGTCAAATGTTGTCCTAGTAAAAAAACCCAACAGTAAATAGAGGGTTTACACGGATTACAAAGACTTAAATAAGGTATGCCCTAAAGATGCATTTCCCATGCCCAATATCGATCAGTTAGTTGATGGTGCCTCGGGTTTTAAACTCTTGTCATTCATGGATGCATATTCGGGGTATAATCAAATTGCCATGCATCCCGAGGATTAAGAAAAGACGGCTTTCATCACAGAGAGGGCCAACTACTGATATAACATTCACTCCCTTTCTTAAGGTTACTCAAAAAGGAAGCAATCCATGACTGGAGTGCGGAATGTGAAGCGGCATTTGAAAAAATAAAGCGATGTCTTGCAGCGCCACCAGTGTTAAGCCGACCCATGACAGGGGAGATCCTAGTCCTTTATCTAGCAGTGAGTGAAGAGGCGGTAAGTGCGGCATTGGTACGGGAGTCGAAAGAGGGACAAGCGCTAGTTTACTTTGTAAGCCGAGCACTACAAGGTGCGGAAACGAGATATCAAAAGCTCGAGAAAATGGCCTTCGCGTTGCTGATTGCGGCCAGACAATTGCGTTAATACTTCCAGAGTCACCCCATCGTAGTCAGAACTAACCAACCAATTCGGCAAGTACTGCATAAACCCGACTTAGTAGGAAGAATGACAAGCTGGGCAATAGAGCTGTCAGAATTTGATATCAACTATGAAGCCCAACATGCGATAAAGTCGCAGGCCTTAGCCGACTTTATAGTCGAACTCACTCCAACAGGAGGTAGTACGGAAGAAATGGCCCTGTGGAAGTTGTTTGTGGATGGCTCATCGAATACCTCAGGAAGTGGAGCTGACATCATCTTAGAAAGCCCAGAAGGAGTATCCGTTGAGCATTCCTTAAGTCTCGGATTCAAGACATCAAATAACCAGGCCGAGTATGAGGCCCTTATTGCGGGATTACTCCAGGCAAAAGAAAGAGGGGTGAAGAACGTACAGGTGTCAACAGACTCTCAATTGGTGGCATCACAGATAAACGGGTCTTACCAGGCTAAGGGACCATTGTTAGTTAAATACCTCAGAAACGTTAAAGCCATTATGGCAGAGTTTGACGAGGTGGAAGTAAGGCATATCCCTCGAGGGGACAACACAAGAGCCAACATTCTATCCAAGCTTGCCAGCACCTAAGAGGCCGGAAACCACCGAACCATAATACAGTAGAGGTTACAAGAACTAACATATGTGATGATCATATCAAGTACGGATGATTGGAGGAAACCTATTGTCGATTACTTGGAATGAGGCATACTCCCAGATGAGTCTCTAGAGGCTAGGAAACTAGTAAGAACGACGGCATCCTACGTAATGGTCAATGGTCAACTGTATAGAAAAGGATTGCATGCGCCATTGGCAAAATGCCTCTATCCCAACGAGGCGGAATATGTGTTGGCAGAAATACACGAGGGCATTAATGGACAACATATAGGAGCTAAGACATTAGCCCGAAAAGCAATAAGGGTTGGATACTACTGGCCGACTTTATCAGCCGACGCATGGAATCATATCCGGAAATGTGAAAGCTGTCAGAAACATGATAAGGTCATCCGAACTCCTCCAGCCGAATTAAAACACATCTCGGCGCCATTGCCGTTCTACAAATGGGGGTTGGATCTATTGGGCCCATTCCAGAGAGCCCCAG
The DNA here is from genome assembly GCA_037074495.1 of Acacia confusa. Lineage (NCBI taxonomy): Eukaryota > Viridiplantae > Streptophyta > Magnoliopsida > Fabales > Fabaceae > Acacia > Acacia confusa. The sequence continues at coordinate 15,905,208 of CM073514.1, forward strand.
GACAACTGTGATGGTTAATAGTCGTGATTGATTATTTTACTAAATGGATTGAAGTGGAACCACTGTCCACCATAACCTCGGCTTGAGTGCAAAAATTTATGGCGAAAAACATCATTGCTCGATTTGGAATCCCGACAGAAGTTATCACTGATAACGACACTCAATTTGCCTATAAAGGTTTCCGCAAAATGATGGCCGACTTCCAAATTACCCAACATTTTGCCTCGGTCAAACATCCTCAATTATTCATGAAAGGAAAACACACCCGAGTTCAAACCATTATGTCGGCCTTGATCAAGCTGCTAGTGCGGTTTGAAGTTGCAAACGTATTAATGACTTGGGATGAAACATCCAGGTGCGATAAAATAATTTAAAACGCCGATGTGAAAAACAAAACATTGGATACACATCACCAAAATGCTGGGCAAACTAAGCTCAAAATAAAGCATTTCATTAATGCTGATGAAAGTACAAAATAAATGCCAAAGGCAAAAACCCGACAAAAGAACAAAAATAAAAGCAAATGATAGAGTCATGGGCCTGCCTCATCATCCGGCAGAGTGGAAGGACGAGATTCAGCGTGGTTAGTTGGTTGAACTTCAACATCTCCTCCTACCCCAGATGGGCCCTCTCCAGCTGATTCGTCTAAAGCGCTAGCCACAACGATCTTCCCATCCTTGACAACACCATCGAACCGAGTATCCTCAAGGTTAAGAATGGTGTTGGGATTGAGGAAGACCACTTACATGATGGCATTATTAAACGACTCTTCCACACCCTTCTCTAAATCGGCAATGTAGGTTGCGTCGAGAGCCATATGATCTTTCAGGTCTTTCAAGCTAGCAATTAGATGAGATATCTCAGCAGCATCCTCTTCACACTTCCGCCTTGCATCCTCCTACTCCAGCTGAGCCGTTTTAATCTTCTCCTCAACAGTTGTCTTTGTCCCCTCCATCTCAGCAATGGCTTTGTCCCGAGAGTCCTCGGCCATCTTAACTGCAACCTGAACGGCCACCTTGATGGCCTCATACCTTTCAAATATAGCGGATTTGAGGTTAGCGTCAGTCTTGGCCCATTGAGACTTGAAAAAAGCGACCAATTGGGCAAAACCAGCAGCTCGAACCACATGTTGCTCAATATCCAACAACATTTGTCTTTCCTCAGGTGAAGGCGGCATAAGAGTAAACCGACTAAGAGGAGGGCGAATAGAATTGCGAATCTCTGAGTCGATCGCGTTCTCAAACAAAAAAGAGGGCCTGACGTATTTACTCGGGGATGGGGTTGATCTAGAAGGCAAAGTTATAGCAACGCCTAAGCACGGTCCAGTCAAATTCTAAAGGTTTTTATTTGGTTTTGTAAGTGTTTACAGGGGAAAAGAAATGAAAAATAAAGGAACAGTACAATTGATTCTTTGTTCCTTACAAAGGTTTTCAAAATCTAAAGTATAACCCCAACTGTTGGGATGCAACTGTGTCGTGGCTACTCGTAAATGATTCAAAACATGGCTTATAAAGTTGGTAAAAGGCAAAGTGGCCCCTAAGAGGGTAACTATGCCATGATACATAAAGAAGAAATGGGGAGAATCCCAAACTCTCCATGAAGCCACGGACTCCCCAGCTAACGGAAGCCGGACGGTGTATCCTTCACCATCCTTAAATGCTGGTTTATTAAATTCCTCCCACGACATCTTATTTTTTATTGCCAACACTTCTGGACTTATTATGTAGTAACCCGGGCTAGAAGATACGTCGATGAAATCTTCCGCAACTGATCGCTCGTTAACAGTAGAAGAAGAAGCCATCTATACCTATAAAGGAAAAGAAAAGACGAGTTAGATAGAAATCTACCTCGGTGTAAAGGCGCGGGATGCAAACCGCTCTCCGAAGTAAAGATGGGAGCAGATCCATGAGTGCAACTTCTAAGCACAGTTTCACCTGTTCTCTCCCTACCAAGTGCAACAAGGGTAATAAACTCGTGCTGACAATTTTCACAAGGAAAGACCGGGGTTGGAACCACTCTTCCAAGGAAAAGAGGCCAAGATGCCGAGTTTGGCACAGCCCTAACCACGGTCAAAGGTCGTATAACTGAGACAGGAACAGCCCTAATGGGAGATGAAGGCTGTGTGACCGAAGTCGGAATAACTCTACTGGATATCGGAGGCTGAGACACAGGGAGTGAGAAGCACTTAAAGGAGAAGAAGGGAGAGGAGTCCTAAGCTTACTTCTACGGTTGCCACTACCAGAAGGTTTAAGAGTGTTTGCTTTCATAGATTCCTCAGAATGAGGGACACCATACAACTAGCACGCCATTTTTTCTGGCATTTGCTTAACAAAATCCCTATCCTCCTCAGGAATAGGTCTACCATACATGTCTACGGGAATATCTAGACTTTCGTCCATGAAAACCAAGAACAGTCCAAGAAAACCAAGACAAAGTAACACCTGAAACCCAGAATCCCAAGAACAAGAACTTAAAACACTACCCAGGAATGCAACGGTTCACCTAGAAAAAGAAAAAGTCCTATACTAATAGAAGGAGAAGCAGCAAGCGAATTCAAAAACAAGAACTGGTGAGGAAAGTATTCCTGGAAAGGAAGAACTCGATAAAGATGAAGAACGAGAATTGGACTTGGAATGCTTGGAACGAGAGTGTTTTCTTTTGACAGTAGCAGGAATCTCAGGGTGTAAAAAAGAAAAACACCACGACATCTGAACATATATAGAAGCAAACTTGAAAAGGCAGGTTTAAAAAACCCAATGGGTGTGAATGTGAAACGACAGGACCTGTGACGTCAGAAAGGCTCAGAGGTTTAGGTAAAACCCTAAAGCCAAAATGCAATCATGGCTTTTTCGAAAAGTCGTGAGCATTTAGTGAGCGCAAAAACCAAAGATGGTTGGCAGAGATATATAGCATCAGTTTCGATACACTGTTACGCATTCCAACACCTAAGACTTGCGCGCGCCTGTCCAAATGCCAAGTTCACGTTGTACCTCGGACTTGGGGGCAATCATGATAACATATGGTTGTCCGCCATAACTCGGCATGAAGAAATAGCACAAGATGGATGATACAAAAGCCGAGGCACAATGAAAACTCGGCGGGAAAATGCAAGTTCAGCGCAAACTCGACAAAACGAGTTAAGTCAACCCTAACTAAAAATGGGAAGGATTAGTCCCAGTTGAGAGTAGGGAGATACCGAAAATCTCTAATCTGAGATGTAAGATTAAAATCTTAAATCTTTTGACACAAGGGACCACAAGCTGAAGAGTCCAAGATAGCGCAGCTTCATGACCTAACGGCAAAATAAAAAACGGCTCAAAGTTGCTTAACCTCGACATATCAGAATCCTGAAATACCAAGCTTGGGGGCATCTGTTACAGACAGACAGATTGGGCTTCACCACGATAAGCCCAACACTAAAAGAGCCCAGTCATATGCGCATAACTATCTTGTAAGATATCGTTCCTATAATCTCGCTAACCGCCATCTACCATGCAGATAGTGGGATAGTTACGAATAAAATCACTTGGATGCGCCATATTAGGTAAGAACCACTATTCGTCTATTCTAAATTCAGTACCACTGAGCACACACCCCACCCCATAAAGGTTGTGTGTGACACAGAGATCAACAGATGTTCTAATACTCGTTGTAAATTCAATTCCTTGTGTTGATCCATCATGGGACAATCCACTGTGATTGTACTCCTGTGTACGAATACCGGGGAACTCCAACTTTGACTGTTTGTGTTCTTTTATCGGAACAATTAGGTTCCATAGGGGATGAAATGTTAAACTTGTTAAACTGAAGCATGATAAGGGTGTAGTGTGTGTATGAGATAAAGCAACGTAAAAGAAGAAAAGAAAAGAAAGAAAGAAGCACTCATCTGTGTGTGTGTGTGTGTGTGTAGACACACTCTTGGAAAATTAGGAGGAAAACACTAATGTAATGTCAATGATAATAATAGTAGTGAAAATAATAATAATAATTTATAAAAAAGAAAAATAAATAAGGTTATTAAAGAGGGAAGATAATTTTTAGAGAATGGTATAAGAAGAAATAAATAATAAATTGGTTAAATAATAATAATGAATAATAGTTTTATTTATTAAAGGGAAATAAAGAATACATTTAAGATGAATTATTTATTCAATATAAGTGTTAATTACTTCTTGTAAAGAAATATTCTGGGTGTTTACATTTATTTAACCTAGGGTTTTAAACTTTATGTATGATTAATGCTATATTTTGGAAAGTCATGATAATAATTTTCTAAACATTAAGGTTTTATTCTATTATTTAAGGGGAGCAGGGCCACCCTAACCCCTCCTTAGTTTGACCTTGACTAGAACGTGAGGTGAGCAATGAAAAATTAATGTTGGGAAAAAAAACAAAAAAAAAGGGAAAATTAAAATAAAGGACCTAAATAAAATAATATTTAATTAGAAGAATCATAAAAATTGTAATTCTTAAGAAGGACCGAATAAGTTTAAAAGTACTAAATTACCCTTTAACTTCCCCGACGTAGAAAATAAAGAGCAAAGCGCCTTCTTTTGTCTTCTCGTGAATATCAAGGTGAGACAATTTGGAAATTTAATATTAAAAATTAAAAATGACAATATTTGATAAAAGTGTATTCATAGCAATGCAGTTCAAGAACAACTTTGTTTTAATTAACTTATTGTTTTCACGTGATTACCAAAAATAATTGTATTTAACTTCTAATACTGGATTTCCAAATGGCCCCACTTTGATATTTAGGGAAGGACGGAAAAAGGTACTTTATTATTTGTTTTTTGCATTAGGGAAACAAAAGGGTAATTTAGTACTTTTAAGCTTATTCGGTCCTTCTTGATAATTATAATTTTTATGGTCCTTCTAATTAAATATTATTTTATTTTGGTCCTTTATTTTAATTTTTCCAAAAAAAAAGTACAAGTAACCCCACGTTCTAGTGTAAGTTTCCGTGAACAAGATATTTTTGTTTTTGTTTTTTTTTTTTGTTTTTGGAACTTAGTGAGGGGATGGGACATTAGTTTGAGTGAAATTATTTTTTTAAAAAAATAAGAAAAGTAAAGTTAAAATTTTTTAGTTAGTTTTTCTTTCTTTCTTTTTTTTTTTTAATCTTACACATTCTATTTATTAAAATTTTATAATATCACTTCTCCAAAAATTGTATAAATTCTCTCCTCTCCTTTCTAAATCCCATGTAGCACCGAACATACTAAGGGCTTGTTTGCAGGGTTCTAAAACCTAAGTTTTGTGTTTCCGAAACTTAAATTTTATCATAAGTTTGTCAAACGTTTGTCTTTTTTTTAGAAGCTATTTTATATCAAAACCTATGTTTTGTCATAAGTTTACCAAATACCCATATTTTTTTAGAAGCTATTTTGCATCAAAACCTACATTTGAGGGGGGGGGGGGGGAAAACTATTTTTTTCAGATTTTTCTCTCTCCTTTGCCATTATTAGTATTTTTTGGATACCAATCAGTATCTTTAAGTATTTTTTTTAGTACCCTTTAATACTTTGAAATATTTTTTCAATATCCTAAAAATAATTTTCAAGATCATGAAGTATTTTTTCAGTATCCTTAAGTATCTTTTTAGTGCCTTGAATTTTTTTTTTCAAAATCCTAAAATAAATTTTTTAAACCATGAGAAGTATTTTTTTTCATGCTAGTAATCTCATTTTAAACATTTCATTATGGGAATTAATACGAGTAGTAGTTAAAAATAGAATATTGAATCAGATAACTACAGAAAAACTCTGACTTTTAGAAATCTCAAATTTCAAATTGAAATTCTCATGCTTCTAAGAATTAAGTAACCTACCACTGCAATCATAAAGAAATAATATGATGAAATGAATATGAAACTTTTGCCATTTACTAAAAAGACATCTCTCATATCTCAACAGCAATTATGATATATATAATGCTTTTATAATGGGAAAGCGGAGGCATTCCCAACAAAACAACATGCAATTAGGGAAAGCCGAAACAATTTCGATAAAGATTAGTGGAACCAAAACCTAATTTTGCACATTCAAATTGGCAATCAAAACGTATCCCACAATCAAATAAATTACCACAGGGACAGAAAGGCAAATACATGGCGGGCTTTAAGCATTAACTATGGACATGCCCCGAGCATTATTCAGAATAAAGCAAACACAACTTGTTTGTTTCCTTATTCATGATTAAAGCTAAATTCATGTACCTAATGTTTAGTTGATACTACCTCCAGCAAACACTATACATTTGAGAGATATCAAATTTGAACGTAATATATTTTTGTAATTATAATAAGGGATTAATGTTTCTACTTTTGTTATAGATTTTTTTTTTTTGGTCACACTCATATAAAAATGAGTGGATCCTATTGTGAAGAGGAGAGAAAAAAAATATTAGTACGTAGGACTTACTTATTTTTATATGAGTGTGACAAAAGAAATATTTGCAGTAAAAATAAAAACATTAAACCCTTATAACACCAGGCATGGGTGATGATAGAAGTCTACAAAGGTGGGCCCATAAAATCTACACAGAATTTTGATGAATAAAAAATATGTATAAAGGACTGGACAATTAATGACTCAGCTGAAAAGAAAATGCTCCATTACAGCGGACCTTTTCCAAGACTTTGCGTGACGTTTAGTCAATTTCCACAAGCCTGGAATTTGAAGATTTTGAGGAAGACGACACTTTATGAAAGGACTAATTAATACTTTTTATAATTAATTTAAAAAATAGGTATCCCTTGTTTGAAAATCCCCATATATGGGGTAACAACTTATGTGGAATATTCAATATCATCTTTGAGTCTTTATTTGTTTAACATGTTTATAGACATTATAACTAAATTCATGCAACCCAAAGTGCTTGCATTTTGGTGATGATATAATTTTTGTGGTTGATTCACAAGAAGAGATTAAGTATAAACATGAGTTATGGATAAGGACTTTAGAGTTGAAGGGCTTTCTATTGAGTAGGAATAAAATAAAATATATGCATTGCAATTTTGATTACAGACAAGTTGAGTTAGAAGTGATTTGGATGTTAAAATGAAAGATCACATCATTCAACAAGTGATAAAGTTTAGATATATATAGGCTCAATTATACATAAGATAGTGAAATTGATAGATACATTAATCGAATGTTGCAATGGGAAGGCCAGCAATTAAATATATAATTTGTTATGGCTTGTTCCTTGTAACATCCCACCTTAAAAACAACGGAATTTTTTTTTTTAAACATTGATCAGAGTAGAGCAATTTTGCAAAACGAGTAACTAAACCTTTATATTACATAACCGCAGTGTAAGTGTACTTATACAGTCATCTACTATCCACAAGGAAACAACCCTTAACTAGGCACATAAAACTAAAGCCATAAAACTCCTTCTGCCATCCTACTCCAGCTGCCTGCCCCTATCATCAACCCTTGGTTTGCCCGAACCTGAAGCTACAGCTGAGATCCAATTACCGTTTGGATCTCAGGTAACGGTTAACTTTATGCTCAAATAAAACAGTATATGGATAACAGCTATTTAACAACACATAACAGCAGTAAATCACTACATAAGCACACAACAGATGTATGATCACAACAATGACAGAACATAAGCACAAAGCAGTATGTAAAGTCCCACAACATGTCTGCACGTAACCAGTGCCACGACGGCCCATTGTGTCCTCAGTACTAGGAAAACCCAACGGCGTTATCAAGACTATAACCCGCATAAAGCTGTATGTAAAACCAACAACCCTAGACAGAGCTTCGGTATATAAGCATGTCTATCACATATATGTATATGAGCAGCATAAGTGTTAAGGTTACAATACGCGTCCGTATTTGTGTTGACGGTTTCTGGCACTTTCGTCAAAGTACGACACATTTGACAGCGGCACGACAGCGGAAACAGCGGTTCGTGGTTTCGGATACCCTAGAAGGATAATATCACCGATATGAACATTTGGAATCATAATAGGCATTTTAGGTACAAATTACCATTTTGCCCCTAGTTTGATCACTTAGTGAAATTTTGCCAGAGCTTCGCTATTTTGACTTTAAACTCTCAAATTTTGCTATAACTTTTTCTCTAAGATATTTCTATGATAAATATCATATTTATTCCTAAAACATGATATCTAAGTTAACTAGAAAAATTGGAGACTACTCTAGCAATTCGATTATAACTACCAAAAGAACTACTTAAGCTACAGACTAAGGACTGAAGAACTTACTCAGAGCTTCGCTATAAATTTCTCCGGACTCCTCCTTCTTCCTTCCTCTCCCAAGTTTCGAAATCCTCAAGAGGATTTGGTGTGAGAATTCCAAATGAAAGGGTGGCTATTTATAGAAAAACCCAATGGCATTTTCGTAATTTCGCTGAACTTTGTCTGGTTGAATTCTGACCGTCGGATCACACTTTTTTGAAGTGGCTTGATCTTGGCCATACACATCTTGGCCAACCTTCCCCTCCCCCAAAGAGAAAAATGATGACATCATCATGCTTATGTCATCTTGCTTTATGAGCTTTTATCCGATAAAGCTCCCGGTTCGGTGTTTTATCGCGTAATCTTGGAAAATCTCAAAATTCCGGAAGCAATATTTTAAAGGTCTTTTCTTCCTCTTTGAGAACACTGGATTTTCCTAATCTTATACTCTCATTGAGGACATTCCGTTATCTGCCGAAAATCCTCGGTATTCGCTACCGGTTACAGAAATAACTTCTGTCGGCGCCAACTTCTGGATAAAAATCCACTGATCAATAATATACTCTGGTCCTAGTAACCTAGTTCACAGTTTTCTAGATAGGATTTTATTTCTATCCGTAGTCATTTATCTTGTTCACTTTTTATTAATATAATATTATTTAATTAAAATTAACACATGTCTTATTCTTATATTATTATTATTTTCCATCATCCTTATCTTTTTCCCCTAATTTTCCATCATCATCTTTTCCCCCTAAAAATTTCGGTTGACTCACACACATATATATATTTATTATCTTTTCCTTCCTATTTAATCAAATATCCCATTTTTCTTGCATTTATGTTTTCCCAAAATTTTCCTATTGGTTCATAAGCAATTACATGAATTTAGGCTTCTATAATTTCTTGAATAATCCTAAGCCATTGATTTTTACTTCTTAAGATTACATCTTAACCATTATTATTTATTTAATTTGGTCAAAAATTTCGGCCCTTAATAATAATTATTTATATTTTTTTTTCATGTTTCCTAAATTTCTATAATCTTATAAAATTCTTCAAATTACTTAATTACTCCCTTAATAATTTCTAATAATTTTCTTACTTAAAACTCATCATTTTCTCACAACAATTTTATTGACATTTATAATTTAAGCTCCATGCAAATTATCAAAAGTCATAGAGTCAATTTTAGTCTTAGAATACTTTTTAATTTTCCTTCTTTTTATTTTCATAGGAAATAATTTATTAAATTGTCTAAATTAAGGATAATATGATTTCTAAATTTTTAATAATTGTTTCATGCCTTTTTGAATTTTTCTTAATTCTCCTCAAGGTGCTTTATGGCCTTAAGGTATATTTTTCACATTTCCGCCAATAAATTTCCTCTAATTTTCTTAGTGTTTCCCTTTGAGCATAGACTAATCATATAACATGTTGAGACCGGAATCTTCATAAATGGTCATTTTTATTATTGTAACATAATATTCCAGATAATAGTTATCCGGGTATTACATTCCTTGCAACCTGTGTTCACATAGAAAGTGGTGGTCCAAAAATGTAACTCTTGACCACTCAAACTAAGAGTCCATTTGGATTTAGCTTTTGGAGAAAAACTTTTTGTAGAATAGATTATTAAAAAAAAGTGATTTTGATGATAAAATAATATTGTTTGAATATTATTATCAGAATAGCTTTTTCAGTGTCAAATTTACCAAGAAAGATATTAGCTTTTGTTATAATTGCATATAAAGGATAAGATTGTATTTTAAATATTTTTAACATGAGATTTCATAATAAATATAAAAAATTACTTAAATTTATGTACAAAATTAAAATACTTAAGGGTACACATTGGTATTGGAAGCATACTTCATCATCTTAAAAATTTATTTCAGGATATTAAAAAAATATTTCATGGTAATTCTAATCTTGAAAAAATATTTTAGGTTATTGACGGGTGCTAAAAAGATACTGACTGATATTGAAAAAAATACTTCTCATGGTCTTAAAAATTTATTTTAAGATCTTGAAAAAAAAAAATTCAGGGTACTAACTAATCTTGAAAAAATGATTTAGGGTCCTGACAGGTGCTAAAAAGATAATTAATGATACTAAAAAAAAATACTTCATAATCTTGAATATGTATTTTGGGATATTAAAAAAATTCAGGGTACTAAAAAAAATACTTAAGGATACTAAATGACACTAAAAAGATACTTCTCATGGTCTTAAAAATTTATTTTAAGATCTTGAAATAAATTTTTAAGGTACTAAAAAAATACTTAACAATACTAACAAAAAATACTTCATGATCTTGAAAATTTATATTAGAATATTGAAAAAATATTTTAAGATAATGACTAATTTTGAAAAAAATATTTCAAAGTACAGAAGGGTGCTAAAAAGATATTTAAGGATATTGATTAGTATTGAAAAATACAGATGATAACAAGAGAGAGAAAAAAATCTAAAAAAAATAGCTTTTTTTTTCAAAAACTTAGATTTTGGAGCCAAAACCATTTTTTTGGTGTAGAATAGCTTCTAAACGATTTTTACAGTGTTAGTGTTTGGCAAACTTTCACCAAAACCAAAGTTTTTTCTCTAAAGTATATGTTTTGAAGTTTGCTAAACAAGCTCTTAAGATACCTTCTGGAATCGAAATGAAATGACGGAAGACAAGTCAATATTCCAACTGAAATGTCAATATTTGTCTTTATATTAATAATTAGTCATTACGTAATTCCTTGATTGCTATATTACTGATGGGGTGCATGAGTGAGGACAGATCCACCAGCTGGCCGGTCCCAGTGTGATCCAATAATAATCATTATGTAGCAGAAAGTTAGAGATCATTTGTGCTAGCGTTTGCTTAATTCGTTTTTCATGGACCACAATGAGAATGAACGTCCGTGCAACCTCAAAGAAATTTCTGAGAGGAAATAGAAAAACAAATATTTCTACATATACAAATATATTTAGAGTATAGCAATGAATACTACAAGTAGAAATGGCTGTAAAATAACGAAAACTCTTGTAAACCGCACGATATTTAATGAAGTACCTACGAGCTATGATCGTACCTCTCTCTACACTTCGTCTTCTATAAAAACCTACCTTAATCTAAGTAAAGCATTATTATCAGCACTCAAATCACGTAAAGCTTTAAGTCCAGAAATAACTCAAGCAAGCCCAGTCCCTTAATTGTCCTTTACCGTCCAGGTATATGCACCCTTATCATTCCTCCAGTCACCTCCTCCATCACCGTTAAGACACCCCCATCGTCATATCTCTTCTCCTTTGTTGCCCTTTCTCATCTCATTCTTGTTACGTTATTACATACATACATATATAGATACATAGACAACTTAATTGTGTCGTATAATTTTTGTTGCAGGAGCGAATATGGGTTCAAACTGCTGCAAGCCGCAGTCAGAGGATAGCCTTTGCGGCAGTGGCAATTATCAACCGTGGACGGCTAGGTCTTCATTGTCTCTCTCTAACAATGACGGCTATACCACTCATTCTAACCCGTCAACAACTCCGTCCGGGGCGGGCCCCATCATCAACAACAGGGCCAATGAACTCGGGCGCGCTGCTGGCTACGCACAGGAACCTTATGCTTCTTTATCAAGCAGGCAAGCGGCGTCCCGTAGCAACAGCCTCAATGATGGACCACAATGATAATCATTATGTAGCAGAAAGTTAGAGATCATTTGTGCTAGCGTTTGCTTAATTCGTTTTTCATGGACCACAATGAGAATGAACGTCCGTGCAACCTCAAAGAAATTTCTGAGAGGAAATAGAAAAACAAATATTTCTACATATACAAATATATTTAGAGTATAGCAATGAATACTACAAGTAGAAATGGCTGTAAAATAACGAAAACTCTTGTAAACCGCACGATATTTAATGAAGTACCTACGAGCTATGATCGTACCTCTCTCTACACTTCGTCTTCTATAAAAACCTACCTTAATCTAAGTAAAGCATTATTATCAGCACTCAAATCACGTAAAGCTTTAAGTCCAGAAATAACTCAAGCAAGCCCAGTCCCTTAATTGTCCTTTACCGTCCAGGTATATGCACCCTTATCATTCCTCCAGTCACCTCCTCCATCACCGTTAAGACACCCCCATCGTCATATCTCTTCTCCTTTGTTGCCCTTTCTCATCTCATTCTTGTTACGTTATTACATACATACATATATAGATACATAGACAACTTAATTGTGTCGTATAATTTTTGTTGCAGGAGCGAATATGGGTTCAAACTGCTGCAAGCCGCAGTCAGAGGATAGCCTTTGCGGCAGTGGCAATTATCAACCGTGGACGGCTAGGTCTTCATTGTCTCTCTCTAACAATGACGGCTATACCACTCATTCTAACCCGTCAACAACTCCGTCCGGGGCGGGCCCCATCATCAACAACAGGGCCAATGAACTCGGGCGCGCTGCTGGCTACGCACAGGAACCTTATGCTTCTTTATCAAGCAGGCAAGCGGCGTCCCGTAGCAACAGCCTCAATGATGGACCACAATGATAATCATTATGTAGCAGAAAGTTAGAGATCATTTGTGCTAGCGTTTGCTTAATTCGTTTTTCATGGACCACAATGAGAATGAACGTCCGTGCAACCTCAAAGAAATTTCTGAGAGGAAATAGAAAAACAAATATTTCTACATATACAAATATATTTAGAGTATAGCAATGAATACTACAAGTAGAAATGGCTGTAAAATAACGAAAACTCTTGTAAACCGCACGATATTTAATGAAGTACCTACGAGCTATGATCGTACCTCTCTCTACACTTCGTCTTCTATAAAAACCTACCTTAATCTAAGTAAAGCATTATTATCAGCACTCAAATCACGTAAAGCTTTAAGTCCAGAAATAACTCAAGCAAGCCCAGTCCCTTAATTGTCCTTTACCGTCCAGGTATATGCACCCTTATCATTCCTCCAGTCACCTCCTCCATCACCGTTAAGACACCCCCATCGTCATATCTCTTCTCCTTTGTTGCCCTTTCTCATCTCATTCTTGTTACGTTATTACATACATACATATATAGATACATAGACAACTTAATTGTGTCGTATAATTTTTGTTGCAGGAGCGAATATGGGTTCAAACTGCTGCAAGCCGCAGTCAGAGGATAGCCTTTGCGGCAGTGGCAATTATCAACCGTGGACGGCTAGGTCTTCATTGTCTCTCTCTAACAATGACGGCTATACCACTCATTCTAACCCGTCAACAACTCCGTCCGGGGCGGGCCCCATCATCAACAACAGGGCCAATGAACTCGGGCGCGCTGCTGGCTACGCACAGGAACCTTATGCTTCTTCATCAAGCAGGCAAGCGGCGTCCCGTAGCAACAGCCTCAATGATGGACCACAATGATAATCATTATGTAGCAGAAAGTTAGAGATCATTTGTGCTAGCGTTTGCTTAATTCGTTTTTCATGGACCACAATGAGAATGAACGTCCGTGCAACCTCAAAGAAATTTCTGAGAGGAAATAGAAAAACAAATATTTCTACATATACAAATATATTTAGAGTATAGCAATGAATACTACAAGTAGAAATGGCTGTAAAATAACGAAAACTCTTGTAAACCGCACGATATTTAATGAAGTACCTACGAGCTATGATCGTACCTCTCTCTACACTTCGTCTTCTATAAAAACCTACCTTAATCTAAGTAAAGCATTATTATCAGCACTCAAATCACGTAAAGCTTTAAGTCCAGAAATAACTCAAGCAAGCCCAGTCCCTTAATTGTCCTTTACCGTCCAGGTATATGCACCCTTATCATTCCTCCAGTCACCTCCTCCATCACCGTTAAGACACCCCCATCGTCATATCTCTTCTCCTTTGTTGCCCTTTCTCATCTCATTCTTGTTACGTTATTACATACATACATATATAGATACATAGACAACTTAATTGTGTCGTATAATTTTTGTTGCAGGAGCGAATATGGGTTCAAACTGCTGCAAGCCGCAGTCAGAGGATAGCCTTTGCGGCAGTGGCAATTATCAACCGTGGACGGCTAGGTCTTCATTGTCTCTCTCTAACAATGACGGCTATACCACTCATTCTAACCCGTCAACAACTCCGTCCGGGGCGGGCCCCATCATCAACGACAGGGCCAATGAACTCGGGCGCGCTGCTGGCTACGCACAGGAACCTTATGCTTCTTCATCAAGCAGGCAAGCGGCGTCCCGTAGCAACAGCCTCAATGATCTCTGGCTAAGCGCCAGCTACACACTGCCGCCTTATGTTTCATCATCAACACCACCTAACACTCGCCGGAGCAAAACCAAAGAACTTGCCGAAAGCTCTGGCTACGCACACCCCGGCGGCTCCACCACCACAACGGTATAGTCAACGGTGGAGCTCTAGCTTATCTATCTGAACACTGTTTTTGTTTAGCACCGGAGGGAATATTACATATTAAATTAAATGTTTAAGATGTGCGAATTTTCTTATATAAGAGTCAAGCTTTGCCAATTTGCTCAGGAAAAAAATTGGTGTGTGTAAATTATACGAGTAATTACTTTTGTTGATAAATTAGAACCTATCTGGAAGATTTACTTCACTTGGAACGGCAGGAAAAGGTAGGCCCATGACTGCATCATATCTACCATGTGCTAGCAACTTTGTCCATAAACAACCAAATCTAAAGGCAAAGCCTAAATTAAACAAGTTAACAAGTGTAACATTTGCACGGACACGTGGAGGAGGATTAACATGATCATTGTTGCCATCGTGGACACCGTCGATACCGTTTCGCACCATTCTGTGCTTTGTACGGCACAGAATGGAAACCCATTAATCACTGGTGGTTAAATTTATTCTCGTTACGCGGGGGAAAAAAACAAGAGCTTCATCTTGTTATAAAACAATTAAATATTGCAAACATTTTGATTTAAAAAGAACAAGAAAAATAGATGGCATAACATTCAAATTCTTAAAAAATTTGAATTGGCCATTCCTAAATTTATCATCATCAACAAAATTATTTCTCTTTTGACCTGAATCAGTTCCCTATCCTGTGTGAGAGTTCTTCTGCTTCATTCCCTTCCTCCCTTCATAACCTCACCACCACGGCGTAGTCATCGGTGGAGCTATAGCGTATCTATCTGCACACTACTTTTTGTTTTATGCATTGCTTCTTCATGGCAATCACTTATTTGAATTAATGGTAGAAGCTGATTTTTCAACGGAATTTATAACATACGTGAGTATACTTTTACAATGCCAACCCAAACATGCCAAATGATGTAGAATCATTACTTTCCCTTCTTGTAGCTCGTATACTCAAATTAGTTCTTGAGAGTATACATATTCGAATGCGTTTCGCAGTGATTGAAGCATTATCGATCTCATGCCACGTTGGCATGAGAATTCGAGTTCCACCAAAAAAAAAAAAAAAATAAAGCCGAGAAAGATTTCGAAATTAAAAAAAAATTGATATATTATATTATGTTATTATTTATAACACACACACATATAGAGAGAGAGTGTGTAACATACCGAATTTTGAGCCCTGAGAATTAAAAATAAGCCTAAATTAGGCAAATAGCTAAGCCCAATTCGGAAAGATTCCCAAGAATGATGAGAAATATAAAGCCTCTTAGTGACTAAGTAAGTCGACTATATGGGTCAGTGGACCTAGTATCTATAGACTGTGAAACTAAAGTACCAATAAAAAAGGGGCACAGAAGACTTATATGGTGTTAATCTGGTTAAAAAAAATGCCACCCAACTATGTCTTGAGGTATAGGACAATTAGTTGAGTGAAAATATGTCGGTATAAGTAAGTATATGGCATTTTCAGAGCAATCGGGTATACCCTACGTTTTTGAGAAAACACGGGTATGTGGCATCATTTGTCGGGTCTCAGTAGTCGTGTTGAAATCCCAAGTAAAACCCGAACAAGAATTCCGAGTACACCGTGTAAAACGAGGAAAACATGCAAACCGAGACAACACACACCCACACACACACAACTAAGACACATGGCATCTTGCATGTCAAATACATGCCACATACACTCTTCTTCAAGGACACATTGTCACACACACACATTAACTACACTTTCATTCATTCCCTCCCCCTCATTTTCACGTCACACTTTCCCTCCCCCATTTCTAATTATTTCCTTCTCTCTTCCCTCATTCTTCATGTATACACACACTTCACCATAACCAAAAATCTAATTCAAGTCTCCTCTCCAACTTCAACATACACTCCTTCCTCCACAAAACCTATGGCCCCTCTCTTCCAAACCTCCAAGCTTCCTTCATCAACTCCTTCTCCTCACATGTCCACCCTCTCCAACGTTCATCTTTTGTTCATCTGGGAGGAAGAAGAAGAAGCAAGATCCAAGAAGAAAAAGGTAGGTATGTGCAAGAACATCTCCTCTAACTTTATAATCTTCCTTTGCATGTTGATTTGGTGAACAAGAAATCAACATGTATGTGTTGTTTATGGGTAGAGGATGAAGGATTGAGTAAGAAAAGTGAAGAGAAAGTGGCCACCAAGTCATGTAACATCCAATTTAAAAAAAGCGGAATTTTTTTTTTAAAACGGTGATCAGAGTAGAGCTTTTTGACCAAAACGAGTAACTGAACCTTGATAAAACATAACCACAGTGTAATTGTTCTATTACAGTCTTCTAACATCCGAAGGAAAGTAAAATACATAACTAGAGACATAACAAAATAAAACTCCATCCTAGGTCCTACGCAGCCTGCTTGCCTCTCTCTTCCGACCTTGGTCCTCCTGACCCTGAAGCTACAGCTGAGATCCAATTCCCAATTGGATCTCAGGTAACGGTTAACCTTATGCTCAAATAAGACAGTATATGGATAACAGTATGTACATAATCACATAACAGCAGTAAGCACACAGCAGATGCATGATCACATATTGGTAGAACATAAGCACACAGCAGTATGTAAAGCCCCACATAATGTTTGCACATAACCAGTGCCACGACGGCCCATCGTGTCCTCAGCGCTAGGAAAACCCAACGGCGTTATTAAGACTATAACCCGTATAAAGCTGTATGTATACCGACAACCCTAGACAAAGCTTCAGTATATAAGCATGTCTATCACATATAGGTATATGAGCAGCATAAGTGTTAAGGTTACAATACGCGTCCATACCTCCGTTGACGATTCTGGACACTTCAGTAGGATTGTGGTACGCTTGACGGCGGTATGACAGCGGAGACAGCAGAAACAGTGATTCGTGATTTCGGGTATCCTATAAGGATAGTATCACCGGTGTGAGCATTTAAGATCATATCAGCCAAATTTCGGTACAAACTACCATTTTGCCCCTAGATTGACTATTTGGCAGAATTTCGCCAGCACTTCGCTATTCTGATTTCAAACTTTCAAAATTTTTGCTATAATCCTTCCTTTAGCATATTCCTAAGATAAATATCATATTTATTCCTAAAAACATGATATCTAAGCTAACTTAAGAATTAAATACTACTCTAACAATTCTATTATAGCTACCGAAAAACTACTTAAACTAAAGACTAAGGACTGAAGAACTTACTCAGAGCTTTGCTATGAACTTCTTACTCCTCTTCCAGAGCTTCTCTCTCTAACTTCTCTCTAGGATTGTGAGTGAATTGGTGAAGAATGAAGAGAAATGAGAGGTAATTTATAGAAAAAGGGAGTGGCAATTCCGTAATTTCGCTGAACTTGTTTGGTTAAATTTTAACCGTCGGATCGCACTTTTTTGAAGTGGCTTGATCTTGGCCATACACCTATAGGCCGACCTCCCCCTCCCACAAGAAGACAAAATTGATGACATCATCATGCTTATGTCATCTTGCTTTATCAGATGAAATTCCTGGTTCGGTGTTCTGATCGCGAAATTTTTTGTAAAATCTTAAAATTCCGGGAACAACACTCTGAAGGTCTTTTCTTCCTCTTTAAGAATACTGGATTTTCCTATCCTTATACTCTCATTAAGGACATTCCGTTATCTGCCGAAAATCCTCGGTATTCGCGACCGGTTACAGAAATGACGTTGGCCGGCGCCAACTTCGGGATAAAAATCCACTGATCAATAATATGTTCTGACCCTAGAAACCTAGTCTACAGTTTTCTAGGTAGAATTTTATTTATATCCGTGGTCAATTATCCTGTTCACTTATTATTATAATATTACTTATTTAACACATGCTTTATCTCATATTATTATTATATTCAAATATCTAATTCATCCTTATCCCTCCCCCTAATTTCGGCCCACACACACACACACACACACACACATATATATATTTTTTCCATTTCCCATAATATTCTATTATCTTGTATTTATTTCCCCAAAATTTCCTATTGGTCCATAAGCAATTACATGGATTTAGGCTTTTAAAATTCTTTGAAAAATTCTTAAGCCCTTGATCTTGTTTTTTCAAGATTACATCCTAACCCTTACTATTATTTAATTAGGCCAAAAATTTCGGCCCTTATTATTAATTATTTATATTTATTTTATTTTTCATGTTTCCTAAATTTCTACAATCTTATAAAATTTCTCGAAAATTACTTAATTAATCCCTTAATAATTTCTAATAATTTTCTTAATTAAAACTAATCATTTTCTCACAACAATTTTATTGACATGAAAAATTTAAGCTCCATGCAAATTATCAAAAATCATAAAGTCAATTTTAGTCTTAGAATACTTTTCAATTTTCCTTTTTCCTATTTTCATAGGAAGTAATTTATTAAACTGTCTAAATTAAAGATAATATGCTTTCTAAATTTTTAATAATTGTTTCATGCCTTTTAGAATTTTTCTTAATTCTCCTCAAGGTACTTTATGGCCTTAAGGTGTATTTTTCACATTTCCGCCAATAAATTTCCTTTAATTTTCTTCATGTTTTCCTTAAAGCATAGACTAATCATATATCATGTGGAGATCAAAATCTTCATAAATGGACATTTTTATTATTGTAATATAATATTCCAGATAATAGTTATCTGGGTATTACAAGTCAAGAACAAGAACTAGTGGTAAGATCATCAACCTTCTCTTGACATTTTGGAAATTCTGATTTAAAAACCTAGATTTTGTAATCTGAGGCAAACTCAAAGAAATGAGTGGAATTTGGTAAATCTGGGTTTACCAACGTGTTCACAACTGAAAATGGAGTGAGAATTTATTGGTGGATGAATTTTTAAGTGTGTTTTGGAAAATAAAATCATAAGCTCCATAAAAACATTGAAACTGCCAGTTTTGGGAAGTCTGGAGTCAGTCGGCTTGCATGCATGTTTTGATTGATCAAATGGACTTATAAAATTTTGAAAATATTTTGGGAGATAGAGGACATGCATAGCTTTAAAACAATGAGTATTTTGTATTTTTAGAAGCTCTAGTCAGAGAGAAATAAATTGTACAAAATGACCTTACGTTTTGGAAGCAAAAACTGGGCAGTGAGCTTGTATATGGAATTTTAATGGGTAAATGAACCCATAAAATTCTAAAACTTTCCAGAATGAAAGAGAACTCACATAGA
Organism: Acacia confusa; assembly: GCA_037074495.1. Lineage (NCBI taxonomy): Eukaryota > Viridiplantae > Streptophyta > Magnoliopsida > Fabales > Fabaceae > Acacia > Acacia confusa. The sequence continues at coordinate 15,924,995 of CM073514.1, forward strand.
TTTAATTTGATACATGGTTTGTAATTTTTAAAGCTGTGTGTAGTGAGATATGAATTTTTAAAGATCAGCTATGAATTCTCGAAGCTTAACATGACAATTAGTGGCAACGAAAATCCTGGGAATAATTCGACAAGTTCTTACCTTTGTAATTATTTTTATATGAAAGGGGACTTGTCTAGGAACATGTGAGAGTTGACGGCACATTAAAATGATTTTTGTGCAATTAATTAAAAATAATTGAATTTTCTGGACTGCTAAGATAGTGACAGAAAAGACTGAAAGTAACAAGTTTAAGTTACTTAATTAAACCCTAATGAAATAAGGGTTAAAAAGGAAAATAAACATTCATTTTCCGTGGTTCTAAAGGTAAGGTTATGTCCTTAGGGCCACAAGGAGAATGAAGAAACTTTAAGCAACTCCGAAGGTTGGCGAAAGAGGAACCTGGGTATGGATAGTAGTCCTTAAAAGGTAGTAGGCTTACCTTACTTACATGTATTTGATATTATTGCTTATGTGTATCTGTATGATTTCTATACTTGCTTGTTATGTGTAACATACTTGAATGTTTGAAGCTCTGTTTATGATTATGCTATGGCCATGAGTATGATGCATGAAGCATTGAGCATGCAGAAATGTCATTATGTTAACATGAGCTTGTGCAAGGCAAGTATATCATACATTAGCATTTATCTTGCATGCACTATGTAACATCCTATTTTTATAAACGTTTTCATAGTGTTTCTGATCAGAGTTGAGCGTTGAAAATTTTTTCAAAATAAAGAGTAACTGAATAATATTGTCTGTAGTGTATCAAACTGAACATTCAATAGTACATTCATCCGAGTGCTTGTAATACCCCAAAAATCCTATTTAGCATAGCCACTATATTTTGATAGAAAACACCTATTTAAAATAGGTGAATATGTGGTCTCAAAACTAGTGAAATAATTACCTTATTTCCTAAAGGTAACTTCTCATGAAATTAGGAGGAATAAAGAGCTAAAAAATTCCTAAGTGAAGTTATGGGTTACAAAATACTCTGAAAATGTTATAATAAATCCTAAGAGGCAACTAAATATTTGTTAAAAATTAGAAAGTATGTTGTCTCTAATGTAGATAATTAGTGAATATTAAAAACAATTATGGGGCAAGTGAATTTTTATTAATTAAGTTAATTTCATAATTAGTCATAATTAGTCTTGGGACTATCTAAGATCAACAAATTGAAATATTTTAACTTGATTAAGTATTAAAAAGGGGTCAATATAAGTATCAAATGAATTTTTAAAGATTGTAATTGGTTTGATAATCAATTATAATTTTGGCAATTAAGTCTAGTAACCCCTAAAATACTATATTAGTAATAGTAACCAAGAATTAATTAATTCTCCCTTCAACTAATAAAAGTGGTGAAAATTACTAATTAAAGAGTGAAGAGATTATATTAACCCTTAATCTTGAGTCCTTGTGAGATTAATTGACCAATGAGAGATTTTTCCTTGAGTTTGTAAGAATATTTAAAAACATCAATGGATAATAAGAAGGAGAGGGGGGAGGGACGGATTGCTTGGGCTTGAAGAAGAAGAAGTTGTGTCATTAATTGATCAAGGCACATAAGTCAATTGCTTGTGGGAGAAAATTAGAAAACTTGAGGAGCAAGTTGTTTGACTTGGGGAGCAAGTTGTTACCTAATGAGATAAAATTAGATAAGAACCTATAGAAAATAAATCATATCTTGAAATATTGGAACTAAATATTAAAAGTAAATACATATTTGGAATTAGTGAATTATGAGCTTCAGCTTGGCTATTCCCAAAGTTATTTTCATATACTTTTAGGATTCATACCTAAGTAAATCACCATAAATCTAATCATAAAATTAGTATTTCAAAAGTGAAATTGGATTTTGAATTAAAACACCAACTTACACCTAACTAAATTAGCATTTGGGTGAAATTAAGACAACTTGGGAAAGAAGTAAGGTAACTTGGGGAGGAAGCAAAGGAACTTGTTGAAGAAGGAAGGGGGAGGACGAATTGGGGTGTAATACCCGGATAACTATTATCTAGAATATTATGTCACAATAATAAAAATGCCTATTTACAAAGATTTTGGCCTTAACATGTTATGTGATTAGTATATGTTCAAAGGAAAACATTAAGAAAATTAAAGGAAATTTAATATCGGAAATGTGAAAAATGTGTCTTAAGGCCATAAAACATCCTAAGAAGAATTAGGAAAAATTCTAAAAGGCATGGAATAATTATTAAAAATTTAGAAAGCATATTGTTCTTAATTTAGACAATTTAATAAATTATTTCCTATGAAAATAAAAAGAAGGGAAATTAAAAAGTATTCTAAGACTAAGATTGACTCTATGATTTTTGATAATTTGCATGGAAGTTGAATTATTAATGTTAATAAAATTGTTGTGAGAAAATGATTAGTTTTAATTAAGAAAATTATTAGAAATTATTAAAGGATTAATTAAGTAATTTTCAGGAATTTTATAAGATTATAGGAATTTAGGAAACATGAAAAATAAAATAAATATAAATAAGTGTTATTAAGGGCCGAAATTTTTGGCCTAATTAAATAATTAATAGGGGATAGGATGTAATCTTGGGAAACAAAGATCAAAGGCTTAGGATTATTCAAGAAATTATAAGGGCCTAAATCCATGTAATTATTTATGGACCAATAGGAAAATTTGGGAAAAATAAATGTAAGATAAATAGGATATTATGGTAAATGGAAAATATATATGTGTGTGTGTGTGTGTGTGTGGGCGGAAAATTTGGAGGGATAAGAATGAAATAAGATATTTGTAGAATAATAATATTATAAGATTAAGACATGTGGTAAATAAATAATATTATATTAATAAAGAGTGAACAGGATAAATGACCACGGATAGAAATAAAACCCTATCTAGAAAACCTTGAACTAAGTTTTTAGGGTCAGAGTATATTATGAACAAGCGAATTTTTATCTCAGAGTAGATTGTCTCCGAAGTCATTTCTGAAACTGATAGCGAATACCGAGGATTTTCGACAGGTAACAGAATGTTCTTAATGGGATCAAAAATTTAGTTAAATTAAATAATTTAGAAAAGGAAGAAAAGACCTTTAGGACATAGCTTCCGGAATTTTAAGACTCTCCAAAATTTCGCAATCAGGACACCGAACCAGGGATTTTATCTGATAAAGCAAGATGACATAAGCATGATGATGTCATCAATTTTGTCTTCTTGTGGGGGGCGGGGGGGAGGTCGGCCAAAAGGTGTAGGGCCAAGATCAAACCACCTCAACAAAATGCGATCCGACGGTCAGAATTCAACCAGATAAAGTTCAATGAAATTACGAAATTGCCATTGAGATTTTCTATAAATAGCCCTTCATTCCTCTTCATTCTTCACCAATTCACTCACAATCCTAGAGAGAAGTTAGAGAGAGAAGCTCTGGAAGAGGAGTAAGAAGTTCATAACAAAGCTTTGAGTAAGTTTCTCAGTCCCTAGTTTTTAGTTTAAGTAGTTCTTTCGGTAGTTATAGTAGAATTGCTAGAGTAGTCTCTAATTTTTCAAGCTATCTTAGATATCATGTTTTAGGACTAAATATGATATTTATCTCAGAAATCTGTTAGGGGAAAAGTTACAGCAAAATTTTGAGAGTTTAAAGTCAAAATAGCGAAGCTCTGGCAAAATTCCACTAAGAGATCAAACTAGGGGCAAAATGGTAATTTGTACCTAAAATGTCTGTTATGATCTTAAATATTCATATCGGTGATGTTATCCCTATAGGGTACCCGAAATCACGAACCGCTGTTTCCGCTGTCACCGCTGTCGTGCCGCTGTCAAACGTGCCATAATTTGACGAAAGTGACAGAAACCATCAACGGAGGTATGGACGCGTATTGTAACCTTAACACTTATGCTACTCATATACATATATGTGATAGACATGTTTATATACTGAGACTCTGTCTAGGGTTGTCAGTTATACATACAGCTTTATACGGGTTATAGTCTTGATAACGCCGTTGGGTTTTCCTAGACTGAGGACACGATGGGCCATCGTGGCACTGGTTATGTGCAAACATGTTGTGGGACTTTACATACTGCTTTATGCTTATGTTTTGTCGATATTGTAATCATGCATCTGCTGTGTGCTTATGTAATGATTTACTGTTGTTATGTGTTTATGATTGCTATTGTCCATATACTATTTTATTTGAGCATAAGGTTAACCGTTACCTGAGATCCAAATGGAAATTGGATCTCAGCTGTAGCTTCAAGTTCGGGAGGGTCAAGGTGTGAAGATAGGGGCAAGCAGACGATGTAGGATGCAAGACGAAGTTTTTATGTTCCTAGTTTATGTATTTGTCTTCTTTTGGGTATTGGAGGACTGTATTAGAACAATTACACTGTGGTTATATAACTTAAAAGGTTCAGTTACTCACATGCTAGAATGTTCGACTATGATCACTAGTTTTCTTTAAAAAAAAAATTACGTTGTTTTCAAATGGGATGTTACATGGGGGAGGTGGATGGGTGAGATCTATGCTTCTTTTCCAAGTCAAATGTAAGGGTTAAGATTAATTGAAGATTGCTTGGTGGCTACTCATTGTTTGGCTATAAATAGGGGTCTTAGGCAACACAAACTCCTCACCAATTCATCAAGCCTCAACCGAAAATTTAGAGAGGGAGGGAGTGAGAGGAAAAGCTCCAAGAGCAAGGAGCAAGGTTCTTCAAGAGGTAAGGAAGTTCTTAGTCTTTTAGTTCTAGTTCTTAGTTTTTGTAGTAGAAATGCTAGGAAAGGTTGTTTTGATCTTCAATCTTCCAATTCTAGTTTTATTTTCATTTTTTATGAGTTCCACTGTCTTTACTTCGAAAAATTGATGAAGAAGAAGTTATAGCAAAATTTTTGGAAGATTATGATCAAAATAGCGAAGCTCTGGCAAAATTTCATCGATTAGCGATTTCTGGAGCCAGTAGCAAAAACGTTGGTATTTTATGAAGAAAATGATGTTCTAAAATTATGAGAAAATTCATGGTGAAAGTAGACATATAGGGCTTTCCAAATATACCTATAGTGTGTCAATTGAAGTTTTGTGCAAGAAGATATAAATTCCAGAAGTTAAGCTATATTTTCTGGGTGAAATTCTGGGCAGCGGTTTGAAATGTGGAAACTAGGAATTATCCATGAGTTCTGGGTAAGTTCCAGTATTTTTCCTCAAAAGTAGAGATCTTAAGGATTCCGGGAAATTTTACAGATCCTCATTTCGATTTTTCTAGAATTAGTTATGAATTTTTGAAGTTAAGCGAAATTCTGCCCAGAAATGCTGGATCAGCGTTTTTCCGAAAATTTAGGGAATAAATTGGAAAATAAATCCATCAGGGGTAAAATGGTCTTAAATAGCCAAAATATCTCTTGAAATAATATTTGTGAATTAATAGAAATAAAATTACCCTTATAGGATATCTGTGATCGCTTTCTGTCAAAGCATACCGAAAGTCATCAACAAAGGTACGTTTGCGTACTAGTAATACTAACTATGATGGTTATTATATGTGTATATGTGCTATGTGTATGGTATGTTTATATGAGATAGCTGTTAGCTCTGTGATATGTTCATGTACTATTGTTATGATTATTTTTGCTGGGTTGGGATACGCTTGCTATGTGTGAAATGCTTGGTGCGAAACACTTGCTAAGTGTGAAACATATGTTAAGTGTGACATATCTGCCAAGGGGCTTATATGCCAGGGATACATTTGTCTGAGTACTCATAAACTGCTAATGTTGTGAATATTCGTAACCCATATATGACATATATAAACATGAGGTTAACCGTTACCTGGGGTCCGTATGCATGAGACCTCAACTCTTAACATAGCGTTAGGGTCAAGAGAACCAAGGATGGAGGACATGGGGAAGCGTGAGTAGCATGCTTAGAGACCCGGCTGGAGATTTCCTTTTGACATTCCGGTGGAAGCCTTTCTATTATTGTTTTACTTCAGTTTTGAACCACGCGGTCACTATACCGCTATTGTATCCAGCCAGACTTATAGCATTTTGAAATACAAGTACCAGTTACTCTTCCGCTCAAATGCTCTACTGTGATGATTTGAAATGATTTTGAAACAAAAATAAATTATTCCGCTTTTGAAAATTGGAATGTTACAGTGCTAAATACACCTAAGTACAAAATAACGTCTCCGCTTGGTTCTTATGTCTGCTCCTTACCCTCGTCGTTGATTATGGTTCCCTGGGATCCTGAAGCTAAGGTAAGAGCTGAGGTCCAATACCCATCGGACCTCAGGTAACGGTTAACCTCATGCTTATGCAAACAGTATATGACAGGTATCACATAATAAGTACACAATTATAACTTTCAAAATCATATCAACATGTAAGGCAATAACATAACATAGCCACTGCAATATGTATATTACCCTAGTCTGCATTATTCACCAGTGCCACGATGGCCTATCGTGTCCTCAGCGCTAGGAAAACTCAATGGTGTTATCAAGACCATAATGTAACACCCCAAATTCCATGCTTGAAAATTGTGTCGGTTAACACTTAGTTTTGGGAAAGTCAACAGAGTTTGAGGTACTACAGCTTAGAATACTGCGGAAACGGATAACGTGCGCTAATATTCAGACAATGAATATTTGATATAAAATGCCCAGACATATGATGATGCCCCGACATAAGCTGGTATATTAAAAATTTTCCCGAAGGAATATTTATGTGATACAATCCAAAGCTTTTTACAATTACAATTCTTACATGGTAATCATACAATCTTCAACCAAGCTGTAGCTAGACTTGGGGCAATAAACCTAACTCAGTTAATCAAACAGTTTGACCAGGTAGGTCTCTATCATGGGAGTCTCACCGAGTTCACGGCGACTTATTGACTGACCCACATAGACTAGCCCTGCCTTCGGCACCAAACCGTTTGGGATAACCTTGTTAAATCATGTCAGAATGAATACTCTGAGGACGCTCTTCCGGCATTTGCTTTGACCAGTGACCCTTCCCAGCTCCGTCCACTAGTGCCTTCTCACAGCTCCATCTACTGGCACCTTCTCTATCCCGGTTTCTTTCCTGAACTGTTCATTAAGACTGAGGTCCAATGCCCATTGGACCTCAGGTAACAGTTAACCTTATGCTTAAGTATAACAGTATATGTATGATAGATATTCATTTACAATTTAGCATATAACTATACATAGCACATAGCACATGTCATAGTTCACATCACAACAATACCTCTACATAACACATAGCCCATGTAAGGTCCACATAGTTTGCACATAAACCAGTGCCACACCCCGGAGCGTGTCCTCAGCGCTAGGAAAACATCCATATGGCATTACCAAGACTGTAACTCGTTTTCACATAATAGCTGAATGTATAAACAGCGACTTAAGACAGAGTCTTAATCACGGTGCATGACCCAAGACCCAGTCTTGTCCACGACTATATGAATCATCACATCGCATATAAAGCATACAAGCAGTATAAGAGTTAGAGTTACAGTATGCGTCCGTACCTTTCACTGGGTAACTGTCAAACGTCTGACGTTTGGATCTGGCCCTGGACCTCTCGGATATCCTAATATATCACCATATCACTTAGAATAATATCCTAAGATATACTTCCACCTCTATTTACCCATCTACCCTTGGTGGATTTGTTATTTATAACTTTGCCCTTACATTTATTTAAAAACGTACTGCAGAATTTTCTGGACAGATTTTTTTGGTAACTTTGAAAAATCATAACTAATTCTACGAAAATTAAAATGAGGATCCGTAAAATTCCTCGAAACCCTTAGGATGTCTATTTTTGAGGAAAAATATTCATTTTCACCCAGAATTAGTGAGTCATTATCAGTTTTTACGTTTCTCAACGTTGCCCAGATTTTATTCCAGTAAAAATGGCTTAACTTCAAAAATTCATATTTCCTTGACCAGAGATCAAAATGTTTCATATTTTATATGTTTGGAAAGCCCTACATGTCTACTTTCTTTCTGGAAAATTTCATGATTTTATAACTTCATTTGTTACATAAAATCATAGCATCTTTTTCGCTGCCTGTCTAAGATTTAAGAACCGAAAATTCTACAACTGTCACAATCTTAATCCAAGGACTTCCAAAAATTATTTCCTACCATGTTTTTACCTCTTCAAGCATTTTTCAATGCAATGAGGCCTAAAAACAAGTATAGGAATTTATTCTCTAATTTTCTAGATTAAACTAACATTTATACTAAGAACTTATAAAAACTAAAGATTAGAAATTTAAGAACTAGAACTTACCTCTTGAAGACTCTTGAACTCCTTCCTCCTTCTTGCTTCACTCTCCTCTTAAACTCTCCAATCTTTGGTATGAGTTTGGTGTGAAGAATGAAGAGAGGAGAGCTCTCTATTTATAGCAAATTAATGGTTAACTTTCTAACAACTTTTACTTGATCTAATCCCTTAGATCTAACTTAGGAAGGAAATTAAAATCTCATCCCTACACCTATATATGAACATGCGACCTCCTCTCATTTTTCATACACATGTGCTCTTGTGATGTCATCTTGATGACATAATCAAGGCTTAGGTGTCATTGTTGACTTTTCAACACTAATTAGCAATTCTTGATTATCATGTTAATCAAGTGTTTACATGCTCCTTAATTATATTTTTCCATCAGCTAACTCAATTATATGAAGATTTAGACTTAATTACTTAAGATATTATTTCATTCTCTTTGACTTAATTATTTTTAAATATAATTAGCCCTCTTTTAATTTGTCTCTAATCATCTTGAAGAATTGTACAACTAATCTCAATTAGTGCAAGCTTATTCTATTAAGGATATTTGTAATTTACTTAATATACCTCTTAATTATGTTAAATTAATTAGCAACACTCTTTATGCCAACCTTGACCCTCCATTGGTCATTAATATCAAATTAGGGGTTTCATATAATTAACTTTGGATATTCCCTTTTATTCATGTTTAAACAATCAACAATTAATTACTTATTTAATCACTTACTAATTGTTGACAATTTTCTTAATTAGGATTAATTATTTTCTCACAACTATTTTACTGAAATTGATAATTTATGCATTATGCAAAATATTAAAAACCATGGGGCAATTTATGTTCCCCAAAATGATATTTAATTTTTCCTCATTATTTCCCAAGGAAAATAATCTCATAAATTACCTAAATTAGAGACAACATACTTTCTAATTTTTAATAAATATTTAGTTGCCTCTTAGGATTTTATCATAATTTTCTCAGGGTATTTTATGACCCACAAATATTTCAGGGACCTATTTGCAAATTATCTAATGTTTTAGGGACCTTTTCGCACATTATTTAATCTTAGGAGAAATTGTTCTAATAATAAGGTAAATTCAATACAAGGTGTTTGAGACCTCATATTCACATATTTTCAATAGGTATATTCTACCAATTTATGATATTTACCCTAAGTCAAATTTTAGGGTATTACACAAAACCCGTATTCAATCCAATGTCCAAAGAGCAAATTTCAAAAACAGAGTTTCAGCATGTGCATACAACTATCATATATAAGCATATCATAAGCATAAGAGTTAGTATTACAATACGCGTCCGTATCTGAGTTTTGGTACGTTCCGTTGGTCAGATAAACGATCTCTGATATCCTATAAGGGTAATATCGTCCCAATTAATTCCAAACATTATTCCAAGAGATACCTTGGCCACAAATGATAATTTTACCCTTGGTGGTTTTATTTTTCAATTATTTCCTCACAATTTCAGAAAAAAACGTTGGTTCAGCATTTCTGGGCAAAATTTTGTCTAACTTTGAAAAATCATAACTAATTCCAGAAAAATCGAAACGAGGATCCGTAAAATTTCCCGAAATCCTTGAGATCTCTACTTTCGAGGAAAAATACTGGAATTCACCCAGAATTCACAAAAAATTCCCAGTTTCAACATTTCAAACCTCTGCCCAGAATTTTCCCCAGAAAACGTAGCTTAACTTCTGGAATTTTTATCTCTTTGCACAGAACTTCAAATGACACACTCTATACATATTTGGAAAGCCCTATATGTCTACTTTCACCATGAATTTTCTCATAATTTTAGAACATCATATCCTTCATAAAATATTAACGTTTTTGTTACTGGCTCCTGAAATCGCTAACCGATGAAATTTCGCTAGAGCTTCGCTATTTTGATCATAATCTTCCAAAATTTTTTGCCATACCTCTTCTTCATCAGTTTTTCAAAAGAAAGGCAATGGAAAGCATAAAAACATGAGATTAAAACTATAATTGGAAGATTAAAGATCAAAATAACATTTCCTAACATATCTACTACAAAAACTAAGAACTAAAACTAAAAGACTAAAATCTTCCTTACCTCTTGTAGAACCTTTCTCCTTGCTCTTGGAGCTCCTCCACTCACTCCTTTCTTCTCTAATATTTCAGCCTATGCCTTGGAGAATTGGTGAAGAATTTGTGAAGCTTATGGCCTCTATTTATAGCAAAACTTGGGTTAACTTCCAAGCAACTTTCAATTGATCTTAGCCCTTGATTTTACCTTGGCAAAAAAGCTTTAATCTCCCCCCTACACCACACCTCAAACCGCCCTTCTCCCCTCTTCCCCTTAGGTTTTTGCTTCATCTCTTATTTTCCCCCAAATGTTAATTTAGTTAGGTACAAGGTGGAATTTTTATTCAAGATCTAATTTCACTTTTGAAATCATAATTTTATGACTAGATTTATGGTTATTTTAAACTTCCTGAAACACTTAGGTATGAATTACAAAAGTGTACGAAAATGACTTTGGGAATAGCCAAGTTCAAGCTCATAATTTTCGAGTTTCAAATATCTACTTATATTTAATACTTAGTTTCAATATTTCAAGATATGATTTAATTTCTATAGATTCTCATTCCCTTGTATCTAATTAAATAACAAACTTGCTACTTAAGTTTTATTTTGGATTTCAAACCTTTATTCATTTTGGCTTAATCTTGACTTTCCTTACTACACACACACACATACACAACTTTTAAACACACACACTCACAACACACACACACACACACACACACACACCACCTTCTCCCCCTTCTTCTCTCTTCTTTATCCTCTTCCAATTCATTAAATGCAAAGCCTCTAAAGTCTTCTTATCTTCTTCCATACTCTATTAGCCATTTATTATCTAATTATCCATGTGTTTGTATGTCTATTTAGAACAAATTCCCTCTTCTTGTTGCCTAAGTAAAAACCATCCTTCCCCCTTCATTTTTATTGTCAATTTATGTTTTGATGTTCTCACACACTTTAGAAGAAAAATCTCTCATTGGTCCAATTAATTTCACAAGAATTTAGGATTAGGGGTTAATATAATTTCTTCACTCTTAAATTAGTAATTTTCGCCATTTTTATTTAAAAGGGAGAATTAATTAATCCTTGGTTACTATTGCTAATATAGTGCTTTAGGGGTTACTAGGCTTAATTACCAAAATTTGACAAGGGTTCTAATTTAATTTTGATGATTAACAACTTCTTGTATGCTACTCTTAGCTTCTAAATATCATTTGGTCTTTGATTAAATTGATATTTCCTTAATTATGACCTTTACAAATTAATTATTAACTAATTTCAAAAATTATTAAAGTATCTCAATTATTGCAATTCCAACTACCCAATAATTGTTACTAATTTCCTCTAATTGATTTTATCATCCTCTAATGATTTTAATTGTTGAAATGGTAGAATCATGATTATACTAAATTATGATAATCTTAGGATATTTTATGATCCTTAATAAGATTTAGAAAAATTAGTCTCTAGGCTTCCTAATTCCAGGGAAAATTGCCTAGGAATAAAAATAAATTCAACACCAAAATTTGAGACCACATACTCACCTATTTAAAATAGGAATTATTTATGAAAATATGATATTTAGGATAGATAATTATCCGGGTATTACACACTGTATTGGTATTATCTATTACTGAGATTTCTCAGAATCTCACCCTCCACTACCAACAAATAGTTAAGTGAGCACTGGAGAGAAGTGTTGCATAGGGTTCAAGGAAGGAGCGTTGCTTGAAGATGACCCAACAGAAGGATAGTTCAAGAACCGAGGGGTGACAATGATTCAATGTGTTTAATTTTCACTGTCGTTAATGAATGTAAAACGTTTGTAAAGGGGTATAAACCCTAGAAATACTCCCTTTATGTAATCAAATTTAAGTTCCACTATATCAGTATATCAAATATTTTTTATTTTGCCACATTGCTATGTAAGCTTATAGGTAAGAAAGCCGGCACCAGGGCGGGAGTTACAGAGAGAGAGAGAGAGAGAGAGAGAAGAATGGAGATAGAAGGTGATATAACCTGTGAGTTATTAACAACATGTGAGTTCGAGCAAAATACAATTAACAACATGTGAGGGATTTGCTTTTTGATTCCTATGTCTCTCTCTTACAAGCATTTCCCTTTTATTCGAAGCCTCTTTTGATCAATTTAAGTGCCATTTCAGTAGGATCCAAAAGGGGTTGCTCTTTCAAAACAAAGACTTTTACGGGAGGAGTTGAAGGAGAAAAGATTGGAGACATGTCAATTGGAATCCTATCAGGCACTATTGGACTGCAAGGCCCTATCTTGAGTGATGGGTACGTAACTGCCAATAATATAACGATTACTTGGATATTAAAGGATAAACGAAAGTGAACTGCCACCAGGGGACTTAGGTGGAATTGAAACAGTACGTACAACTCCAGGCACCTTTTGGAGCATAGATGCTGAAGAGTAATTATTTTGACCATAAGAAAAAGCGGATTGGTGTGAAAAGATGGAATGCATGGACAGATCTAACTATCTGTCAATGTCAGTCTTCATTTCCGAAGAAGACGGTTGCACTGAGTTACATACTTACATTCTTCTACCTTTTATTCTTTCTTGGAAAAGACTTGCTTACATATCCGGTTCCACCTAGGAATCGTAATCACGCGCCTGTAGTTCCGTCATTTGGAGTCGCTTTCTGGACCTAGTTCGGAAGGCTAGAAAAGCCTTCCTACGTCTCGGGGCCTAGGGCCATTTGATTTTTGCACTGGATTTTTAATTAACACCCCAACAACCATACTTAAATTAGCATTTTCCCATTACTCAATGGGGAAATTCCTAGCACATAATTAATCTACAGTCTTCGTTTAGAGATGACAATGATCAAATCTGTTTTGATATTATTGGATATAATATATTCTATATCAAGAAAGCGAAAAGCAAAAGGTAGAATGAGGATTATAAGAACTAAAATTGCAATGACTTTTTTACTGTTATGTTTTTAATAGTTTCTTGATGTAAAATGAGAATAATATTCTAACTATCAATTTATCATTTTAAAATTACAAAATAAAAATTTTTATTTCAACAGATTAATTAAATATTGCGGTGCGATGGCATTTAGTGTGGTATACTAGTGTTTCAATTGGCGTGAGTCATCGAAGGTTGCTCCACCTGATGGCAAGATTAATATATGTATGTTAACACTCTTGATGGGGACACACAAGACACTTTCTAAGTCATAAGCTGATGAAAGTTTTTGAAGTTAATGTGGGTAGGATAGTAGTGGGAAAAGTAATTTATTTGCAATCTAACTTATAAAAAAATAAAAGTGAGTAAAAGTTAAATTGTGTAATGTGATTTATACTTGGCTTGGTGGTAGCATAAATAACTTCTGTGAAATTGAAATTTGTTTAGCATGTCGGTAGTTTAAGTGGTTTTTAAGATAATTATAAGAGAAAAATTAAAATTAAAATTACAAAAAAGTAAAAAAATGCTAACTTCGAAAATTTAGCAAGAAAAAAAGACAAAGTGCGTAAAACAGAAAGCTGCAAGCAATAAACTATAGAGTGAATATGAAGGAAAAATGTTTGGAAGAGGAGATGGAAGAGGAAGAAAACCACTATTGAAGGAGCGAAAACGAAGATGAGCAAATTGATTTGGATAAATCACAAGAGAAAGAAACATACCCAAGCTATTGAATGTCGGATGAGTAGAGCAGATCCAATCACACATCCACACTCCTAATTTCCCTAGCTCGACCTTCGTTGAATGCAAAGATCGGCCACAACAGTCCGGCGGTGAGAGAGAGAAAGAGAGAGGCCAGGAGAAAGTCACAGCCATACCCACACAGCTGAACTGTGGTGAATCTTGACTGAGTGCAGTTGCGGACCTATGACAAGAATTGAGAGTAGAGATTAGATGAGAGACAAGGCGGAGAGATTGGGATTGTCAATGCTCACTTAAAAAGGGGAAGAGAACAATACATAAGTAGACGAGCTCAGACAAGGTGGGTAAATGAGGTTGTTGACAAATTAATGCAGAAAGCTCAGGCTATAAGATGAGAGGTGCGAAGATCTGGACATGGCGATCCATGCTCTGCTTTAGGCGATAAGACGAGTGTTGTTGAGAAATAAATAACAGATATAAATGCACAATTACCAACCCATCAACAAGCTGATAAGCTCTGAAAAGCTTCTCAAATAAACTCTTTTTATCACAATTGGACTTATTTTATGCCAAACATGTAAAAAAAATTAAAAGCCCCCAAAAAGGCCCATCTAAATGGTCAAACACACGATTTGTTGTCCAAAAAACTATACCAAACATGCTCTATAGTTATTGGATTTTACAATTTGTTCGAATTTTAATTTTAGGATTTGTAGTTTAAAACAAATATGTGGTTTTGGTCTTTATAGTTTTTATGGACTTGAATTGACTTTAAGTATATGAATCAATATTAAAAATCACACTACAAAAAAAGGTCATTTTGTAGCGGTCATAAAAAACCGCTACAAATACAAGTATTTGTAGCGGTTTCCAAGGAAACCACCACAAATTTGTAGCGAAAAACTCCCGCCAAAGCCCTTGCATGTTGGAGTGGTATTTTGTAGCGGTTTAATAATGAAAAACCGCTACAACTTTGGCACCAACTTGGCGCCTTATGGCGGGAATATTTGTAGTGGTTCATTTGTCGCGGTTCATATTAAGAAACCGCTACAAATTTGGTGCCAGAGCTCGCGCCAAATTTAATACAATTTTTGTCACGTTTATATTTGTAGCGGTTAGTGGTTACTAACCGCTACAATCAAACGAAAAGATGCAATCTTGTTGCGGTTTTCATATAGCGCTACAATAAATGCGACAAATAACTACAATTGGTAGTGGTTTTGTCCATAACCGCTACAAATTTGTAAAGTATATATAGGGTTGCCGTACATCAAACAAAAAATATATAAAACGAGAAATTACCGAATCTGCATTGTCACTGAAGGAGCTAACTCGGCTTGGTAAACGAAGACATGTGGATATCTGCGGCCCTCATCTCTTTTATTGAGAGATGAGAGTGGCAGATATTTGCCTTTCTCATCCTGTAGCCGGAGCTAGCTCTTCAGTGACAATGGAAATTTGGTTATTTCTCATACCTGATCACTTATATTCTTCTTAATATCGTCTAACAAGCAACCGATGGTTGGGTTTTTATTGTAGCCACCTTTCTTTCTGTAAAATAACTTTGATGGAAATGAGTTAGTAAACATCGGTAAACCTTTTCAGAGAGATCGGTCGCTACATGGAAACCCAATCTTCACGGGCTTGTTAGACTATTTTGAGTACACTGAACAAAATATATATATATATATATATATATTTATTTATTTATTTAAATTTTTTTACCAAACTAATTGATGTATTAGTGAAACTAATAAATCAATTAGTTTGGATTTTTTTTAATAAAATTCAAATTAGTAGCAGTTAATGGAGAAACTGCTACTGAAGTTGAACTGTCAGTGATTTTGTAGCGGTTATTGTAGCGGTTACTCATAAGCACTACTGAATTTGAACAGTCAATAAATTTAGTAGCAGTTATGGTAGCGGTTATTATAAACCGCTACAAAATATTGCATTTTGTAGCGGTTCTTGGAGTATAACCGCTACAAAATGGCGTGGTTTAACTGTACACCCACGTCACTTTCTCCCACCTTTGTCCTTTCATTTTAACTTTTCTCTCACCTTTGTCCTTTTCTTTCACTTTTATTTGTATGATAAAACTCAAACTTTATGGCTAACGGTGATAAAGGGAAGGGACTTCCACCAGCGAGGAAAGTTGTAAGAGGAAGTAGCAGCAGTTCACATACGAGAGGGTGACGGTGTAGGCCTGCAAATATCCCTCCGCCTCCTCCCCCTTGAGACATTTGAGGATCTCTTCGCTGGTCAGCCAATCCCAAACCTTGAGACAGTAGGAGGAGCACGAGGCCTACTCTTTCGATTAGTGACCTCGATGAAGATGAAGAGATAGATTTTGGCATGCCGACGAGCAAGGCGTAGTAGTTCTTGGACGGCGAGAATGAGCAGAACCAAGGGAACCCTCGACCGTCGTCTTCGCGTTCCACCGGATTTGTGGTGGATGTTGAAGGTAAATGTAATTAATTTTTTCACTAAATTTAAATTTCATTTCCTTAATTTTAAAAGTAATAATATGTTTTTTCATTTGTGCAAAGACAAATGGGAACATCACCAGAAGATCGCTCGATGTTTCCGCGATTACTCTGTTGTAAGGGCCAAAAGTCATGGTCCCCTGGAACACGGAGATGGACCAGCCTGTCGGCAATGTTGGTCACCTGTTCAGCAGGTACCTATCGGAATTGGGCTTGGTTCCCGCTCAACTTCATAAATTGGAGGCAAGTACCGGATAGAAACAAGAATGATGCATTTACAGATATTGTTCAGGTATGTAATGTAATTTCTTAATTTAAATTTACATGTTAATATATAATAGCTAAATATTGTGGTTTATTTATTTATTTACTTTAAGTAGTTAATTAATATTTAAATTATGAAACAGAAAAAGTTTAACGTGGGAGGGAAAGCGAAACGGTATGCGATGCTGAAGGTCAGGGATGGGTGGAAGAACCGAAGGAATCGTCTGTATAACAAAAAGAATGGAGATGGGATGGTTCCTTTGCAGCAGCTGGTCAAGAATGTCCCCGACGGAGTCGACCCAAATGACTAGGCAGGTTTTGTCCAGTATAGGGGGGGTCCAGCCGTAACATCCCAATTTTCACAAGCGGAAATAAATTAACTTTTCATTTAAAATCATTTCAAACCATCAGAGTAGACCATTTGAGCGGAAGAGTATCTGTTATTTGTATTTCAAAATGCCATAAGTCTGGCGGGGTACAATAGCGGTATAGAAACCGCGTGGTTTAAAAGTGAAGAAAAGCAATAATAGGAAGGCTTCTGCCGAGACATCAAAGGAAATCTTCAACCGGGTCTTCTAGACGACCTGCTTGCGCTTCCCCTTGTCCTCCGTCCTTGGTTCTTCCGACCCTGACGCTATGTTAAGAGCTGAGGTCCAATGCATATGGACCCCAGGTAACGGTTAACCTCATGTTTACAAACACAATATATGAACAGCATTTACCACACATCAACAGCAAACAAACTTTCTATCATAACAAATGCATATGTATCACTCCCAGCATGTAACCATATCGCTCCCAGCACATAGACATATCGCTCCCAGCATATGGACACATTGCTCCCAGCATTACAGATACCCTCTAACCTTTATATGCACTTCACAGTACAAACACTCTAAACATACAACACACATACCACATATATGCATAACATAAACATCAGAGTTAGTGTTACAGTACGCAAACGTACCTTCGTTGACGAGCGTTTAGTACGTCGACGATAAAATGCACTTTTGACGGAAAACAGCGGAACAACAGCGAAATGACAGTGGTACAAGATTACTGATATCCTATAATGATAATATCACATTTATCAATATTTGATATCACAACCGGCTTTTGAGGTACAAATTACCATTTTGCCCCTGATCCCCTAATCGGCGGAATTTCGCCAAAACTTCGTTACTTTGACTCTAATCTTCCAGAATTTTAACATATCTCTTACTCCGACATATTTCCCAAAATAAATATCATATCTATCCTAAAACATGATATCTAAAATATACTGGAAGATTAAAGATCAAAACAACGTCTATTCTAAAACTTTAAGAACTACCGAACTAAAGACTAAGGACCGAAGAACTTACTCAGAGCTTTGCTACGAATTTTCCCCGGACTCCTCCTTCTTCTTCCTCTCCCAAATTTCAAAATCCACAAGAGGATTTGGTGTGAGAATTCCAAATGAGAGGGTGGCTATTTATAGAAAATCTCAATGGCATTTTGGTAATTTTGGTGAAATTTGTCTGGTTAAATTTCGACCGTTAGATCACACTTTTGCTAGGTGGTTTGATCTTGGCCTTACACCTCTCAAGGATGATGTCATCCTTAGTCACCAAGGTGATGTCACCAACTTTCTCAAGAAGTTTTCTACCGATAAAGTCCCTGTTCGGTGTTCCAATCACGAAATTTTGTAAAATCTTAAAATTCCGGGAATGACACTCTGAAGGTCTTTTCTTCCTCTTCAGGAATACTGGGTTCTCTTAGCCTTATACTCTCATTAAGGGCATTCTGTTAACTGCCGAAAATCCTCGGTAATCGCTACCGGTTACGGAAATAACTCCGGTCGGCGCCATCTTCGGGATAAAAATCCACTGATTAATAATATACTCTGACTTCTCTCCACTTATCCTCGGATTCTCGCAACGGAATTATTTCCTATTGGTTCTCATTTATCCTGTTCATCTTTTTTATTAATATAATATTCCTTGTTTAACACATGTTTAAATTCTAAATTATTATTATATGAAAAGATCCAACTTGATCCTTATCCCATATATTTATTTATTTTATTTTTCTTCTAATTTTCATTTATATATATATATATATATATATATATATATATATATATATATATTTATTTATTTATTTATTTATTTATTTTAAGTGATTTCCACCTTTTTCTCTTTATCTTATGTCTAGACAATTAGCCATTAATTATCTAATTAATTACTTACTAATTGTTGACAATTTTCTTAATTAGTAATAATTATTATCTCTCAACTATTTTATTGATATTAATAATTTATGCATTATGCAAAATATTAAAAATCATGGGGCAATTTATGTTCCCCAAAATGATATTTAATTTTGTCTTATTATTTTCCAAGGAAAATAATCCCATAAATTATCTATATTAGAGACAACATACTCTCTAATTTTTAATAAATATTTAGTTGCCTCTCAGGATTTATCATAATATTCTCAGGGTATTTTATAACCCACAAATTTACTTAGGGATTTTTAGCTCTTTATCTTTCCTAATTACATGAGAAATCACCTTTGGAAATAAGGTAATTATGACACTAGTTTTGATACCACAAATTCACCTATTTCTAATAGGTATTATTTGTCAATATAATATTCCAGGTAAATAATTATCCGGGTATTACACCAGCTGGACAGGTACATTTTTTAATTAATTATACTATATTTTTTTGAAATTATTTAATTTGTAGTTTGTCTTTATTTATAGTTTAAATGAACTTAATTGCAGGCTCTGTCTCAGAGTAACACCGCAAGTCTAACACATCAAAGGGTGCATCACACGGTGGGATCCAAGATGTTTGCCGTGACCTACAGTAAGCTGGTAATTGAAAGTGAAATAAATTTTTTGTTTAATGATTGGTTGTTTTATTTTTTTACTTGAAAAACTTGTTACTCTTTTAATTTTTTCCGTAAGCGAAGGCGAGAGAGGAGAACCAGCAGACGAACTATGGGGAGTTGTTCACACGCACCCATAGACACCGTGATGGGACGCCGACCTCTGAGGAAGCAGAGCATATTATAGTGAGTGACACAAAATTCTTTTATATATAGTTAATTTAATATATTTAATTTTAATTAAATTGTTTGATTAACAGTTTAATTAAATTTGTGCGTCAGGCTCGGATTGAGCAAAGCCAAGTCGAGCTCCAGTCATCGCTACCCCCGGAGTCACAGGGGTCTGTGGATCCTACAGCCCCACTGAAGGCTGCTGTGGGACCGGTCCAACATCCTGGACGGGTTAGGGTTATGGGCCTAGGCGTGAGGCTAAGCGTTGTCTACGGCAAGGCCTCCGCCTTTGAGGCAGGAACCTCCGGCACGAGAAGGCCACCGCCGGATGACTTAGAGGTGATTATTGCCCAGCGTGTTGTCTAGGAAGTTGCTGTGGAGGTAGCCGCGCAAGCGGCGAGGCAGGCTGCCAGGGAGAGGTAGATGCAGGAGAGATTTGATCGTTGGTATGCTGGACATCAGACCTACATGGCTAGGTGTGCCGGTGCCTTGAACAGGTTGATACCTGACGGTCACTTCACACCCTCCCACGCCATTCATTGATGACAATTCTACCTTGCTTCCAGATCCGTTCATCTATGAGGCTGATGCTGCTACTGGACCTGCTGCTGCTGCTGGACCTGCCGATGTTGTTGCTGGACCTGCTGTTAATGCTACTGATGAAGAGGGCATTGTTACCTCTACTCTTGCAAACGCCCCCCCCCCGAGACAGGACGTGATCAGGCTCCAAATTCTTAGTTTTTTATTTTCACAGACATTTGTTTTCTTTTTAATGTTATTTGGATTGGATTTTTAGACTATAATTTCAATATTTAGAATTCGTTGAACAAAGTTTATGATATTTACATAAAAAGAAATACCTAAATAACTTCTATAAAAAAATTTAAATATTGGACACAAAAAAAAATTGAACAATGTTTGTAGCGGTTATAAACCGCTACAAATTAAAATATCTGTAGCGGTTTACAACCACTACTTATTTCTGGCAGTTAAATTTGAAACAGACCCAAATGTGTAACGGATTTCATTTTGTAGCGGTTAGTGTAGCGGTTGTTAACCGCTACTAGTTTTTAGTGGGCTTTTCAAGTTTTTTTGAATGGCCTTACATTTTGCAGCGGTTTTGGTAGCGGTCAGAGAAACCGCTACTAACATTTGTTTTTAGTAGCAGTTTCAAACCGCTACAAAGAGTTTGTCTAGCGGTTTTTGAACCGCTACAACGTAGCCTATCTTTCATTTAATCAGTATGAAGTCATTTGAAGAGAATTAAATCGTCTCTCTTCAATTGTATTCTATCCTATAATTGTTTACTAAATATGGATAAGTCATTGATTAAGTTGCCGCGCAATTCTCCCGTGTACCTAGCGGTATTGAAAAATTTCTTAGATTTCACCTTCTCCCATGCTAGCATTAATGGGAAGATCTTATGTCCGTGTGGTCGATGCAAGTTTAAGAAGTGACAAATGCGAGAGGATGCTATGGAACATCTTCTTCTCAAGCCTTTCCCGGTAGAATATACATTCTAGGAAGTTCATTGTGAGAAGCATGGTATGCGATATGGGGATAATCTTCCTCAAAGCTCACAAGTAGGAAATATTATAGCTCAAGATCATCCGGTTAATGAAGTTGTTCGCGATGCTTTTGGTGTTCAAGATGACAATTTCACGAGAGAAGTTCAGGGGGTAGAACCTGTTTTCCTCAGGAATGAAGCAACTTGGGAATTTTCAGCCTTATGGATGAGGGTGATCGTCTGTTGTATCAAGGTTATCGGAAATACTCTAAATTATCTTTCCTGATCAAGTTGTACCATATCAAGTGCATGTGTGGGATCACTGATAAGGCAATGTCGATGTTGCTAGAATTGCTACGAGACGTGTTCCCTGACGCGGTCATTCCCACAAACTTCTATGAGGCCAAGAAGATAATTAACAGATTAGGCTTGAACTACGAAAAGATCGATGCTTGCCCGAACGACTGTATGCTTTATTAGGGAGAGGACGCTTGTAGGGAGTCTTGTAAGAAGTGTCACACTTCGAGGTTCAGGATGGTCCAGAAGGGGAAAAAGCAGAAGAAGAAGCCCGCACAGATTCTCAAGTACTTCCCTTTAAAGCCTCGTTTACAGAGATTGTTTATGTCGTACAGGACTGTTGTGCATATGAGGTGGCACGAAGCTGACAAGAACGAAGATGGTAAACTCAGACATCCACGGGATGCTCAAGCATGGAAAGCGTTCGACTCTACCTTTCCAGATTTTGCGGCGGACCCTAGAAATGTCCGTCTTGCTTTGGCGACTGATGGTTTTAATTTGTTTGGGAATCTCAGCACAAGCTACAGTATTTGGCCAGTTGTCTTGATCCCGTACAACTTGCCTCCCTAGATGTGTATGAAACAAAGCTCCTACATTATGTCTATGATCATTCTAGGCAAAAAGGCACCGGGAAATGACATCAATGTGTATCTCCAACCGCTGATCTCGGAGTTGCTCGAGTTGTGGAATGTAGGGGTCGAGACGTATGACTCGCATGACAAGACACTATTCAACATGCATGCGGCCTTCATGTGGACTACTAGTGACTTTCCTGGCCTGGGAACGTTGTCCGGGTGGAATGTGGATACCGGCTTTGCGTGTCCAACTTGCAATTTTGACTCTGATTCTGTGCGCCTTCCCCACAGTTGTAAGTGGTGCTTTATGGGTCATCGGAGGTTTCTGGATGGTACGCACAGGTTTAGGTTGCAACGCAATCGCTTCAATGGGCAACAGGAAAAAAGAGGACCTCCTTAGATTTTATCCGGTGAAGATATCATCGAGCAACTTTAGAACGTTGACTTTGAGTATGGAAAAAGAGACGATCCAGCAAAGGTAGGTACAAAGACCTCCAAGGCTTTTGGTTCTACGCCGCAGCAATGGCGGAAGATAAGAATCTTCTTCACCCTTCCGTATTGGAAAGATAATTTGCTCCGACATAGTTTGAATGTAATGCACATTGAGAAAAATGTGTGCGACAATGTGCTCTACACGATTCTAAACGAACCTAGGAAGTCAAAAGATCATCTTCAAGAGAGAAAAGATTTAAGGGAGATGGGAGTTCGTGGAGACACGTGACCGGATGAGCACGACAGATTTCAGCCGGCAAAATTTACCCTGACAAAACCGAATAAGGAAATCTTCCTCGTGACTTTAAAGAAAATTAAAGTTCCAGACGGGTATTCAAGCAACATTTCCCGATGCATTGATGTGTAGGCTCGAAAGGTTACTGGGCAAAAAAGTCATGACTCACATGTGCTTATGCAACAACTACTTCCACTGGCCATCAAAGATATACTGCTTCTCAATGTGTGGATTGTTTTGGTCGAGCTGTGTTCTTTCTTCAAGAAGTTGTGTTCCAAGGTTTTGACCGTCGACGAGCTTGACCAGCTACAGCAGAAAATCATTATTATGATGTGTCATTTGGAGATGATCTTTCCTCCTTCATTTTTCACGGTCATGGTTCACCTTACAGTACACCTTGTCCACGAAACAAAGCTTGCTGCCCCGGTTCAATACCGATGGATGTATCCTATTGAGAGGTACTCATTTAAAACTAATTACTTTACAATTACTACCTAGTCACACATTTCAGCATTAAATGTCTAATCTTTTTTCATTTAATGCTTCATGGATTTCTTGGTAAACTGAAATCCTACATGAGGAATAAGGAGTGGCCTGAAGGTTCAATTGCAGAAGGTTATATTAGGGATGAGGTCTTATATTTTTACTCCAGGTACTTTGATGACATTGAGATGTCATTCAACCGACCGCCACGTGTCGATGATTGTCTAGAGCCAGAGACAGAGTCCTCAGCAACAAAGTTGTTCATCCCTCATGTTGGTAGACCAGTTGGCGGAACTGAGAACTTCAAACTTCAAACTGACGGCACTTGAGAAGCTTCAAGCACATAGACATGTCTTGATAAATTGCACTAAAGTTAAACCATACCTTCAGTAAGGATTGTGAACAGATATATGATATCCTCAATATTTCCTTACATTTTATGGTCTTATTTGCATGTTTAATTGTAGGGAATTCAGGAGTCATGTCAAGCGTCAACTGAGGATCCAGACACAGATAGCAGCCGAGATTGATAGAAAGGTTCACAGAGAATTCCCGGATTGGTTTAGGAGGAGAATAATGAATGACCATAACCCACACTCACCAGACTTCAAAGCTCTTGCACTCGGGCTGCTTGACCACGCCCAAAGATTTACAGTATACAATGTCAACGGTTTCAAGTTTTGCACCGTTTCACAAGATTAGGGACTGCTGACCCAAAACTCGGGTGTATATGGAACGTTTGGGACGAGGAGTTATGCGAGCAGCAGTGATGGGAACATGCAGTTCAGGGACGTCCCGTATTATGGAAAGCTCCTTGATGTGGTCAAGATAAATTACCAAGGTTGTTTCACTGTGATGTTGTTCAAGTGTTTGTGGACGAATACGACAACGTCCCGGGGACTCACAACTGACGACTTAGGTATCACATCAGTGAATTTCTCTTGGCCGATTCACACTGGTCAGTCTGAAGATGATGAGCTATATATTCTAGCCTCAGAGGCCCATCAGGTTTATTATGTCGCCGATGAGAGGCACAGGGATTGGCATATGGTCATTCACTTAAAGCCTCGGGACCTTTACGACATGGGCAATGCTGATAATGTCGCCTACGAGAGTGAGCCGTTCCAGCCAGCCAGCTTCGAGAATTTCTTCCCTGACGGTGATGACAATTTACCGATAGTTCGATACGTTTTTTAATACATGCTTTGTGAAATAATAACATTGAATTAAAGTGTTTTTTGTGTTCCAACATATTCAACTAAATAGTAACATTTTATCCAAATTTCTTTTTTGCAGGGATCATGACAAAGATTGAGAGCTAGAGAAAAAATTATGCTTATGACTTAATCTATAATCTTTTTTTTTTGTCAAAACATTTCATCTGTAATCATATAATTATATATTTTTTTAAAAAATATTACTTTGTAGCTGACTATTTAATCTGTGATCTTTTCTTTTGTAAAAATTTTTAATAATTTATTAGTAGCGGTTAGAAACTGCTACCAATATCATTTAGAACCGTTACTAATATAATTACCGCTACAAACACTGACGCACAAACCGCTACAAAAAGTAAACGCTACAAAAACGAAACATTAACCGCTACAAAATAGGTACGCGGATACCAATATAAAAACTTCTATCAAACCTCATTTAATACACTCCACTTCCGTTTTCTGCTCTTTTTCTCTCAAACTTCTACATTTTCTCCTGAGCTTCTACATTTTCTCATCGAGATTAATTGTTTTAATAAGGTAAGTGTTGGTAACCCGAATAATATAAAGTAATTATCGTAATGTTTATTATTTCGCTCAACATATGTCTTCCTAATTATTTTTTTTCTGATTATTATTATTTCTGTTTACTCTTCCTCACCAATTATATTGTTTCATTTCCCTTTATACGAATTATTCATATATCTTCACAATTATTATTCTATTTATGTTCACACACATTATTTTATTTATATTAAACCGTAATAAAGTTAAGTTAATTAATAACAATTTATAAATAAAATTCAGTAATAATTTAACTATACGATATAAATTAAAAATATGATAATTAACGAATTTTTATTAAAATAAATTGTTGATAACCCAACATTTAACTAATTAATTATGATAATTAACAAATTTATACTAAAATAAATTATTTGACTAATTTGTTTTTTTATACCTTTTATACGTTTGTAGCGGTTATATAACCGCTACTAATTTAACTAATTAATGAATTAAAAAATTTGTGAATGTCTAGTAGCGGTCTGAAAAATACGCTACATAGTGAAATTTTTTTAAAAAGGGTGGGAATTATTTTTATCGGCAAAATAATGACGGGAGTATTTTGTAGCGGTTTTTAACCGCTACAAATTAATTTCAAAAATATTTCCACCGCCATTATTGGTGAACCTTTTTTGTAATTTTGTAGTGGTTATAAAACCACGACAAATATATCCAATTGTTTGTCGCGGTTTCTACAACCGCTACTATGTCATCACAAGGATGCCAGCTCGTCCACATATAGTGGTGGTTTTTTTGTAACCGCTACAGATACAATAGCGGTTCTTTGTTATGTAGTAATGGTTACTGATAACTGCTACAAATCATCTTGCCATGGTGTATTTTGTAGCAGTTTTTCTAACCGCTACTACATCCGTTTGTAGCGGCTAAAACCGCTGCAAATACGCATTTTTAACTGCTACTAAATGACCTTTTTTTTTTTTTTGTAGTGTCATTAACAGTATATGAATCAGTCTTGAAATTAAGCTTAAGTTTTTAACAAATATAGGACTAAAACCAATTATTTGAAACTGTTTGTATCAAAATCAAAATTTGTTCAAACACTCATAACAGTAATAAACCCAAAGTTTTGTTAAAATTGGTGTTTGATGTAGCTTTTTCAAGATCAAGAAAGATAATTAGAACATATATTTTATTAATCAATCAAGAAACCAACAACAACGTAAACAACCACACAAAGAAGAAAGCAACAAAATCAACAATAAACTTAACATCACCAAAATAAAACTAGTCTTGGCAAAACATCAAAATACAACTTAAAAGAAACTTCCCAGCCATCAGAAATTGCCAGGATCTTCATCATAGAAGGAGGGGACCGTGACACCCACTCTTTCGACACTTCCCCATGAGAGGTACACAACCACACCTGACACCTGTGATAGAAGCTAAATTCAAAGACAAACGCGTTACAAAAGAAAAAAACAGACCTGCACATTCTAAAACACAAGGGAACAAGTCCAAGATGCCTCAGTAAAGCAACCGGCCCACAATAAAGCCTAATAAAGCCCATTTACCTGCCAGAAAATTGAAGATGGTCCAAAGTTCAAGTCTTCTGCAGCGACCTGGTACGTTCGATGCGCAAAAGCATGTCAACTGCAATAGCTCTCGGACAGTTTGCTGATGAACACAACTGTGTCTTCTATTGATGGTAGAATTGAGTACTAAATACGAGTAGCTAAAATGAAATACAAAATAGAATGCTTAACTATGTATTGCATGTGTATTCTAAGCCGTTCACTTGTATGTTGTATGGTCATCTCATAAATAAACCTACTAACATGGCTGCTTATTAAATATATAGTCATTTGGTCCTATTTATAGAGTGGAGAGAAGACATTTTTTGATTCTATGTA
Source organism: Acacia confusa (assembly GCA_037074495.1). NCBI lineage: Eukaryota > Viridiplantae > Streptophyta > Magnoliopsida > Fabales > Fabaceae > Acacia > Acacia confusa. The sequence goes on from CM073514.1 coordinate 15,952,070, forward strand.
TAGGATAAATTGAGAAATTTTTCATACTAGTGTCATGGGGTGCGATTTACATTAAATATATTACTACAAAAAATAGATATTATTTTTTTAGATGACGTCTTTATTTTGAAAAAGAAAGTGAAAAGTAGAGGCGGTGATATTCTCGTAATAAAATGCTTGAAAATTATCAAATAAGTGTCGTAAATATTAGTTTATGATGCCTAAAACTAATTTAGGTGTCCCAAAATATACTTAGGACACCTAAAATTAGTTTTTTGGTGTATGGGATTTTTTGGCCCCCCAAAAATAATTTTGAGACATCTTTAAAGAAATATTTGGTGTCCTGAAATATATTTAGGACACCTATTTTTTTTTTTGACACTTGAGATTTTTTGGCGTTCCAAAATTAAGTTTGGGATGCTTTAAAGAAATATTTGGTGTTCCAAAAATTAATTTCGGAGTCCTAAATTGACGCTTAAATATATTTTGGGACACCAAAAATCAGACTTTTTTTAAAAAAAGAAGTATGCATTTTTGGCGTCCCTGCAAAAGACATCTCTAGAAAAAGGGATATTAATTTGATCAAATTTAGAATGTTAAAAACGTTTTTTATAATAGTGATAGGAATAACTTTAGAAATTTTCGAATTTTATAGTAAAATTTAAGGTTTTTCTTCATTAGAGTAAAATATATTGAAAGTTCTTTATAAATATAATTAGAAGAGATTTTGAGAAAATTATCGTAATAGGGTCTGACAATATAATGCTCAAATCAAACTCAATCAAATATATATTATGACAAATTAGAACCGTGGAATTACCAATACCGAAAATATTTTTAAAATTAATTAAAAAATGCCTCAAGCGGTAACATTATTCATAAATCATCGCGAACGTTTTCAGGATAAACACAATTATTCTCAACAATCCAAAAAATGCCTCATAATAGTCAACAGAAGGAATAAAATATGAGGTAAGTAGAGTCATTCAAAACATCTCAAATTTCTTGCAAAGGGTGGAAAATGTGTTTTGTCGTAGTTTAAAAGTAAAAGGGAGAAACAATAAATTTCAAATTATACTCCTTTTAATATTAATTATAGAACAACAATTATAAGGGAAAATCTCTCAAAAATACCACCACAATTCTAAAATTCCTTTTTATGCAAGCAAATTGGATGAATTTAATGGGGTTGTATTGCATGTAGGCTTTTCTCACTTGAAAAGAAGATCGTAAAATAGAGAAGTAAAGTTAAAGGTTTTTAGTTAGTTTTTCTTTTTTTAATCTTACATATTCTCTTTATTAAAATTTTATAAATTTATTATTTTAATTTTTAAAAAATTCAACGTATAAATTTTTTTTTCTCTCCTCTCCTAAATCCCACGAACTTAGCACCAAACATATTAAAGCTGACTGGCTAGGTGTCGTGAAAAACTTGTGATTTGATGATAACTACCTCTACATTTGTTTCCTCGATCCCCATACAAAATAAAGGGATAATAAAATTTAGCTTTGACAAATCTAATGGCGGATCTTAAGATAAATATTTAGGGGACCAAATGTATAAATTTTTGGGACAAATATATACATTTTAGAACCAAATGTATTAAAAAAAAAAACTATTTACAATAATTTTTATACAGATTTTTTTTTTGGGGGGGGGCATAACCCCCCTTGTCTCTATGATGCTCCGCCATTGGACAAATCATTTATGTTTTGGTTTCCCTCATCCACTGATCCGTCTTAATCCATTTTTCTTACACATAATTTAATAAAAATCTAATCGTTTCATGTGTCTGTCCTCATAACATATTATGCAAAAAAAAAAAAAAAAAATCAACTCAAGTTTACTCCCATCCTAAAAATAAATAAAGTTTACTGTAATCAAATAACATAAACATTTTTCTTAACCAAACCGCAACGTCTTTTAGTTTTAAGAAATGAGATCCTAGAATATAATAAGCTATTGCAATCGTTACAGCATTTTTTCTACGACCTTGCTTGGTCTCGCCTATGTCAATTTGTTTGCTATTTAACTTCCTTCCAACTGATATAATATAAAAAAATACAGTTAAGATTAGTTAACAACAATAAATATTTAAGATATATATATATATATATATATATATATATATATATATATATATAAACGATATACTATAAGACAGTAATAATACGTAAAATCATGAAAAATATATTAAAAAAAGATGATAAGGGATAATAGAGACAACGAGGGAGAATCCAAGTCTACATCAATATTTTAATTGAAGCCTCGATGGAGGTGTCATCAAGCTAAATAAATAAATAAATAGACTGATAGGTAAATCTCTCAAGAGTCATCCAATAACATCTCAAATTAATAATTAATTAAGTGGCGACAAGCAGCGATCCCAAGGAGTATCATAGCATATCAAATAACATCTCAAACCAATTAATTAAAGGTCGACAAGCAGCGATCCCAAGGGAGTATCATAGCCCCTCTACTTTAACAAGCATCAAGACTACAAGTGATATAATGAAGTGATGTCAAAATGGGGGCAAAACCACATGTCATACTTTTGACTAATTGGCATCAAGTAATCTCATTTTTACCCAATTCATTATGGGTATGAATAGTAGTTAAAAATGCAATGTTGTATCAGATAACTACAGAATAAAACCCTGACTTTTAGAAACCTCAAATTTCAAATTGAAATTCTCACGCTTCTAAGAATTAAGTAACCTAGCTACCACTGCAATCATAACGAAATAATGATGATGATGAAATGAATATGGAACTTTTGCCGTGGAATAAAAAGACATCTCACATCTCTGAACAGAAACTATTTAATAATAGAAAAGCTGGAAAATTGGAGCCATTCCCACCAAAACAGCATGCAATTGGTGAAAGCCGAAACAATTTTGATAAAGATATTAATAAGCATGTTTGGGAAGGCATTTGGGAGGTGAAAAAGTGCAGTCAGATGGAACAAAGCTCGGTGGGAATTTCGGATCCGTTTGGGTTTGCGTTTTTCGAAATAGTCTTTAACCGCCAAAGCAACTTATGATGAAAAGAAGCATTTGACAATTGCTTTTAGCTTCACGGGTGTTCAAGCTTCACAGTGGGCAACCGTTAGGAGCATTAAACACAATTCGAAATCCCTCCTGTCCTTTGCATTTGTCGTTCATATACTCATTCTCCATTTTCTCACAGGCGCTCATCTGCCTCACTAAGCCATGGCCGACCTTCTTGTGATGCATGCTCTTTTTCTTGCATGCAAGTGACGCTTAATCGTTGTTGATTGTGCATATCGTCGGGGGCCAGAAATCTCATCACCATCCGTTCCCCATTCGAAGGTGGTCCTTCTCCGATCTCTCCCTTCTATAGTTGTCGGATGTTGGGTGAACGACTTCTCCCCGTGAAAAAAACATTCGAACCCCACCCCTTACACCTTCTTTCCAAATTTTTTAAAAACAAAAATTCAACCGGACCCACAAAAAAAAAAAACCACCGTCAAAGCTCTACCAGTGTTTGCAAGCCAGCCAAATTTGAGCTTTAGGCTTTGTTTGGGAGTTCCATTTTGGAAGGAATGGAAAGGAAAGGAAGGGTTTTGATAGTCTCTTCCTTTGTTTAGGAGTTTTAAAAATAAGAGGGGAAGGAATCAATGATTTTTACAAATCCTCCAAAACCCTCATTCTTCACAAAAATGAAGTTCCCCCAATATGAGGAGTTTTAAGAGGGAACATGGATTAATTATTTTTTTACCCTCGTTCAAATAAAGCACTCCCGTTATTTCTGATTTCTTTTCTATTCTTGGAATGCACACGAAAAATATTTTTTAGAGAGAGAAAATACTTTTGTAGTGGAAAATATTTTTAGAGAGAGAAAATGCTTTTGTAAGGAAAATATTTTTAGAGAGATAGAGAAAATATTTTTTTATGGGAAAATATTTTTTTGAATATAAAAATTACGTAAATAAATTTTTTTAGAAAATTTAAATTTAAATTTATTTGTGAAGCATAATAATTATATTAATTTTTAAATAAAAGGATAAAATAGTAAAAATAACTCAATAATCCTCCATCTTCCTCTCTTACTATTTTTTTAACTCCCAAACAAGAGGAGGAAATATCTTCCATTTCCCTTCCTTTTCCTCCCCTCCAAACTCCCTATATCTCTTTCTTTTCCTTCTCCTCCAAACTCCCAAACAAAGCCTTAGCGGCCAGCCGCAGAGGTACTCTGGCGGAGGCTTTTTTTTCTTTTTCATTATTTAAAAACTAAGGACAAAATGATAAATTCACCAATATTTTAAAATCTCAATTTGATCTTTACTACATTTATGTTATATCAAAATATTAACATAGTTTTTGAGATTTAGGAATTTCAAATGGTATTTAATCATCATTTTCCCTATATTTAATTAAAGACTTTAGTGTTTTTTTCCTAATAATAATTTAACTTTTTTTATTTTATCAAATTTTAATTTTAATTTTTCTCTTCAATTATCGCAATATATACATATCTGTACATATACATATATGGATACACATGCATATATGCATCTATATATGTCATATATGCATATATCTTGTATAGAGGACTTTAAAGATAAGCTAGCTGAAAACAAAATGCATGCTACATTATAGAGGACCTTTTCCAAGACTTTTTTGTGACGTTTAGTCAATTTGCACAAACAAGATCTTTCAAGATTTTGATGAAGACAACACTTTATATGAAAGGACTAATTAATACTTTTTAGAATTAATTTAAAAAATAGGTCTCCCTTATTTCAAAATCATTATGTATGGGGTAATTAACAACTTATGTGCAATAATCAGGATTATCTTTGAGTCCTTATTTATCTAACTCGGTTATAGACATTATAACTAAGCTTATACAGCCCAAAGTGTATGCCTTTTGCTAATGATATAGAAAAGATAGTAAGATTGATAGAGATGTTAATCACAGAATTCGAATAGGGTGGTTTAGATGGAAAAATACCATTAGAGTTATTTGTAATGGGAGGGTACTAGCAATACAATATGATAGTATATATTGGACTTTAAAAGGATAACACGAGCATAAAGTGAGAAGATTAGCTGAAATGAGTAAGTTGAGACGATGGATGTATGGTTATCCATGAAAAAAAAAAGATAACATTTGTTATGAACACCATAAGAGAAAGAAAATTAGGTGTGATGGCAGAGAATGATAAAAAATCATATGAGGTGATTTATACATATAAAATCTAAGGGTATTGGATGCACCAGGAAGGAAGATGGATCGAACACCATAGAATTGTCTGAAAATGGATAGAAGAAAACTGAAACATTTAAAACAAACTTCTTTGATAAACAATTTAACTAAAGATTCGATAGAATACAATAATTAACCTGGTGCCATCCATATAGTTGACCATCACGAGAAAACGCTTGTTGCGTGAAAATTGTTCACCATGGTTTAAATATATGATTTGTAACCATAACTACGCCTGTTCCTTGCAGTCTGGGTTCACATAGAAAATAGTAGTCCAAAAATGTAACTGTTGACCACCCAAACTAATACTTTCTGGAATCGAAATGGAAGACAATTAAATCAATGCTCCAACCGAAATGGTAATATAATAATTAGTCTCTACGTAATTCCTCTGTTTATGTAACTGATGGGGGGAATGAGAGAGAAACAGTCCAGCAGCTGGGTCCCATCCAGTGTGATTCAATAAAATAATTATGTCGCTGAAAATTTGAGAGTATTTTGGCAAGCGGTTTGCTTAATTCGTTTTTCATGAACCAAAATGAGAATTGACGTCCGTGCAACCTTACATAAATTTCTGAGAGTAAATAGAAAAACAAATATTTCTACGTATACAAATATATTTAGAATGTAGTAATGAATACTACAAGTAGAAATGATTGTAAAATAACGAAAGCTCTTGTAAGCCGCACGATACTTAAGGAGTGATTAATGGTAATATTGAAGTAATTACGAGCTATGATCGTACCTCTCTCTATGCTTTGTCTTCTATAAAAACTTACCTTACTCGATCTAAATAAAGCATTAGTACCAGCACTTAAATCACGTAAAAGCTTGAAGTTTGAAGTCCATCAGGAAGCAACCCTAGCTTGTTCCCTACCTTAATTGCCCTTACTCTCCAGGTACATGCAGGCTTTCACCTCTCTTTGCTTTGAAAACCCTTATCTTTAGGAAGTTCTTTTTATAGAGATTAATAAATTGTGGCTACTCTCAGAGACTATAACTATTATTACTGATCAATTAGCCGTATACTCTCATAGCATAGATGATAATTTTTATCTCTTTGATCAATCTCCTCTTTTTATTCAAAAGGTGGATGTTGATATAGATTAGGAGATTGATGTAATGTCTTTGTTGATATTCTGTTTCCAATATTATTCGGAAAAAAACAAAACCCTTATCATTCCTCCACCCATACCAATCCCCACCACCTCCTCCTCCGTGGCTGTTAAAACACCATCGTCATCTCTCCTCGCCTTTCTTGGCCTTTATCATCTCATTCTTGTTACGTTATTACTTACATACATAGATACATAGACAACTTAATTGTGTTATGTATGATTTTTGCTGCAGAGGCGGATATGGGTTCAAGCTGCTGCAAGCCGCGGACAGAGGATAGCCTTTCTGGCAGTGGCAATAATCAACCGAGAACGGCTTCTTCTTCATTGGTTGTTTCTGACAATGGCCGCCATACCACGCATTCTGACCCGTCAACGACTCCGGCTGGGGCAGTCCGCATGAGCAATACCAGGGCCAGTGAACTCGGGCGCGCTGCTGGCTACGCACTGCCGCCTTATGTTTCATCGTCAACACCGCCAACCACCCGCAGGAGAAAAACCAATGAACTTGCCAGAAGCTCTGGCTACGCACACCTGGAAGCCCCACCACTGCCACCACTAACACCACAACCACCACAACATAGTCACGGGCGTAGTTCTAGCGTATCTATCTGAACACTGTTTTTGTTTTATGCATTTCTTCCTTGTGGCAGGCATGAGGTGTATGCTTTCCCTTTTGCTTATTTCTGGTTGGTTCCAGGAGTGTCCTAACCCAGACGACAAGAAAATGAAGGAATTAATGTGTTTATTAAGAACATAATAGAATCATCGCTTTCCCTTCTCAGAGATCGTATACTGAAATCAGTTCTTGAGATTTCATACATATTCGAATGCGTTTTGCGCGCAGTGATTGAAGCGTGCATATCGATCTCCTTAGTGCATTCCACCATATGCCCAGAAAGGTACAATGTGGCGTTGATGGTACCATTCTCCGATGAAATACTTCGATCCCTGTCGTTGCTGTTGCAGCAACAGAGCTGTACTTAGCCTCCAAGAACTCCTTCATTGATCGGCTCCGTCTCCGTCAAACCCAACCGGTTTCTATTCCGTTCCTGTACAGAAACCTCTGTCCTCATGAATCAAACAGCCAAAGTGTACGTTAGACTTCACAGAGATACAGGCATCAGAAGAAAAAGAAGAGAGGGTGATTTGATTTGGTCCGAGGACGGTGGACGGGTGCTCGCCGCGAGGAGGAAATAGCCGCTACGGCATCTCCGGGAAACCGCTAGCGGTTTCGTGGCAAAAAAAAGCAAGTGATCTGGACACACATAAGCATGATAATTCCTATTCCACCAAAAAAGAAATACAGCCGAGAAAAATTGCGAAAAAAGAAAGTGATATATTATATTATGTTATTATTGTTATTATTATTATTATTGAATGCAATGAACAACAAATTATAGTATCTGGACTGACATTTGAATGACTGAATGAGTACTTCCTACAAAAGGTCTAAAACTGAGACTGTGGAATCCTTTTCCAAAAGTTATGTCCCGGAATCAGAGGTTGCAGCCCTCTTTGGTCGAGGAATCAATATCTATCTCCGATCTTCTCCTCCAATCAACTCGATTGCTCATATGATACCTACTCACGTATGAGATAAGTACCTTACAGCATAAAAGAAAACGAGTAGGACGACAGACCTGAATTCAAGAGTGTCATATCCTTTTTTCTGCTCTTCTTCAATTAGAAACCGGTGCATTGCATTTCTTCTTCCTTTCTACTAATTCTATTATTTCGTTTCAAAACAGTCTAAAAATATTGTCTTTCGATGTCTGTAATCATAAAGATTCTTATTCGACCATTCTGAAACTTATTTATTATTTTCTTTTGCTTATAACTTAATATGGCTCTCGTCCAAGTAAGAGAAGCTCTTTAACTCATGGAAGACCAAAGAAAATATTTGATTGCGTATAGAAATAAAGATTTCCTTTTTTATTGACTTAAGCTAAGTTAGACCGAAAAGAAAGAGGAAGAAAGTTCTAACAAGCGAGTTCCCCCATCCTCGGGGCTATATCTTCTTCTCTTGGTCTTGGGGCTTTTTTCTTTCACTGAGGGTGGAGTCGAGTCAAGGACACGTACCCACGAAAGAAAAAGATTATATTATAGTATAGTGGCATTCTCCTAAAACGAAAATGGAAAAATTATTAATTATATACTAGAAATTAGTATATTAGTATAAAAATGGTGAAGATGAAAACTATAAAAAAAAAAAAAAAAAAAAAAAAATTGCCGATTTGATTCGTGCCCTAAGGAGCTTTTGTATCCTCATTTGCCTTATTTCCATGTATAGACAAAGCATACTTTTACTCTTTTACTGCGACTTCTATCGCCACTCTACGGTTGAAGAGTTTAGGCGTTCGGTGGGTCCCCCTCCCCTAATAGCTCTACTTTTCTCTTTGCGTGCACAGTTTGCTTGCCTGCTGCTTTAGGCCAATCTTTGTTTCTTAGTTGTTCCATGGCCTAATTGGATGAAAGTCAATCTTTTAGTTTTTGTGTATAAGAGGTTGTTTATTGTATAAGCAATTTCTTAGTGGCCGCACCGAAAGGTCTGATAAAGTTATAGTGAGGTGGTGCGGGTTGGTCGAAGATGATGTTACGCGACATTCAGAACCAGCCTTGAAGTGAATGAATTAGAAAGAACGAGAAATAAAACGACTCTTAAACTATATCATAAACAGATCTTCCCCTCCACACCAATCACGAGTTTTTATCCATTCCTCTTGTATATCGTCGTAACGCCCTTAATATACTCGATTTTGAGAAAGACTTTTCTTGTCATTCGATCCCATTTAGGTCTGATTCAGATCCCTCCGTTGTTTCCTTTTCCCCCCGCACCTTTTCCTCGAAATGAGAAAGAAGATGGTACACTCGAATTGTATTATTTAAGTGCTTATTGCTTGCCAAAGATCCTACTTCTACAATTGGTAGGTCACCGGGTTATTCAAATAAGTTGTGTTTTCTGTCGTTTTCCAGGTCACAACTAACGTACCAATTCAGTCGATCCGGGATGGATCGGTTAAACATTCCATTAGGAAGCCTGGTCTTGGGCATATTTATATGAGTTCTTATTCCCCATAAGCTGTAACATCCCAATTGAGAATGCCGAAAAAAAATTTTCTTTAAAATGAGCCATGATCAGAGTCGAGCATTTCGATTAAACGAGTAACTGGATATTTAGAAGTACATAACCATAGTGTAATCATCCTTATACAGTCATCTGTTGATTCCAAAAAGACAATATCTAAATAGTTCAAAAAAACTAAAACATATAAGCTCTTTTAATCCGCCTACATCGGCTACTTGCCGCTCTCCTCCACCCTGGATCCTCCTGAACTTGGAGCTATAGCTAAGATCCAATTCTCAATTGGATCTCAGGTAACGGTTAACCTTATGCTCAAATAAATCATATATAGGGAACAAATAGTCATAATAACAATACAGCACATCAATACATAAGCACACAGCAAATGCATGATCAACAATGGACAGAACATAAGCACACAGCAATATGTAAAGCCCCACACTATGTCTGCACATAAACCAGTGCCACGATCTCCCATCGTGTCCTCAGCGCTAGGAAAACCCAACGGCGTTATCAAGACTATAACCCGTAACAAGCTGTATGTACGACTGACAACCCACGACAGAGTTTCAGTATATAAACATGTCTACCATATATATGAATATGAGCAGCATAAGTGTTAAGGTTACAATACGCGTCTGTACCTCCGTTGACGATTTCGGGCACTTCGGTAGCGTTGTGGTACGTTTGATGGTGGTACGAAGGTGATTTGACAGCGGTGACAGCGGAAACAGCGGTTCGTGATTCTGGGTATCCTATAAGGATAATATCACCAGTATCAATATCTAAGACCATAACAAGCATTTTAGGTACAAATTACCATTTTGCCCCTAGTTTGACTTTTTGGCGGAATTTTGCCAGGGCTTCGCTGTTTTGACTTTATGCTTTCAAAATTTTTGCTATCATCTTCTCTCTAACATATTTCTAAGATAAATATCACATTTATTCCTAAAACATGATATTTAAACTAACTTGAAAAATTAAGACTACTCTAGCATTTCTACTATAACTACTGAAAGAATTATCTAACTAAAGACTAGAGACCGAAAACTTACTCAAAGCTTCGCTAGGATTTTTCTTCGGACTCCTCCTTCTTCCTTCTCTCTCAAATTTCGAAATCCTTAAGAGGATTGGTGTGAGAATTGCAAATGGAATGGGTGGCTATTTATAGAAAACCCAGATGGCATTTTCGTAATTTCGTTGAACTTTATCTGGTTGAATTTCGACCGTTGGATCGCACTTTTGCTAGGTGGTTTGATCTTGGCCATACACCTCCTTGGCCGACTCCCCCCCTAAAAGACAAAATTGTTGACCTCATCCTAGCTACATCATCAAATCTTATCCTCTTGCTTTATCTGATAAGTTCCTAGTTCGGTGTTCTGATCGCGAAATTCCGTAGAAACTTAAAATTCTGGGAACAACACTCCGAAGATCTTTTCTTCCTCCTTCAAATTATCTAATTTAACTCAGTTTCTGATCCCGCTAAGAACATTCCGTTACTAGCTGAAAATCCTCGATATTCGTGCCCGGCTACAGAAATAACGTTGTCCGGTGCCAACTCCGAGACAAAAATTCACTGATTAACATTATACTCTGGTTTTTCCCCACTTATCCCCAGATTCCCACAACGGAATTATTTTCTATCAGTTTTCCTTTTGGCTATCTGCTTTAATTATACAAAATATCTTCCTATTCGGATCTCTAAATCACTCCGTCGGTTACAGAAATGACTTCAGAGACCGGCCATCTTGAGATAAAAATTTCCTCGTTCACAATATACCCTGACTTTAGAAACCTAGTTCACAGTTTTCTATGTAGGATTTTATTTCTATCCGTGGTCATTTATCTTGTTCACTTTTATAATATTATTATCTAATTAACACATGTCTTAAATTTATATTATTATTATACTACAAAGATCAACTTCATCCTTATCCCCCCTATTTCGGCCAACACACATATATATACATATTATATTTTTTTTTTCATTTATCATAATACTCAATTCTCTTACATTTATTTTCCCAAAATTTTCCTATTGGTCCATAACTAATTACTTGGATTTAGGCTTTCATAAATCCTTGAAAAATCTTAAACCATTGATCTTTACTTTTTAAGACTATATCTTAACCATTATTATTTATTTAATTAGCTAAAAATTTCGGTCCTTAATACTTATTATTTATATTTATTTTTTTTATATTTCCTAAATTTCTCTAATCTTATAAAATTCTTGAAAATTACTTAATTAATCCTTTAATAGTTCCTAATAATTTTCTTAATTAGAATTAATTATTTTGTCACAACAATTTCATTAACATTAATGATTTAAGCCCTATGCAAAATATTAAAAGTCATAGAATCAATTTTGATTCTAAAATACTTTTTAATTTTCCTCCTTTTTATTTTCATAGGAAATATTTTATTAAATTGTCTAAATTAAGAATAATATATTTCCTAAATTTTAATAATTATTCCATGCCTTCTTGAATTTTCCATAATTTTTTTCTTAGTACCTTCCTTTGAAAATAGACTAATTATACTCTATTTTGAGACCATAATCATCATAAATGGACATTTTTATTATGGTAGCATAATAGTCCAGATAGTAATTATCCGGGTATTACATAAGCTAAATTAAAAAGAAAATCACAGTCTAGTTGCAGACAAGAAAGTAAATGTAACGTGAACTGTGCTGTGCTCATCAAATTGTAGGCTGCACCATGCTGAATGAGACAATCCAATTTCTTTCTTTTTTCCAACCGGAATTCTTCGATATTATGTTGGTGTTCAGTGTACTCGATACAAGATCTCAAATCATGCATTGGATTCGATTCAGGGTACAAAAATTTATGCGAGAAAAGGTCCAATCCTTCAACATCTTGATTTGTCGATCAGGTCAGGTCATGAGAGAATAGAAAATCAAAAATGTACATAGCTGTTCCAGCTGAAATACTTGGAATAATTCTACCACTTCTAATAGGAGTGGCCTTTTTAGTGCTAGCTAAACATAAAGTAATGGCTTTTGTGCTACGTCAAAAAGGGTCCTGATGTAGTAGGATCGTTCAGATTGTTACAACCTCTAGTATATGGTTTGAAATTGATTCTAAAAGAACCTATTCCACCAAGTAGTGCTACTTTCTCCCTTTTTAGAATAGCTCCAATGGCTATATTTATGTTAAGTCTGATCCCTCGGCCCTTGCACCTTTTGATTATGGTATGAAATTATCACTAGTACTTTTAATGTTCGTTTTTAGAACTCTTAGATGACCATTTTCAGGGGATATGTATGTGAGTATCATTGAAAATTTTAAAATAGATGTCTATTTTAAAACCATCCTTATAAGTGATTTACAATGACTTTTTATAAAAAGTAATTGTTGGAAGTCTGCTACATACAACGTCGGTTTTCAGTACAAAAAATCAACGTTATATGTAGCAAACTTACAACAAGTGTTGTATCAAAACAATCATTGTAAGTCACTTATAATGACTGTTTTTTCATATTGTTTTTAAAATAGTTGTTGTAAGCCTTTTATAACAACTATTATATAGAAAACAGAAGTTGAAAGTCAATTTTTTCTTTTAAAAAAATGTAATCCATATTTTTTACCTACAGCCTTAAAAAAAACAACCCAAAATAGAGAATAAAGAAAACTTAGTAAGAAAAACCAATTCCCAAAATATAGAATAAAGAAAATTGAGTGAGATAGTTATTATGCCTTGTATATATACATCCAGGAATTCATTTCTATAATCAAGTACGTGCACCAAAATTAAATATGATTAATATAAATCAAATTAATGTCCACAAGTTCTCTAAACCACTACACTGTGAAAGAAACCTTTTATCTCTACAAATCATCTATCTATTGTAGAAGATGTCCTACCAAAAGTCTTAGATCAAATTAATGTCTTTGATTGTGTATGCATCCTCATTACCAAAAATCTATGCGCAAATTGAAGAATCAATTAATATAAATTAATTAATTTAATGAAATAACTAACAATTCAATTACAAGAACAAAAATAAAAATCATTTGAGAATCAATAAATGATCACCTGTTCAAAATTTAAAGTAGGTTCACTAATTAACAATGATATACATATAAAGTAAAACGTAGTATTCGCACTCAGTTTTTCCTTCTTGTCGGGGGCACTATACATCAAAAGAAAATGCTAAAAATAAATAAAGGCACATATAAAGTGATTTTCAATTAAAGAACTTGAATTTAACCCAAATTAAAAATAAAAAAGAAACTCACATGATTGCAAATGTAACCCATCATTTGTTTATCTTCTCCAAAGATAGGAACTCTCTAATATCTTTGCTATTAATGGGTCTGTTTGGGTTGGCAGTTGGAGCGGTGTTTTTTTTTTGGCTATATGACTTTTACAGAAGCCTGATTAGAAAAAAGTTAAGTTGTAAATATGATTTATGTTTGGATTGATAGTGGCGGAAATGACTTTTTTCCAAACAGAGACGTATTTGGATTATTATTTAAAAAGTCAGTTGAAATGGAAAATGATTGAAAACGATATAAATCTTATTGAATACTATATATATTAATATTAATTGTGTATATTGTGTGGTAATTAAAAATAAAAATAAAAATAATTTTTTTTAAAAAAATGAAATTATTATTAAAAATTAATAAATAATAAAATTCCTTAATTAACAAAAGAAAGAAATTTTTTGGGGAAAAAAATTGTCCCTTCCCAGTTTCTCCCTCATCTTATTATTCTCTCTCTCCCATGTGATGCAATAAAAACAAAAAAAGTCAGCCCAGAAGCTCCCAACACTACCTAGAAGCTCTCCTTCCTAGCTTCTAATAAAAAGCTTCTTTTTTGGGAAAAGTAGGATTGAAAAAAAGCTGACAAAAAAAAGACCAAAGTTTACTTTTCTAGGCTTTTGCTCCACTAGGCTACCAATACTACCCAAAAGCTCTCCACTGGGCTCTCCAAACAAGCACAATATTTTGTAGTTGTGCCAATATGAGAAACTTTGTCACTTCTTCTTGATCTTAGCAACACATAAAATAATGATTACAAGTAGAATATTGTGAAAGAAAATTCAAGTAATAGTAAGGTGTTTCCTACTATTGGAGGTGTTTTATCTATGTGAACAAGATGTCGAGGCTAAAGGATGAAATATCCTATTGCCTGACCTAGTTTGGCAACCTCGTCGAAGGAGGACATCCTATCTACATCTTCCTCTCCCTCTCGAACACTTGTAACATTAACCTTATGTTGATCATGCCAAATTTGCTTATGATGGTGTGTGGTACGTAGCATGGTGTATACAACAAGATCAACAATAATACACTACAATGAGACATCCAACAAAAGAGAGAAAGGTTCTCTAACCTCTGGTGTAGGAGTAGGGTTTCCATTCTTAACTCTTGGGAATTGTAACTGCCTTTAGTGCTGGGAAAGGCCAAGAATTCTTGGGTAAGAGAAATGAAAGAATTAATTAGACTAACTCAAGGGAAAACTCAATGTTATTTTAATTGAAATTATTTACAAACTTGAAATCTGTGTTCTCTCTTGACCCATCCCGACTTGAATGCTAAACAATACCATCAATCTTATCTCGTCATGTAGCTCTTACAACAACTATTCTTTGGTGATTGGCGAATTTTCACCTCAAGCTCTTCGCAGACTTCCTTTCAAATTGATTTATAAACTTCCTCTCAAACTCTAGCCACAAGCTCTCTATTGGGTTTATTTTTTCCATAATTTTGTGAAGTACGTCCAAAAATCTTGTAGAGAGTCATCCGAGAAACATTTCATTTAGTTTTTTTCATTATGGAGAGTCAGCTGGGAGTCAAAGGTATTTTCCATAATGTATTCTCTCATCAAAATGCCATGTCAACTTTTTTGCTCTTTCGCATTAGCAAACATTCACTTAAACTATGGTATAATTGGAAGATACCACAAAATCTTTAAAGGTTTCCTTTTTGGGGAAAGTACCAATGTAGCAACTTTTACCAAATATTGTACCCAGTTAAAGCACTTTGCATAAATTTTACCAAAATTAGGCAGTCAGTGATGTCAAGATAGGCAACGCCATTAGTGCTGTTGACATCCGTGACACCACTAGCATCCAGGTCAGCAAATTTCCCTGATGCCATTAGTGGCGTCGAGAAACTTGATGCCACTAGTGGTGTCAAGCAACTTGACGCCACTAATGTGGTGTTAGATACTAGTGGTATGCCACTAGTATCTTAAGAAAATTGTTGCAATTGCATTGGAAACTCACATACACATACATTTCGGCTAGCAGCAGAACGAGAGACGAGAGAGTAGTGTGAGGAAAGAAGGAAATGAAAATAGAAGAGTTGGAAGCTATTTTAAGGTATGTCATTTATCTTATGAGATTATTTAGGTAGCTAAATTAGTTTCTTTTCAACAAATTTTCTTCATGAAAGTTATTGTACATATTTTTCTCTTTCTAATGAGGGTAGTATTGTGTTGGTTAGTAAAAGTTTTGGGGAAGTTTTGAGTTTTGACAATAGAAGACTGTATATATATAGTGAATGGTTAATAGTAAATTTCAATCGATTTAGATTTATTATTTGGTTGTTGGAGAAATTTAAAACTAATCTCTAACTCTTGATTTATTATTTTTCTCTGATTTAATCGGTTTTGAGTTTTTTTTTAAGATGCTAGTGGCGTCCCACTAGTATTTAACATCACATTAGTGGTGCTATGCATGTCGACACCACTGCCTGACTTGCTGACCTGGACGCCAGTGGCGTTATGCATGTCGACGCCACTAATGGTGTTGCCTGCCTGACACCACTAACTACCTTTAGGTAAAATTTATCCAAAGTGCTTTAACTGGGTACAATATTTGGTAAAAATTGCTACATTCGTGCTTTTCCCTTCCTTTTAGTTGTCTCATCACTACAATCAACATCTTTATTTACTTTGTATTGTGAAGTTTTACATTTCGGACACTAACTTAGTCCTTCATACTCTTTTATGTACAATACACAGTCATTAGGGCAAGTATATATATTTTTATACTTCATACCTATCGTAGATAAGATTTTCTTGGCCTCATACATACATTTTTGAAGTACATTATCCTCCAAAAAAATATCACAAAAATTCAAGTAACAAGGTGAAACTACTATCAGTCCACCCATAAGTTTCCTATATATTGACCAAATGCAAAATACTTGACAAGCATGTATAATTAGTACACCTAGGGTATAAAAGTGTCTCTACATCACTCTACACGCTGTCATATACATGCGATTGTGCAAGAGATTTTGCCTCAACATCATGAATCATTTTCTCTATTTTATCATCATCTACAAAAGGGGCCATATGATGTGATTTTATCGGCCTGAGGCTCAAAGGTGGATTAGAGATGGAGAAGGAGGGGGAGGTGCAATAGATAATGAAGGAGAAAAACTTAAAGGTGTGAGAAAGAATGAAAAGCACCTTTAAAGAAGAAGAAAAGGTGTTATTTTCAACAACCATTTTTGAAAAATCAGTCTTTGAAAATAAAATCTCAACAAATGATTATTAAAAATAGTCGTTGAAAAATTTATTTCAACAAATGTTTATAAAAAGTAGTCATTGAAAGTTTAACTTCCAATGATTGTTTTCAAAAACAGTCTTTGAAAATAACTTTCAATGACTATTTTCATAAACAGTTATTGAAAGTTAAACTTTCAACAATTGTTTATGTGGAAATAGCCATTGAAAGATATGCTATAATTTTAAAAATAACACCGCCTCTTTTTTAACTTCTTTTTTTGAGAAAATAACGTTAATTAGTTTTGTTTAGGGAACTTTTTGTAGTAGTATGTTAGATTCAAACATAAGGCTACTTTATTTGTTTTCCATATCTTCATTAGGTGTTGATGGAATTATTACAGCATGTTGGTCTAGAAATTAGGAGGCAGCCATTTCGTTGCTCATGAGACCAGGACCAATAGGTTAAAACTTTATTTGGTCACAGGTGTTGAACGATCTACTCTACTAGGTGTAGGCTTATAGGGCTAGGGCTCAAACCCTTTCTTTCATAAAAAAAAAAATAATAAGGCCCTGGTTGGTCACTTTTCTGGGCTAAGATTGATAAGTGAAAGTCATAAAAATGAGATCTTTCTCTTCATACCTCAAATCAAGAGGAATGGTATCTTGTCAAGCTGGCCTATATAAAATTGATATAATAATAATAATAAGGGTTTATTGTTTCTGCCTTTGCTGCAGAAACATTTTTTCTGTCTCACTCATATAAAAGTGAGTGGGTCCTATTATAATGAGAAGAGAGCGAATAGTAGAGCTGGGAATCAGGGCCGGCCCGTGAAGGGCCAAGGCCAAACCGGCCGGCCCTCCAGGGCTTGGAGTAAGAAAAACACCTATTTTTCAAAGCTCCGCCCGAGAGAACCAGGGCCAGGGGCGGCCCTCAGGGCCCGATAATTACTATTCCAAATTTTAACTATTTTTCCTTTACTTTTTTTTAAAATATAATTAGTAAATTACAACACGAATTATCTAATAAATAAACACAGTCACTAATTCATAATCAAAAGCAAACTATGTTCACAAATAACTCACATAAAACATAAAAAGCATATCACTAACCGACATTAGTACGATGATTATTATTGTCCTCATCTTTGTCACTATCATCGATTTTAACAACATTTAATTGTTTTTCACTTTGAGTAGTAGCCTCTAGCTCATGAGTAAAAATATCATGAAATTCTTCTCCTGCATCATGAACATATTCATAATCTTTATTTGCAACAAATAATAAATCAAATCATAAAATTAGAGTATAGTAATTATGTATTTGTAGTTAAAAGGATAAATAACTCTATAACAAATACAAAATATATATAAATTAATAAATTTAAAAAGGAAAAAAAAGAAAAAACTACTGTGAAAAGGTCCTGCAGGGCTGGCCTGAGACCCTCCAGGGCCAACCCGTTTAAGCCCGAGGCTCGTCAGGGCCGGCCCTCCAAGGCCAATTTCGTTTATCTTTTCAAATTTTTAGGCCCGGCCCTTGAAGGGCTAGGGCCTAAACAAGCTCGGCCCGATTTCCCGCCTCTAGCGAATAGTAGGACCCACTTACTTTTATCTAAGTGAGACAGAAAAAAAATGTTTTTCTAGCAAAGGCATAAACATTAAACCCTAATAATAATAATAATAATAATAATAATATTTGCTGTCTTTTAACCGACTGTTCGTGTTTGTCAATGCTACTAAGGCGACCAGTTAAGGAGCGCCTACTTGATTTATGTATAAAACATAATGAGAATGGGTTCTTAAAAAAGGAAAAGGTCAAACTCAGTTTCATAAGCCTTTATCATTGTCAGTTAACTAAGTACGACCCGAGGCCTCCTGTGAATCCATAAATCTAAGGAGCATGCCGTAATAAAAGGATGGTCCCCTATGCATTCATTCTTTTTGGAAGGGAAAAAATGTACCCCCGTCATGGTCCCATCAGGCCCATTGCTTGTTCATCAGGTAAGGTTCATTTTTTATGAATCTCAAATTTAGTTTCACCTATCATATAAGAAAAGAGTATCGAGTTGTCTACCCTCTTTTAATAGCCATTACAGTTTATTTTGGCAATACTTATTGGAATGTTCACCTTGAAATGATTCCGATAATCCAGCAATGTCGCTTGTAAAGCTTTTTCATTGTTAATATGCACTTAAATCAATTCCATTAATTCACTGGATTGATAAGACCCTATCTATATTGACAGAAAGTATTTCTTCTTAGAACTACATTTTATCCTTTAATAAAGCCCTTTATCAAACCTACGTAGAATCATTACAGTCGTAAGATGAGCTGTCCAATTCCTTTTATCATGCTTTATCAGGTCTGTTTGGCTGATGATGGTTAGCATTAGTTGATTTCTCACTTGCCAGAATGAGGCTATCAGTGATTAAGCTCCACGAGGGTGATGAACGTCTAAGAATGACATCAGTAGTTGCAATCCTGCTTTCATGGAAGTAGTACCTATCAAAATTAGGAACTAGCTAAGTGTTTATTAATCAAGGATATTGGCCAAAGCCAATAGTGAGCCACGTTGGACTGCTTGTTTGAGTGAGTGGGTAAGCAAGTAGGTATGCCTAAGTTATGTAATAGAATTACTAATCAATCTTCTCGTATCTAATCCAACTAATTCATAACAAGCTACACACTTTCTTTTACTTCTAGCCAAGTAAGGCAAGGCTAATATGTTGTTGAGTTAAACAAAGGTTAGTTAGATAATAGATGGATGGAGGGCCTATTTTGGACCAATTAGAAATAGTAATCCTTATGAATGAGTTTATATCTTAAGAGAGCATGTAGTTATGAGTTTGTAGATAAAGTCAGACTAGAGCTAGAAATGAGCAATGAATGTAGTGAACGGAGCTATCGAGTAAATGAGTGAGCTTAGCCTATAACTGGGTAAGGAACTATTGTTGCTTAGATCGAGTAAACTTAGACTTAGGAAAAGTAGTTTACTTTGTTGCTTGATAGCAGACTAGTTACACAAACACCAAGACCAAGGAAAATCTAATTGGGAAGCTAAGAAATATTCTCGCTTGTCCAAGTAAAGGAAGGCAAGAAAGCTATCCTAATCAAACTAGTTGGAAACAGGATCAAAAGCTCTTTCTTCCTTTACCGAATAAGGCTGGGTGAAAATAAGGAAAAGAGGTGGCGTTGCACTTTTTGGAGGGAAGCAGATATACACTCACAAGAAATGTAATTCAAAATAGTAATGGGCCTACAATTGCCACCCCATAAACTTGATCAGAGGAGGAAGATAAGCCTTTTCTCATCCTATGATAGGAAATAAAGTGACTACTTTATGATTGGACCACTTTTTTCCTTGGAGGCAAACTTTCCTACAATCAAAATTAAGGAAGATTCCGTTTAGGAAAGCAATCTAACAGCTTGAGCACTAGTAGAGCTTATAATTAGGGGTTTGGTTTGAGGAGTCTTGGAAGGCCTACATGATAGAAGGACTTGGGATGAATTCAGACGAGGTTATCACACTGTACCAAAAGAAAGACTTGCTCCAGTAGCAGTTTAGAAAACTAAAGAAAAAGCTATTCGCCTTACTAAGCAAGCTTTAGGGGGATTGGAATGCTGTACGGCCTAAGATTGAGTTGGAATCTTAGACTGACTACGTATTGGGACATTGAGTGTCCTTTCTTGACTGCCCTTTCCACTTGCTCTTCATATAGACTGATGAACGGCTTCATCCCCCGCTATTGTCCTTAACATGAAGATGATATGGATTGCGTGAGAGAAACATAAGGTCAAAGGTTTTTGAAAAGCATATTCTTGATTATGAGTTCCCATATTCGATTGATCTCTTCCATCCTTGAAGAAAGCAAAGGGCATTTCATTTAAAGATTGATGACTTTACTTCTTACTTTTTTTGTTTTAGTTAGGATTGCAAAAGAAAATTCAATTAAAGATGCCCCAACCACTCTATTCTCTAATGCAATTACCCGATTTGGCTTTGTCCCAGCCAAATTAAGGGAATGAAAAATATAGACACAGGAGCAGCACTATTTATTCAAGGTAAGAACAAGTAGCATAGCTATTGCTATTGTGTAACATCCCAAAAATTTGGGAACTTAAATCTAAATAATAATGATTTTTCTTTTATTTTGGTCATCATAATTAAAAAATTAAATTATTTGAAAATAAAGACTTATCTTCCTTAAATTAGTTTGGGAAGAATGATTCAAATAAGGAATAAATATTGCCTAAAATTTATAGAAACTTTAGGTGCAATATTTGGCCTAAAATCATAATATTTATCATTGAAAAATTAGGAAATTATTTTCTTGAAAATAAAACCAAGGAAATATTTGTAAGAAATAACTTTGGAACACACACACCCTCTTAATATTTAATTGAGGCACCAAATTCATATATACATATATATAAATATTATTCCAATTAATATCCTTATTATTGGCCCAACAACAAAACCATGGTCCAATATAAATACTTTCTCCAAATCCATTGAGAAGTCCATGAACCAATTATTTCAGTACGTGGTTGATAGGATTAAGGAGAAGCTTGCTACATGGAAAGTCAACTGCTTATCAATAGCAGGCAGAATAACTTTGGCAAAATCGGTCATTAGTACAATTCCATGCTATCCTATGCAAGTTGCACAACTTCCAATAAGTATATGCGAAGAAGTTGAAAAGTTACAGCGGGATTTCATTTGGGGGCACATCAGCTGGAAGCAAAGGATACCATCCGATGGGATGGGGAAAAATTTCTCTGCCAAAACAATATGGTGGTCTGGGGCTAAGGAAGTTGGTCTCAATCAATAAAGCCTTTGGTACGAAGTTGGCTTGGTCTCCTGTAAAAGGTATCGATGGGCTTTAGGCTGAAACTTTACAGAATAAATATATGATCAGGAGTGAATCAGATTTATTTAATGTGAGGAAATCTGATTCGAATTTATGGAAATTCATATGTAAGCAGAAGGAACATGTTGAGGCAGGAATGAAGTGGCAAATCCGGAATGAAAGGTCGGTTAATTTCTTCCTTGATTTCTGGTTAATGAAGGATATTCTGATAAAAGACTGTTGTATTCGGCCATTATCTCTAAAGGAAGAGACTAGTAAAGTTGCTGACTGGGTAATTTATGGTACATGGGATTTTTCTCACCTTGCTTCTATTGTCCCTGGTGATATTATTCAGAAACTGATAGCAATCTTGCCACCTTTGGAAAGCACAGGTAATGATGTTATGTTGTGGAAAGGTACTCCGCATGGAGATTTCTCCTTAAGAAGTGCTTACTTCGCCATTGAAAAGCCTCCATCACACCTTTATAACTGTACCTATAAAAGAATATGGTCTTGGAATGGAGTGGAAAGAATTCGAGTGTTTCTATGGCTTGCGTTTAATAATCGTCTTGCCACTAATGAAATGAGGAGTAGATGGTCTGCTGTGTCTCCTAGTTGCCCTTATTGTAATGATGGAATGGAAAATGAGATGCATATATTTAGAGATTGTTTTTATGCTAAGCAAATATGGGTGCATTTCATTGAGCTTAGGCATGAGGCAAATTTTTTCTCCCTGGCCCTAACGAACTGGATGTCCTTTAATTTGAAGGAAGAGTTGGGACAACAGGGTTTTAATGATTGGGCTTTGAGATGGGGTGTCATCTGCTGGCATTTATGGCTATGGCGGAATAAGAGTTCTTTTGATGAGAATTTCCAGAAGCCTTATAATCTGATTGGGATTATTCTAGCCACATGGAAATCCTTCTATGGTACTGCTACTAATGCATTGGAGACAGATACCATATCTGAAGGTAGATCAAATTCATGGGTTCCCCCTCCTGTTAATTGGTACAAACTGAATGTTGATGGGTCTGTGCTACCCCACAACGAAAAAGCAGGTTGTGGAGGAGTTATTAGGGATTGTCAAGGAAGATGGATGTCTGGCTTCACCAATATGTTGGGACAGTGTGGGGTTTATGAAGCTGAAGAATGGGCTATTCTATATGGCCTTCAGCTTGCTTGGGACGAAGGATATAGAAGGCTTATTGTGGAATCTGATTCGAAGATGGTTATTGATAAATTACAAAATGAGGAAGCATCACAGAATTGCTCCTTGGTATTTATGCAGTTTCGGGAGTTGCTGTCAAAGTCATGGGAAGTGAAGTTTGATTTTGTTCCCAGGGCCCAAAATTCACTAGCTGATGCATTAGCTAAAGAAGGGCTTTTAGTATCTTCAATTATGCATTTATGTCCTCCTAAATTGAGGGCTATGCTATCAAGTGATTGTATGGGACTTGATCCCTCTTGAATATTTCTAATACATAGAGGTTAAACCTCTCTCTTTTACCAAAAAAGAGACTATGGCCATCGCATGACAGGCATATGGCCAGAGCAAACCATCAAACAAGCTCCATATTTTTTTTCTCTCCTTTCTCATTTCAATATTCACTTGGAGAGCAAGAAGAAAGTAATGCATCAGCCCATCTCCATTAAACAACACCCACGGCCCACCATACACACGACACACTTTCTTATTTTCATTTAACCCAACACCACACAGATTCACAGCAGAAGCAATCAATAAAAGACAAAACGCATCTCAGCACGCAAAGAAGGACCAGAGAGCATTAAACGAAAAAGGCATATCAGCAAATCAGAACCCCATCACGCAAGGACAGGAACAGTGAGCAGTAGACCATACCTTCAGACACGCCTCGAGCCCACCGTCGTTACCCACTGGATTCTTTTTTTTTCGGACCGTTGCTGAAGCGTTAGGATGTATATATAATATATATGAGGTTGCTTTCTGTTCCATTGAGTCTACAGCATAGAAACTGTTAGAATTAATAGAGAGAGAGCCGAGAGAAGGAGAGAAAAGAGAGAGTGGGAGCGAGAGTGTGAAAAATAGAGAGAGTGAACAATCCTCTTGCCCTGTTCTACGACGTCGGAAACAGAGGAGTAGGCAGCGAATCCTTGGCTCATAGATAAGTTTGAACGGTGAGGTCTCCGTCCTATTTACTCTCGTTAAACAAACGTCAAGCCATGTGAAGTAAGCTTTTCTTTTTCCTTGCTGAAACTGAGCCTATGATTCGGGGGTGTGTGTGTATATATATATATATATATGGAAGAAGAAAAACTGAAACATGCCTAGAGTCATGGGCTTGCGTCTGAGCTTTGGTTGAGTGATTATACAAACTGATGCGTGGATGAGTATATATGTATCAAAAATCTTCTGTTTTTTGCGTCAGGATTCTGTTTATATAAACACACACACACATATAAATATACACTTTAGAAACATACAGTAACCAAGGGTGTATGAGAATAAATATGGATGTGTTGCTGAATGCATGAAGAAATATACACACACACCTTTAATGCTCAATTCTCATACACACTAACATATACCTATAGCATGCACAACACTAACATATATATATATATATATATATATATATATATATATAGGGATTAATGTTTCTCGTAGAAAAAAAATTATCTCATGTCACACACATATGAAATGGTAGGACCCATATATACATATATTAATTCATATATGTATATGTAGGTCCCACCATTTCATGTGTGTGTAAGAAATTTAGTTTTCTCATGCAACATGAAAAAACTAAAACCCATATATATATATATATATATATATATATATATATATATATATATATATATATTCATTCGTGGCTGTCATAAGGGGCTTTTTTTCCCAAAATGTCTCTTTTTAGGAAACTATTTACCAATATGCCCCTCCTTTGAAACTATTTCTCATTGTGCCCCTCTCTGGAAACTATTTCCCTTTCTGCCCCCATTTAGTCGACTAAAACAGGGATTTAGTCTACTAAATGTCGGGGCTTCAATTTTTTTTGAATGCCCGCGACATTTGGTCAATTAAACCTGTGGTTTAGTTGACTAAATGTCGACAAAGGCTTTTTTCACTCCAGTCAAACTACATATATAATATCCATTATCCAACAAACCACTCCTCATGTAATACCTGGATAATTATTATCTGGAATATTATGTTATAGTAATAAAAATGTCCATTAATGATGATTATGGTCTCAAAATATTGTATAATTAGTCTATTTTCAAAAGGAAATACTAAGAAAATTAAATGGAATTTATTGCCAAAAATGTGGAAAAAATGCATTTTAGGGCCATAAAACATTCTAAAAAGAATTATGAGAAATTTTAAAGGACATGAGCATAATTATTAAAAATTAGAAAGAGTATTGTCCTTCATTTAGATAATTTAATAAATTATTTCCTTTGAAAATAAAAAGAAGAAAAATTAAAAAGTATTCTGGAACCAAAATTGATACCATGATTTTTAATATTATGCATGGTACATAAAATACCAATGTCAGTAAAATAGTTGTGAGATAATAATTATTACTAATTAAGAAAATTGTCAACAATTAGTAAGTGATTAATTAGATAATTAATGGCTAATTGTTTAGATATAAGATAAAGAGAAAAAGGTGGAAATTAATTAAAATAAATATATATAAAAAAACAAGATTATGAAGAAAAAATAAAGGAAAAAATTAAAATAGAAATTAAGAAAAAATATCTAAGATATTTTGCAATTAAATAATATTATAATGGTAAAAAGCAAGTAGGATAAATAACCACGGATAGAAATAAAATGCTACCTAGAAAATCATGAACTAAGTTTCTAGAGTCAGAGTATATTATAGACAAGTGAATTTTTACTTCGGAGTAGCCTATCTCAGAAGTCATTTCCGTAACCGACGGAGTGATTATGAGGTAGATTCAAGAAGATATTTTGTGGAATTAAGACAGATAGTGGAAGTGAAAACCTATAGAAAATAATTCATAAGATGGAATCCGGGGATAAGTTGGTAAACATCTGGACATATTATGAATCAGTGATTTATGATCCTGAAGTTGACGTCGGCAGACGAAATTTCCGTAACCAACAGCGTTTGTCTGAAAATGTTCGGCAAGCAACAGAATGTCCTTAATGGGATCAAAAATTTAGATAACCCAAGTATCTTGAAAGAGAAAGAAAAGACCTTCAGGGCCTTGCTTTCGGAATTTTGAGATTTTCCACGATTACGCGATTAGGACACCGAACCGGGAGCTTTATCGGATAAAAGCCCATAAAGCAAGATGACATAAGCATGATGATGTCATCATTTTATCTTCTTGGGGGAGGGGGAGGTCGGCCAAATAGGTGGATGGCCAAGATCAACCCATTTCAAAAAATGCGATCCAACGGTCAAAATCTGTCCAGACGAAGTTCAAAGAAATTACGAAAACGCCATCCGTTTTTTCTATAAATAGCCCCTTCATTTCTTTTCATTCTTCACCAATTCACACACAATCCTAGAGAGAAGTTCTGGAGGAGGAGTAAGAAGTTCATAGCAAAGCTTTGGGTAAGTTCTTCAGTCCTTAGTTTTTAGTTTCAGTAGTTCTTTCGGTAGTTATAGTAGAATTGCTAAGGTAGTCTCTAATTTTTCAAGTTAGCTTAGATATCATGTTTAGGAGTAAATATGATATTTATCTCAGAAATAGGATAGAGGAAAAGTTATAGCAAAATTTTGAGAATTTAGAGTCAAAATAGTAAAGCTCTAGCAAAATCCCACCAAGTAATCAAACTAGGGGCAAAATGGTAATTTGTACCTAAAATGCCTGTTATGATCTTAAATATTCATATCGGTGATATTATCCTTATAGGATATCCAAAATCACGAACCGATGTTTCCGCTGTCACCGCTGTTGTACTGCCGTAATACCGCTGTCAAACGTGCCAAAATTAGACGAAAGTACCAGATATCATCAACGGAGGTACGAACGCGTATTGTAACCTTAACACTTATGATGCTCATATATGTATATGTGATAGACATATTTATATACTGAGGTTCTATCTAGGGTTGTCAGTTATACATACAGCTTTATACGGGTTATAGTCTTGATAACGCCGTTGGGTTTTCCTAGCGCTGAGGACACAATGGGCTGTCGTGGCATTGGTTATGTGCAGACATGTTGTGGGACTTTACATACTGCTTTATGCTTATGTTCTGTCAATGTTGTGATCATGTATCTGTTGTGTGCTTATGTAGTGATTTATTGTTGTTATGTGTTATGATTAGCTGTTGTCCATATACTGTTTTATTTGAGCATAAGGTTAACCATTACTTGAGATCTAAATGGAAATTGGATCTTAGCTGTAGCTTCAGGTTCGGGCAAACCAAGGAGTGGAGATATGGGCAAGCAGACGATATAGGATGCAAGACGAAGTTTTTATGTTTCTAGTTTATGTATTTGTCTTCTTTTGGTTATTGGATGACTGTATTAGAACAATTACACTGTGATTATATATCTTTAAGGTTCAGTTACTCACTTGTTAGAATGCTCAACTCTGATCACTGGTTTTTTAAAAAAAAAAAATCCGTTGTTTTCAAATGGGATGTTACACCCCAAAACCGAAGAAGAAACAGATCGCGTTTAGCAGTAGCGAAAAAAAATCCTAACTGAAACCTATAAGCAAATCATGCAAACACACTGGAAACAGATCAGGTGCAGCGATGATCACGCGAAAAATAAAACCAGTAAGATATGGATCAAATGCTACCCATTTCTCTTGAGCCCTGTGTTAATATCCTTCAATTAAATGCCCCTTGGACCATCGTGTATCACTCTCGTCCAGTCCCATATGGATTCTATAAAACCATTCGTTCCAGCCTCCTTTTCATTTGTTTCTCATTCCATCTTGAGTTGCAGAGAGAAGGGGTAAGGCCGAGAGAGAGATAGAGAGAAGAGAGTGAGAGTAAGAGTAAGAGACTAAACTCAAGATCCATCCTTCTCTGCTCTTTGTCGCGTGAACAAAGGAACTGAATCAGTATTGTCCTTCAACGTTTTTGACTGAAGTTTCAAAAGGTAACTGTCGTACTTCCTTTCCTCTCTTTTTCTATCATAGTCTCTCTTAGGATGAAGATTTAAGAGATCTGAAAATAATACTTGCTAAAACCGAAACCAGAAAACAGGGGTATGTGTTGTGGGCATTGAAAAAAGCCCTCTGTCGACATTTAGTCGACTAAACCACAGGGTTTAGTCAACTAAATGTCGTGGACATTCAAAAAAAATTGAAGCCCCAACATTTAGTTGACTAAATCCCTGTTTTAGTCGACTAAATAGGGGCAGAGAGGGAAATAGTTTCCAGAGAGGGGTATAATGGGAAATATTTTCAAAGGAGTGGTATATTGGTAAATAGTTTCCTAAAAATGAGCACTTTGGGAAAAAAGGCGTCATAAGGAAAGAAAGATGATTATACAACACACACACACACAGGCCTTGTGTCTGTGTAAAAAAAAACAGAAGGAAGTAACTTCATAAAATTGCCTATTGTGACTTTAGAAAGGTATATGCATATAAGACAAAAGAGGGAAGCTAACATATTATATATTTGCTTTGCATGTCGCATGTCCTACGTCATTTTTGTTTGCTTGTTCAGTTGCTGTGGTGTTATTTCATGAGTGTAATATGCTCTATGTGTGTTGTTTTATTTGAGTTAAATTGTTATTTCATGAGTGCATGTCCTACCTCTGCTTGAGTGAGTCACATCCTCAACCTGCTGAGCATACATGGTGGGTGAATCATAGGACGAATGTCCTGAATCATGAGCATCATGATCAATGTTGGCAGCTACTTTAGGTGAAGAAGGTGGACTTACATGTTGTTCGCCCAAAATGTTGGGTGGAGACTGATGGGATGACTCAGCAAATCTACTTCCATGTGAATGTGCAGCCTTTATTGAAGGACCAGCTGCTTCATGTTGACTTGCCTTGAAGGCTGCAAAATCTCTATAATCTGTGGCATATAGGTGGATAAAGTCTTTAAGCCCCTTAAACTGAATCGCAATATGTGTCATACTTTTCTCCAATCTAACAGTGTGTGTTTTAAACTCTGCCTCTAGCTGATCTTTGATAATACCAAGTTTGTCATCTAGAACTTGGCCAAACCGAGCACCCAATTCTGCAACTCCTTGGTCAACAACATGTAAAGGTCCATGTTTGGGTGAAGGAGGCACATGAGGCTTACTCCTGGACTTAGTAACCTTCTCACCTTCAGATGATGACTTGCTGGGTGGATGTTTTGGTGCACAAGGGATTCGCATCCGGTGTAGGGCCTCCTCATCAAATTCTGGAGTTCATCTTAGTGGGTCATCTTCATGAAGATACCAAACCTTGTTCTTTTCTAAGATGAGCGATACCAGTGAGGAGTAAGGTAGTTCTGAGTTTTTCTTCACAATGGAAGCTGCCTTCAGCATTGTATCCAATATCTGTTTGGCCATATTGAAAGGCTTCTTCAGTATCAAACAACTGAGGATTTGCTTGTCTTCAATGCTTATCATTGTGTAGTGCTTCCCCTTGTTCACGAAGTTCCTACTGTAGAGATAGTGTAGCACCCTATACTTATGTGGCAGTTGTTTCTTTCTGTATAGAGGGGTATCATCCTCAGTTGTCCTTCCTTCATGTAGGATCTTGTCCATTTCATCCCCTATGAAAGTAGTGTCCCTTGACTAAGGAACCTTGACATTTAACCAGCTTAGCAACTTCTTCTCATCCAGCTCTATTAATTGGCCCCTCACAGTAGCTGACACAACACCCCCTCGGGACATTTTCAAGTGTGAATAAAAAACCTTCACCACTGACTCAGAGTATGGCAAGTTCAGCTCAAGCAATCCCCTGAATGGTCTAATGATTTCATTAAGGCCGAATGGAAAGTCGTTTTCAAATGATTCCATATCAATCCTACTCATCTTACATACACTTTAGCCAACTAACCTTATATCGTAGTCTTCCAGTTTTGACTGGTTGAAATCTGATTTTGGTTGAGGTATAACGTTTTTCCTTTGTTTCATTCTGAGTCTGTGATACAACTTCTGCCTCGCCTTACCGAGGCCCGCATTGTCATCTTCTCCATCCTTTGTGCCTGACGATCCACTATCTGAGTTACTAGGCTGCTATCCGTGGTTGTCGCCACCAGAACTGTCACTAGCTACGATTTTTTCCTTCCCATTTTTTACAACCTCAGCCTTGGTTTTCTTTTTCTTAGCGGTAGGTTCAACCTCAGCGTCAACATCAACAACATCCGATGCCTTTCTCTTCGAAGCCACACAGTAACGTCAGCATTCTTCTTTGTATCTCGCTTTTGCTTCTTGGCCTCCTTAGCCTGCATTTGACGCTTCCACTTTGCTGCTAATTCGTAATCGTCATACCAATTTGTTTCATCACTCTTGTGTTTTGACCCTCGCTTGCGACGACATCGGCGAAGATTAGCCCGATGCCTCCTGTAATTGTTGACGTCCTCCATTGTTATCCCTATTGCCTGCAAGCGCTCATCGGTCATTTTTACTCGCGCCATTGCCAATTTTTAGCCCTGTCGAGGCTGAATGGCAACAGAAACAGAGGCAAATGAAAAGGGGTGGTTTCGTTTTGCAGCGGGGTTAGGTTATTTGTGCTTCTCGTCTCACTCACAAGAACACAATGGCAGATTATTTTTTTGATTACTGTCTGTTTCGGGGTTTTTGGGGGAAGTTTAGATGAAAGCTAGGTTGAACTCTATAAAACAGAGGTTATGGACTTGACAGTTTATTCGGTGTCGTTCAAACTGCGGACAAAATGTTGACACTTGTCCATTTATCTAATTTTTGGTTTTATAACTGTATTTGGGAGAGAACGGTTGGACTTCTATGTAATTTTTGCCCCACAATATGTTTGTAATTTTTCCGCCTCTGCAGACCCATAGTATTAATGGCATTATTTTGCACCAGTACCACAACACGCTAGGTTCAAACTTCATGCTCTCATTCAGACTTCAATAGTGAACCCAATGACACATTTGGCCCAACTTTAAAAAAAGGAAGTTTGCAGCTAACCATAACGTTCGAATGCATTGTGACTCAGAACAACTGCATCAGCACGTGAACATACAGAAACATCTGACAACATGAATGGAAAATGTAACATGTAAATATAACAATTGTGAAGAATATAATGAAAAACATTTTAATATTGACATTCATATACACTTTAAACTAGCCATTCTATTACATATGCAAGTTGTCCAACAATGACAACCTTCAAAGAATTTTACATTAGCTTATCAAAACAGCACAAAACACAGACCTAAACCTATATCAGAAGCCTAAATACAGATGGGAGGGACACAAAAAGGATTCATACAAGTACATGTACATAGTGAAACATAAACTTTACCCCATGTTCCATATGACATATATCCCCAAAAAGAACATGGTCCAAAGTTTGCTTTCATCCTACAAAAGTCATACAGTTGTCGGTTGGACAATTGGTTACACAATGCAATTGACCCTGCCCATCACAAAAAATACATTGTCAACATAACTTTAAGTTATCTACTGCTGAAGCAAGCTACGGATCCAAGATTGCTTAAACACAGCAGGAACTTTTCCAAACGCACTCAACAGTTTGTCATATCCCAAGATCTTGATATGAGCATTGTTTCGCTCATTTCATTTGAGATCTTCTACCTCGAGTAGTTGCATGAAAAGTTCATCACCCTTTGCTTCAAGTTCAGCTTGCCTTTGTTGAGCATGCATATTGCCAAGTTTGTCACCAAGTTTGTCAAACACACTGACTATTGTGTTGTCCAAGGATGCCACTGTGTCTCTCAATGCATCAGCCATGATTTCTGACTAGTTGAGGCGTCTCTTCTTCTTTTTACTGAGTGATGGGTCAGATCCATTCCAAGTAGAAGGCACGGTTTCATTTTGGGTGAAATCATATTCACCTGCCACATGATTAGGTGTCTCAGGCAACTCCTCATATTCTGCATTAACTTCATCCTCCATTCTAATAGGGGAGCTGACCTCATCACTCACTGCCTTATCTCTTCCCCACACCATGGTTAAGGAGTCAAAGTTTGGAAATGACTTATTGCAAAATTGTGCAGCCTTTGGATGAGCCTGCAAATACAAATGATATGTAAGAATAAGATGTGGCAAGATTATACCATTGTGAAGTTTTTGAACATTTGAGTGAGTCAGGTGAATATTTACCTTTATATACTTATCCCACATGTCTTTATCAATCGTCACAAATTTGGTGTTAGGATCCCAACCAAAGCCTGATGTGTTGCTGCGTAAACCATGTCATACGTCGCTTGCCACAATCTTTTCAGTGTCTTAATTTTAGACGTAATGTGGGGACAAACCTTGATCTCACACCCAGGAAGCTTTTCTTCCATCATGGTCTACAGCGCAGTAGCATATCCAGATTTGAAGCCATTATCAGCCATGAACTTTTGCTCCAACCTTAATGTAAAAAGGTTGTCTACCAATACCTTATCCTTCTCAATGGTCCACATCTTTTGCTTCCCCTTTCTTCCTTGTTCAATCTGCTCCATCTAAAAAAACTCGTGCAGAAAACAAGTATTAAATTTAATTAAGGCCAACATAAAGACAAAGTTAATACCACTCCCACGTTGAGAAAAGAAAAACGGAAAACAACAAATTGTTTCATTGCAGTCACAACCTAAGATGGTGTTCATTGTAAAACAATCAAAGGCAACACAAATAATCCTACTAAGCAACAACATTCATTATACAACATCATCAAATATCATTACGTTGCACATACGCATCAAACATCTCATTTGCAACACGCTCCCTAAAACTATTCCACAAATCACTTGTTTCCATAGGCCTAATGGGGGTGTTATCACTTGTGGGAGATCTAGCCTCAAAGGACTCAAGCTGCTCATCAAGAGGATCTTGAATGGCTTCCTGACGAATCAGATTATGGATAAGGCAGCATGCGAGGATGTATCTGTTTTGGACCTTCACTGGGTAGTAAGACGCGCTCCGCAGGATTGCCCAACGTAACTTGAGCACGCCAAAGCACCTTTCTATGATGTTTCATACAGCCAAATGTTGCATATTGAAGCACTTTTGCGGACTTTGCGATTGGCTTCCATGTCTCCACTCATTAAGGTGGTATCTTTGCCCTCTATAAGGCGCCAAAAAACCTTGGCAATTCGTGTACCCCGAATCAACCAAGTAGTAGTTCCCTATCCAAACAAATTACACAACATGAATGTGCTTTGAAACAAGTAAAGAGGGATATATAATAATTTAAATTGCACCATTTTAACATGTATACCTATTGGTACTCATAGACCATGTCATCTACTTATAGCATCTCTTAGGACCCTTCCATCTGCAGCTGAACCTTCCCATCCGGACAACACGTATATGAATTCGCCTTCTGGTGAGCATACACTAAGAACATTGGTTATTACCTCACCTTTCCTATTTCGGTACCTCCTTTTGTTTCTGCAGGGACTTAAATGCGTATGTGCGTCCCATCTAATGCACCAAGACAGCCCTGCAAAAATAACCAATTAATAACCATCATTTATTCCACCATTGTAAGTTTAAAATGTCACACAAATATAGATTGTACGTACCTTGAACCACTTCTAGCGATTATCATTTGACCCCCCAGAATCGGCTCCGGTTTCTTTAGAAGCAATGATTGGAGTTTGATGGTAGCATTCAACACAATTTTAAAGTAACTACTGATGGTTTCACCTGATTTACCAAACTCAAACTGAATCACTCTATTCTTCACATGATGCCCCAGGATGTGAAGGAACATTGCCACTTGCTCATCAACTAGCATATGCTTAGTTGGTTTCAATCCACCGATTGTGTCCAACATGTGACACGATTTATCAAATGTTGCTCGGTACATCCTAATTGTGTTGAAGCAAGTCATGTCACTACTGTATACCATGGCCCTCAAATTAGCTCTCTTGGCATGAAAGTCTAACCTATAAGACCTATCTGGTAAGTGTCTCGGTCTACCTGCTAAAACTGCAACTATCATATAAACAACCATCCTCCTCACTGCTAGGAGCAAAGCTAAGCACCTCGCCAACACTCCAATCATTTGCTCTGCTTCTGGCTCTATGCCTACACATTTATTGTCAACACCCATTTCCTTTTTAATGTCATCCACCACATCACTCCTCTTTACGTCAACTTTTACATAAACATATCTTATAACCCATAGGATCCACACATAACTTATTAGACAAAACAAGCAATATCACTGTCATTCAAATAAAGAACCACTATATATATACTAGTTCAATTGTGCTTTTAGTACTTGGGTTTGCCTATCGGTTTTCCTATTACGTACACACCAATATAAGTCATATGTCATGTTATTTCTAAACACCACCACCCAACAATTACTTCCATATATAACAGAAAACTGTCATCCAACACAGCAACATGTGGATCAAAAGGAAACCACAAAATTACCAAGTAACATCAACATTAGCAAACCCACACACATATAGTTGCTGCATTTTACACCTTCAATGGTTGATGGTAATGTAGGTTCGATTGTTTGAAGCAAATATTTTTCAATTACAATAATCATTCATGTCATTGTAACAATCACAGAACATAAAAACTAACCAAGACTAAACACTATTTGTTTGTTCATTAAAATTAAAATAAAACCAGCAGTAACAATTTTGTGTATATCTTATGTATAGTCAATGAAAGCACAAAATCGCCATTCTTCAATTAATAACATACCACAAGTAACACATTCCAAAACACAAGACCTTGTGTACAATTTGAATGGCACACATCATCATCAGTTTCAACTGCTTGTAACATTATATAATACTTTTCACAACAATACACAGATAACACCATTACCCTGTAGGCAATCAATTTTAGTTCACCAGTAACCAAGCTATTGGCCAAAATTCCTCACACAAAATAAACACCCATTTCATGTTACCTGGGTTCGACGTCTACACTTGTCCTTCGATCGACAACGCAGGCTTCAGCTCGTCTTGTCCCAGCTGGTGCTTTCTCTCTCGCAGCTCGTCGTTGTGGCAATTGAAGTTTTGTCACATGGAAAGTGATGAAGTAGCTGGTCTGTTTCACAATTTCAGGGGATTCTTTGATCGAAATTTTTCACCTCCCGAGAATAATTTTCAGATCCCGCCAATTTGAGATGGAAATCAACTTCCCACGTTCGTGGGAGCTCAGCCAACAGAGGGAATCACACTTACCGAAACCCACGTGCGCCAAACGTGATTTTTAAGTGGGAACTTTCCCAAGTTCCCTTTCCCTGGGCCAAATTCGCTGAACCAAATGGGACCTTAAGGTCGCCATATTACATTAGTCCAAAATGAATTATGTGCAAGTCCTCACAGAAGGCAAGTTAGTATCTTGTGACAACTGGTGCATCAAAGAATTCATAGATTTCATATATTGGTTCGATGGCCACAACATAGTACCATCAAACATAGTTCAACTAACTATTGACTAATTCCCTAATTAAAGTGATCTTTGATAGAAAGGCCATTCTTCTATCTTATAGACTTTAGCTGGAAGAAATATCAAGTCCTTAGGTTTTATAGCCATACGAAGTAACCAAATAAGGTTACCCCAAAGGTATGGATCTAAGGGTTATAAGCAGCCAATCCATAATTTGAAAGAGGAGTTCTTAGATACCACCACACTACTATTAGTGGCCCTTTCCATCTTTATTTCATGAAAGTAGGCAACTTATTTCTTTTACCTTAAAAGCTTTTGTTGTTCTTCTTATCGCCCTTTCTTAAAGAAATTGGAAATCTTCTTATTCTTTAGCCTAAAAGGCTTTTCCCTACCCAGCTCCCTTAAGAAAGGAACCACCTTGCTTTAGCACACAATGTGGAAAATAACCTCAAATTGAGCTTTTCCTTTTCCAACCACTCCCATAACGAGTGGGAAAGGAGATCCAGGGTATCTATTGAAAGATGGAGATGAGAGCAACAAAAGAGGAGTGGAATGAGGCCTAAACTTAAAGGTGAGTCACCCAAAGACAAAAGCCATTGGCTTAATACTAACTCGACAGATCCCTAATTTTGAAAAATGACAATCAAAGCATCACAACTCATGGAACATTCCTAAAAGGAGTGAACCTGTGAAATTCATAGACAACCTTAAAAAGGAAGCTGTTAGGCATCAAACTCTATCATCTTGCAATATATATATAAGATAATTCTTGTAAGCACTTGAATTAGGGCTAAACTCCAATAAAGTTGCTGATTTTTGGGAGCCCCCCCATTGTACCATAGTGTCCATTGCTTTTAGAATCATCCTGTACACATAGAACACTAGATGGACGTTTTGGTACCCATTTATACTTGGGTCCTTGTATGTTAATATTGGACTTTACTTGTCCTTTTGGAACCCAAACATATTTATTTCTTATATTTGAATTTCTCTTAATATAGCATGCATGAGAAATATGACTAGACTTACAATAATAATTGTAAATAATAGAACTATGCTTATCATGAACAATTTTGCAAGTATTGTGTTGATCAATGGATTGAAGATTGAAATAAATCTCATTTGGTTGTTCTTTTTTCCCAATAAAATTTCCAGTATCATTTTCAAAAACGTTTTTATTTTTCAAATTAGAATCAATAGCTGATTGATAAACAACTCTATGTGATTGTTCAAAAGCATTTTTCTTATCTACACAAGAAGAGTTAGAGCTTTTTATCATATGAGCAACTAGAGCTTTTGATAATGATTGATCACAAATGTCCATGAGCTCTTCCTGGGAGTCCTCATTCTCTTGTTCTTTTGTGTTGACTGAATCATGGAAGTGTTCTAAGATTTCTCCTTCTTCATTCTGAGCTTCTAGTTGTTCATCAATGGATTTGCAGCTCATAGTATTAGATGAACTGTCAATGCTTTCAACTTCAACACAATTGTTAGAAGCATACATAGAATCAATACTATTCCATATTTCCTTAGCACTAGAGCAAGACTTGATTTTCTCAAAATCATTTTCAGTTAAAGCACTATATAATATGTTTATTGCTCTAATATTCAACAAAAACATTTTCATTTCCCCTTCTGTCAAATCCTTTCTTGATTTGAAATCAAAATCAGTTGTAAAAACTTTCCACATATCAAAATCAGACGCTTTAAGAAAACTTGTCATTTTAGCTTTCCAAAACCAAAATTCTATATCTTCCAAA
Source organism: Acacia confusa (assembly GCA_037074495.1). Lineage (NCBI taxonomy): Eukaryota > Viridiplantae > Streptophyta > Magnoliopsida > Fabales > Fabaceae > Acacia > Acacia confusa. The sequence goes on from CM073514.1 coordinate 15,989,075, forward strand.
AATGGTGGAATGGTATGATTAGCACCTTCTGAAAGCCAGCAACACCCAAGATTAGCCATTGTGACTCTTGAGACTGTTAAGTCCTTTAAACAAGAGACCAAGCTCTGATACCAAATGTTGGACCTGACTATCACCCAAGAGGGGGGTGAATTGGGTGTTTGATAAAACTTTAGGGACTTTAAAAATCTTTTCGCAACTTATAACTTGACAGTTAGATATTCAAAGATAAGCATGTACTGGAAGTGTAAAAGATAAGGGAAGAGAGTATGTAAACTGTGATTTATCCTGGTTCGGTCCAATCCTTGACCTACGTCCAGTCCCCAAGCTTCACTTGAGATTTTCAATCCACTATCTGCTTTGAGCTTGATTACACGTTCTGTACTCGAAGTAATCCCCTAGGATTCACTCCCCCTTACAAACTGTAATCAATACACTTGCTTGATTACACACTCTGTACTCGAAACAATCCTCTCACTAGGATTCACTCCCCTTACAAGCTGTAATCACAACACAGTGTTTACCACTTAAGATCACTCAATCTTGAGTATCTCTCAAATAAACTAATTTACAATGAATCTTCTCTCTTAGAAGTGAATGAATAAACACTGAAGCACAATACAAATCATTTCACTCTCAATGATAGACTATGTAGGCATTGAGAACAGAGAGTAAATGATGCGAAAATCAGAGTATTAACATGTTGGAGGTGTAAGCTTATGTCTCTGCGTTTTTCTCCACTTCTTCCACACTTGAGTCTTCAAGTCTTCATGTATTTATACTGATTTGAAGTATATGAACGTTGTAGATCCATTGTGACTTGAACCCATTCGAAAATATAGCTGTTGTATGAGTTTCTCCATGGACCTAGCTGTTGTGACAAATTCTATTTGAATATGACTGTTGGGAAATTGCAGATTTGAATATTTGAGTTTTGTCCCTTCAAGAATGTCTCTCATGATGTTCAACAGCCTTTTTATCTGGAGGATATTAAGGATAATGTTGATCTTTTCTATATAATCCTTTTTGTTTAATCATAGACATCTTCCAGCAAACATGGAGTAGTGCATTTTCCACTTTACAGCTCAGCGTTTGACTCTTCATGAAATTCTTCATTTGATCATCTGAAACTTACTAGAAAGCTGATTAATCATGATTAGAAACAATAGCAATAGATGATATGAAGTATTAAGATCAATCATGAAGCTTTCATAAGTTGGCGCAATCTGATTTTTAAAACTTCAGCGACTGAAACTGGAGTTTGCAACGGCTAGACTGGAGTTTAGAATCCAAACTGGAGTTTTCAGCGGGCTAAACTGGAGTTTAGAAATCCAAACTCGAGTTTAGGTCTTCTAGAGAGGAATATCGCAATTTGAGTTTTGAACCACACTTGAACATAAGCCTAAACTCGAGTCATTAAGTGACTAACTCGAGTTTTAGACTTTTAGAGTGAAAATAAGCTTAAGTCCACAAAACTCAAAACTGGAGTCTTCGAACGCAAACTGGAGTTTCCAAAGTTCAAAATATTGAGGAGTTCTCTGTCTGCCACAAACTCGAGTTTACTAACTCAAACTCGAGTTTCCTTCATAGATGAAAACATCTTGCTCTCTGTCAAGTGCAAAACTAGAGTTTGTAAACACAAACTCGAGTTTTCTTTTCCATGGCTCAGTCAAATATCCTTTTCACAAGTTCTTTGCTTTTTGACTTGATAAAGATCAATTCCTAGAATCCAGTACCTATCTCCATAAAGCTCTTTAAGTCTTCTTTCAATTGCAAAAAGAATCAGCTCCAAACTCAATATAATCTGACAGTTATGATCTGATGTATGAAGGCTATTCTTTGGCTAGCGTTTTTCAGCATCCTGAATTTACAGTCAACTTTCGAAGATCATATCTCACTCATTTGATCTTTTTTTTCTATGAACTTTATGTTTCTGGAAAGGTATGTGAGTCTATTTTCATATGCCACCGATTTCAACTCATTACGATGTGTAGTTTGTGAGATACACTCAAATCATTGAAACTTGGTCTGCTGTGTGGCGTGAATTCCTGTTCCAACTTCTGAAATTCATAGCTCTCTCATCTTAGCTTCTTTGGGCATAAAACTTTGTCAAGATGACGCATTGAATGTCTAGTTTCATACAAAATTGATTTCACCTTAAACCGATTTCTGGTTTGGAAGATATCATCGAATTACCAGAAGTCGCCCATGCTGAACGTGAAATAGAGTTGGACAGAGTTGCTAAAAGCTTGCCAAACTCGAGTCATTAAGTGACTAACTCGAGTTTTGAGTTCCAAACTCGAGTTTACATTGCCAAACTCGAGTTTTGTTGATCCAAAGACGCCAAAGTTGCTGAAGACTTCACAAACTCGAGTCATTAAGTGACCAACTCGAGTTTTGAGTTCCAAACTTGAGTTTACATTGTCTAACTCGAGTTTTGATGATCCAGAGACGCCAGAGTTGCTGGAGACACTATAAACTCGAGTCATTAAGTGACCAACTCGAGTTTTGAGTTCCAAACTCGAGTTTTATGTTCTAAACTCGAGTTTTCTCATAATCCAGAGGCAGATCATTTCCAGTAATGCAGTAAACTTAACTTTTGAGTATCTGGCTCAATTTTGCTCATCCAGAACCTGATATATGCTTGTTTTAACTCTGAATTGAGATGTCCCAACTTCCATTTGATCCTGGAGACTTCAAGAATCAAACTAAGAACTTGTATAATGATTTTCTCAGTTTATTCAACAAGTTCTTCTTTCTTTCTTTTCTCTTCTTGATTATTCTCCATGAATCAACTCTTTCTTTCTTCTCTTCTCTTCTCTTGTTCTTTATCATTTGACTCCACAATTATATTCTTTCTTTCTTCTCTTCTCTTGTTCATTCTCCACATAAACAAATCTACATTAAATGTATCAATCGATTAGTTAATGTATATGATATAAACTTTTTGCTCTTACTAATGGCATCTATATAAAACATCATCAAAACTAATTATAACTAACAATGGCCGTATAGATTAACGTTAGAGGACATCCTAGACTTTGAAGTCTTCAAGTTCTAAGGTAATCTTAAACCCCAATAGTTGTTTTAACGAGTAGATCCTAATCAAATCCAAATAATAATAACTCATGAGCATTGTAAAGAGTTACGAGTTATAACTCATGAGTACCATAAAGAGTTATAGGTTATAAGATTATGTGTTTGAAGCCCTATTATCTTAAATCAGATATAACTAATGAGCACCGTAAAGAGTTATAAGTTCTCATAAGTATCGTAAAGAGTTGCGAATTATATTCCTTGAGCACTATAAAGAGCTACATTCTCATGAGTACCATAAAAAGTTACAGGTTATAACTCACGAGTATCGTAAAGAGTTACAGGTTCTCATATAATAACTCATTGGTTAAATTAGACATCTCAAGTAACTCATGAGTACCATAAGGGGTTACAGGTTCTATATTGAAAAACAAAATTTTTGTTTTTCTAGCTCATGAGCTTTTGCATGAAAAGTCATGTAACAACCCAAATTAACCAACACCCTTGGCATTAGCATCAACTAGTGTGGTTGAACTTATTAGAGTGTTAGCTCTATTTGCATGATCCAATCTAAATTTCTTTAAGAGTTCTTTGAAATATTTGGTCTGGGAAATAAATATCTCATTCTTCCTCTGCTTAATCTGTAGTTCAAGGAAGAAATTTAGTTTTCTCATTATGGATATTTCAAATTCACCCTACAAAATCTTTGAAAATTCTTGATAGAGAGAGTCATTAGTAAAACTAAATATAGATCATCAACATTATGTTTGATGAAGAGTGTTGTGTCTACCTTTCCTTTGACAAACCCTTGGTCAATGAGAAATTTGCTTAGTCTTTCATACTAAATTCTAGGAGCTTGTTTAAGACCATAAAGAGCTTTCTTTAATCTAAAAATATGGTCCGGTTTTGAAACATTTTCAAATCCAATTGGTTGTTCTACATAAAAATCTTCCATAATATACCTATTTAGAAATGCACTTGTAACATCCATTTGATAGAGTTTTAATCCTTTAATGCATGCAAAGGCTAAGAGTAGTCTTATAGCTTCTAATCCAGCAATTGGAGCATGTTTCTTCATTATCAACTCTATATTCCTGATTATAGCCTTTGGCCACTAATCCTGCCTTATATTTCTGACAATGATTGCATATTTATCACTTTATTCTTCAATACCTATTTAGTGCAAATGACCAAATGGTCCTTTGGCTTAGATACCAAGTCCTAAACTTGATTTCTTTCAAATTGATTCAATTCTTCCTACATTGTTATCACCCAATCATTGTCTTATTGGGCTTCCTCAATGTTAGAAGGTTCTAACTCAAATATAAAGGCAAAAAAGCTTACGTCATTAAGATTTTTATTCTTGGTTCTTACTCCTTCATATACGTTACCTATGCCTTGGTCTAAAGGATAACTCTTATTATATCTATAAGCTCTAGGTTGTCCTTAGTTTGAAGGTTCAAAATCATTTTCAGGTTTATTTTTTAAGAGGTAGGTGTCTTTGAAACAGTTTGGCTTTCTTCTTGAAAGACTACCTCGGATTCATCCTCTAAGAATATTGCTAGAGGCTCATTTTCAGCAAACACAACATAGATAGACTCTTCAACAATACAAATTCGTTTATTGAAAAATTTGAAAGCCTTGCTTTTGTTAGAGTATTCTAAAAATATACCTTCATTGAACTTAGGATCAAACTTTCCTAAGTTGTCTTTTACATTATTATGAATAAAGCATTTATAATCAAATATATAAAGGTGAACGAGGTTTGATTTTCTTCCCTTGTAAAGCTCATAATATTGTTAGTTCTCTATATGTTTTGATGATAACTGACAATTGTAAACTTAGCATGAAGTTTGTTTTTGACAAGATGAAAAACTTACTGTCAAAGGCAAACTCGAGTTTAGGTAAGTTTGAGACTTGACAAAAAGCTGCTCTATTATGCAAGAAAGCTAAACTCAAGTCTGCTTAGACAAACTCGAGTTTGAGGAGTCACAGAAAGCAATCAAAGTTTTTCTCAACTAGCCAAACTCTAGTTTGTGAAAACAAACTTGAAGTCTGGGAGATACAGAGAGCACTCATAGTTTTAAGCAAGACAAACTCGAGTCTGGACCATAAAACTCGAGTTTAGGCTAAACAGAAAGAATCCAGAAAACTCAGTATCTTCATAAGCCTTATAAACTCCAGCTTGTGTTTTCAAACTCCAGTTTACATTTGACCAAGATAAATCTCAAAGTTTCAGTTCTTACTGAAACTCGAGTTTTGTTCCCCAAACTCGAGTTTGAATCATACAGAAAGAACATCAATATGTCCACATTGCAAACTCCAGTTTATGATCCTAAACTTCAGTCTGTAAGTTCCTGAACTTAGGCTTATTCTCCTAACATAGACCCAAACTCGAGTTAGTCACTAATTAACTCGAGTTTAACTTCATGTCCAAAGTTTCATTCTAGATCCAGAACCCGATAATCTTCTCTGTAAGAACCAAACTCGAGTTAGCTTTTGTAAACTGCCAGTTTAAACCACTGATCAACAGTCATGCTTTTTGGATGAATCCCAAACTCGAGTTTAGAGCCACAAACTTGAGTTTGCATCGGGAATTTTGAAAACCAAATGATATTGATCTGTGAAATCTTTATGGTTCAATCTGAAATTGTTTTATCATATGATACTATTGTTTCTAATGTCTTTGATGAAGTTTTGAGTGTTTTTCAGATAAGTTCAGCTAAGATCAAGATGGAATCGGATCTGGAATAAAGTGCATTAAATGAAAAACCAAGAACAGGGCTGATCCTTCTCCTCCATCCCAATGGTTCAGCACAGACCGTTATGGATGAATTAAAACTCTCTCCAACAGTCAAATGAAGGTTATGGAATGACTGAATACCTAGAAGACCTTCTACATCAACATATTCCAAAATTTCAGCTGAGAATTGAAAGAATAGAGCAAAATATGCAACTGTCATTTTCCAGATTTGCAGCTGAACGTTAGAGAAGAAATTGCAACGACTAGTTCATCTAGTTAAGCTATAAAAGGCTATGAAGACTCAGAGCAAGACACACACAACCAAGCTAGGTTGATTATATTTTGCAATTTGAGTCTGTATTGTGATTTTAACGTGTTCTTCACTATTTATCATTATCTACTCTTTTTGAGAGTCTTGATTCTTTGAAATCAAAAGTTGTTAGTGTAAACTCAAGGTTGTGGAAACCTGTGAGTGGGATAACTTAATTACAAAGTGTAAGGGGGAGCAAGTCCTAAGTGAATAGGATTGCTTCGTGTTTACATTGTTGTAGTGAAAACTTGTTGAACTAGTGGAAATACTCAGAAGATATCTAGGGACTGGACGTAGGTCAAGGTTAAGACCGAATCAGTATAAATTCTGTGTGTTCAGCTCTTCTTCTCTTACTCTCTTGATATTTATTTTTGGGTTAAGGTGCAAAAATACACATGTGCTTTAGTTAGAGGAGTGTCCAGTGACATGTGCTTTTTTGAGATGCAAAAGTACACATGTGGTTAAAAATTAGGTGCAAAAATACCGTTGACCGTTAAGTTTGACTTTGACTGTTAAGTTTGACTTTTTTTACTTTCAAATGTGCAAAAATACACGTGTTTTAGCAAAAAGAGCACCTAACACCAAGTAATTTTTTTATTTAATAATTTTATTTTAATTAAAGCAAAATTATTATTTCTCTAAGTATAATTTCTAGAAAATAAATTTTTATAAATATAAATAATTAAATATTAATATTATACAAATAAAAAATAGAATTTGCAAAAAAAAATGGAACAAGTAAAATGAAAAGATAACAAAAACGTTAAAAACATGCAGCAAGAGTTTTTTGTTATTGAATGAAGAGATCGAGGGAATAAAATTGGGGAGCATTAATCATATCTTACGCGTCTATTAGCTTCAATTCGTGATGGGCATGGATATCATTATTTTGTTACAACTTTTCTTCAAATATTCTGTTTTTTTTTTTTACATACTTTCAACTATTGTTTTTAAAAAAAGGTCAGTAAAAAATATTTAAATTTTTTACTTCATACACTTGCGCTTACGATTCTTTGTTGGAAGTTCTCTTTGTCGCGTCCCCCCTTCCTCTCTCCCCCTCTGAAACTCCTCCGCGTTTAAAGACCTCATGCCTGCGTCTCACAAAAATTCAAATTTTCTATGCTAGTGTACTACTTTTACTTAAATATAGATAATTTATATTTATCCCAGCTGGAGATTTTACGTTACATATTTCTTCCTTCCTTCGGCAACTCTCTCATTCTTCACTCACTTCCTCAAACTCCCGACTCTTTCCCAGTCACCGCTCCCTCTCGGTTTAATGTCTCTCACTCTCGTTTCTGCAGCAAGACCGCAGGAGAACGAATGGAAGTGGTATATGCTGCTGCAATTTCAAGTGGAGAAATATTGGAGACACAAGAGAAGTAGTGGGGCATGGCGTTAACCTTCTGCATTCCCAAGGTGAAGAAAGCGTCCTTTTTAAGGCGTCCTTAATATAAGGAGGAAGCCTTATAAGGCGTCCCATATATATCTATAGGACGCCTTATTTAAGGCGTCCTATATATATAAGGATGCCTTAAGGTGTCCTATATATATCTATAGGTCCTATTTATATATGTATATATATATATAAATTTATATTAAAATGGTTTCACAAGACAGCAGTGTGAATACCACCATTCCAAATTTAAGGAAAAGAGAAAGATGAAGAAAGCACAAGACATTGCAAATTTCATCAACCAGAATCCCCAAGCAGTGTGAATACCACCATTCCAAATTTAAGAAAAGTATCAACAATGCTTTCAAATACAAACCCTGCAATGCTTGTAGTAAGTTGCCAGTGCAAGTGATTCAAAGTTAGAGCTTCATGTTCCTAACTCCCAAGTCTATTGTCCTATGACATGGATGACAATTAACGGCATTTTGCCCAACGTTTAAAACAGTCAAAGAAATAAAAAGACTGACAAAAAAAGTAGCAAGAGTCAATGCACATTCTGGTTATCTAGCATATTCTCAGTGATGGAAGTTAACTTCTCAAGTAGGCAACAGATTACGAGGCAATTAACAAACAACTTATAAGGCTTCAATTACTCTGAGTCAGAAGTATCACCTGCTTCACGTTATCGTTATCTAGGCAAAGTGATTTCAAGTGACTAAGATTGCACATGGAAGAAGGAAGATCTCCAATGTTATTACCTATAAAGTAGGCAAGATTAAATCTTCAATCAATCAAGATGGAAAACCAAACAGCAAATAAACATGTTAAATTGTTCTAGAGATCCAGATTCAGTCCTCATGAAAACATTTAATGGCAGGAGAATCAATCCTATGGACATGCATATTAATTAAATATGCAAAAAACTGAATATTGGACAATATCAAGAAAGACTTCAGGTTATAATACTATTTGCAATCATTATCATTAGTTCGTTACATAAAACAGTCGAGGGAAAATGGTTCAGAGTTATGGAGAATAAATACTGAGGACATTATGAATTTTAGTGCCCAAAAAGCGGTTAATAAGTTAATCGCATATTGACTTGATTAACTGCCAGTTGGGATAATTGTTCCTAAACTAAAGATAGATCCTGTGACCTAGCATAAGATAGATCCTGAGACATTATCAAAAATGCTAAAGTCATGGAAGAAAATAATCTCGGTTCCATGAAGAGTTTAAAGCCACCAAAATAGTTGACTAAGACTCTTCCAAGGCATGTTATCAAGCCAGTGGAAATAAATATTTACAGACATAACACGAGCAAAAATAATATGACCTTTATAAATTAGTAGCAATTATGAAAACAGTAGATGAAGCCCAAAAGCAATTTTTTTCATTTCCAATATTAAAAAGTGTAGAAAGTACTATATGCTCACAAGCAGTTACCAGGTTATATGCATATACTGGGATATATAACTCTTACCAGGCGCTGCAAGTTAACTAATTTGCTAATTTCCATAGGAATATCAACTGCATTCAAGAATTGAATCGATAAGTAGTTAAAAAACTATGAGAATTTCATCTGGAAATCTTTGTTTTAGGCTGAGGAAAGGGGAAAACACATGATTGCCATACAGCAAAAAACTCAAATGTGTGCATGCATTCAAAAGGAACAGCAACACCAAAAAGCAAGGAAACAAACATAGATTTCAAAAAAAAAAAAAACACCAGATCTCATCCAAGTTTTATTTACCTGCTAGAAATATTGTGAACACATCATACTGTGAAAATACCATAACCATGCATCAGTAATCTCAAGTCTCAATCACGATATAATAAATGCAGAGGTATAATTCATTTTAGAAATATTCTGTAAACTTATTTTTTTAAGACAATCAAATAAGTCAGAATATGTAAAAAAGGAAGCCAGGATCGTCTTCTTGTGTTCTTGTTTAATAACAATCAATTGAAAGATTTACACATAACACACAAATTGAAACAATCAAATAACTATACCAAATTGTCATAATATGTCTTAACCATTAATAACAATATTGTTTGATTTGAATGGGGTTGGCAAGATTAACTTTGAAGAGTCATATTCATTAACTTCCTGAATCTAACCAAATTAGATTAATAAGTACAAACTTCAAATTTTAAGAAAAAGAAAACCCAGCTCACAGGAATAACATCAAATACTTAATTAGTGACTACAAAGTAGAAAGGGTAGTCATAAAAGAACACTATGATGCCAATAATTAACATAAACTGAGATCAAGAATAGTACCAGCATATACGCAAAGCATTGTGTTAAAAAAAAGAAAGAAATGAACCAAGATCTAACATATACAAACACATTACTTTATCGCAAATCTTGCATTCATAAAGATTAAATGGAACCAAGCTAGTACTAGGAAAATATTACCTGCTACGTACAGTCAAAGATCGATCCCCAAATCAAGAGGTTCTTTTACAGCTCTGTGCATCTTCTTCTTGAGACTCGTTCAGACTCGATCCCCAAATATTACCTGTTTCATATGCTCTATTTAGGGTTTACTGTAATTTTTGTTGATTTTCTGTATCAAAAGCACCGATTACAAGTTCCCTAATCCCTAAGTAGTTTTCAGAAAATCCAAAAGCCGTACATAAAACTTCATTTCATCAATAAAAAATAAGAATGAAACAGATAATCACGTAAAAAATAAGCTTGGCTGACCAGATTGCAAACTAAAGTCGAGACGGAGGAGACTGAGCAGCGTCGAAATGAGGGAAGACGGAGATTGAGAAGCTTCGAGAATGAGGGAAGACGGAGGATACAGAGGCAAGGGTTTCTTCGATAATGAGAGAGCAGCAGGTGGGAGCAGATCTGATGCGCACGAGCTGATAAGCGTGTTAGTGTTTTTTATGGCTTTTTAGGCGACCAGAAGGAAAATATAGGGCGCCAAAAATTGTTTTAATGTGACCTGAAATATAATATAAGGTGATAAATAAATATTTAGGGCATCCTATTAGTTATTCAGGTCGCCTAAAACTAAAAAAAAAAATATTTCATACATAAGATGAATTTTTAGCCATTTTAGACGACTTAAATTAATTATAGGACGCCAAAAATTAATTTAAGGCGTCCTAATTAATATTCAGGTCACCAAAAAGGACTTTAGGTGTCCTATATATAAATATAGGACGCCTAAAATTGTACATATACCACCAAATTTTTTTCTAAAAAATTCTCTAGGTGTCAATAAATATTCTTTAGGTGCCAATAAATAATAAGCACCAAAAAATAAATATAAGTGTCCTATTTTGAAATATAGGACACCTAAAGTCCCAAAAAAAAGAACTTTAGGTGTCCTATATTTAAATATAGGAAGCCTAAAGTCTCCACCTATACTTTTTACTTCCTTTTTTAAAATAATGACATCTTTTGGGGAAGTAGTATCCACTTTTGTAGTAGTGTGATGGTGTTTTATGCATTGAGGCATACCAACAAACAATGAAAATTAAGTTTTAGGTACCCATATTTTCTTAGGTTCTTTGTAGTTAATATGGATCATTTGAGAAACATATGATCCTTTAGGTACCCATTTGTAGGTGCCTATTGGTTTCTCCTTTCAGGGAAAGCAAGAAGATGTACAATGCCCCTTTCTATTATAATAAGCAAAAGGATTAGATGCATGCAGAAAATATTGAAAATAATTCCGCCTTTTTCTTTTTCTCTTTCTTCTTATCCAAATCTGGATTATGTCATATACGAAATCTATCATTTGTAAATCTCTATGTTGTCAATATCACTTTGAGCATTTCACTCCTTTGTGAATTTCTCAAGTGTCATGTTGAGATCGAAGTTTTTCTTTTCCAAAATAGGGAAAGTTTCACAGATATTTAGTGGAGTTTCCTTGAGTTGTTACTCAAGTAACTTGACCCTCTTCTTAGAATTTACTAATTCCTTAGCTACTTTACTAAACTTTGAATGTAATGCATTATATTTAGAAAGTAGTTCATCATATGAGTGTTTAGAGTCTTTTACCTTTTCGCCATCAAATTTTTCATGTGCTACTTGGCATATGTTGGAAATTTCCTCATCTTCACTTTCTTTGTTTGATTAATTGTCTATTAGTTCTTTATGTTTTGATAATAATAGATAATTGTAAGGAAATGAACTTAATAATTCCAGTCACTTAAGTACATGTTTAATAATACTTAAAGTTGATACCTTTAACTTCAATTAAATCTTGAATCACATAGTGTTTTTAATATGTTTGTTATAGACACACTCGAGTCATGGTTAAAGGACTCGAGTCAAGTGTTGTAAAACCTAAGTCAAAATAGTTTTCAATTTGACTGACTCGAGTTAATATTATTTAACTTGAGTTAAGGCTTTATAAATTATTTTTGAATGAAAACATCGAGTCGAGTTAACTAAGTATAACTCAAGTTACCTTTGTGGTGACTTAAACTTCTCTTTTCAAATCTTAAGTCCCGCGCTCAAATGTCTTTTACAAGTATCAAAAGTTTAGCCTCAAGTTAATTATGATTTACTCAAGTTACTTGTTAAAGTAAGCATTTTAAGACTCGAGTGTCATTTGCTAGAACTCATTTTTCAAATACATTTTGAAGACACTATTTATGAAACATATCTTTAGACTCAAGTGTAAAAGACCTTACTCAAGTGAATAACTCAAGTTAATATTTGTTAGCCTCAAGTCATCCTTTGAAAAACAATTTTCTCAATTCAAAACTTATGTTCAAATCATTTCACTGAGCCTAAAAGAAAGAACTTGAGTTATTGACTTAAGAGAGTATTTATATACTCGAGTCATGTCTTGTGAAATTATTCTCTCAGTATAACCTATTTCTAACAAGCTTTGCTTTCAAAAGAAAATCATATTCAATCAAGTACTGAAAGAACCAACTCAAGTCAGTTAATGATTAACTCTAGTTGTCTTTGATGATTTAGTAAATCACCCACATGCATAAAAGTTAAAATCTTTAATTATGATGTCATTACTTCTCACAACAACAAAAAACCACAATTTGTAGCGGTTAACCAGTAGCGATCACAAAAAACCACTATAAACTCATGTATTTGTAGCGGTTTCACACCAAAACACAACAAATTCGTAGCGGGAGACTTGGCACCAAAGCATGGTCCTATTTGTAACAATATTTGTAGCGGTTATCACCAACAAACCAATACAAAAGTAACACCAACTTGGTGCATAATGGTGCGAATGTTTATCACGATTTGTCAGACAAAATCGCTATTAGAGCAAAATCGCTATTATTTAGTAGTGGTTCTACTAAATAACCGCTACAAAATGATAACAATTTGTAGTGGTTTTTTCGGGTAACCGCAACAGAATATGAAAGGTCAACCAATTTGTAGCAATTAGAGCAATTAACCGCTACAGACACTCAAATGTTTGTAAATTTGTAGCACTTTTGCGAACTGCTGCAAAATTTTACGAAGATCGAGGTACTTTTGCAGAGAGTTGTACGTAAATTTGTAGCGGTTTTACATTATAACTACTACAAAATTACGTGTTATTAACATCGACGCCTCATTTTCCCCTTACAATACTATTCATTTCTCATCTCTTTTGACTTTTGCTTTTCTTTGTTGTACAGTAAAAAATAACATTATGGTTAACAGAGAGAAAGGGAAAGGGGTTTCTGTTAGTTCTCTATGTGTTTTGATGATAACTTGACAATTGTAAATAGTAAAGATCTTGATTTTATTCATTTACTAAGTCTCTGGAAAGATAGCAAAATTTTTGAAAAACATTACTCCAGTAACGGCCATATTACTCTAGTAACGTCACTGTATTTCCATATACATTACTCCAGTAAGTGGTTTGTTACTCCAGTAATCCGCCTGTCTAAAATCGCAGTTCAGTAAATGTTACTCTAGTAACATTTACGTTACTGCAGTAACAGGTGTTGATTCAAAAGGTTTTCAAAGTAATCTTACTCTAGTAGTGCTCGTGATACTCCAGTAATATGCATTGGTCCAAAATTTTTTTAAAAAGTATATTACTCCAGTAACACATAAGTCTACTCCAGTAAGTCTGTCATCAAGCCAACTCTAAAACGTCTCTATGTCCATATTACTCCAGTAATATTTTTGCTACTCCAGTAAGATTACTCCAGTAGTCACTTAGTTACTCCAGTAACCCTTCATTCTCATACACCTCCAGAACCAAAACCCGATAGTCTGTCAATGTTACTCCAATAATGATTGTGTTACTCCAGTAACGTTACTCCAATAGTCACTTAAGTACTCCAGTAATGCTTCACTGTCAGACAGGTTCCAAAGTCCAAGCCCGATATTACTCCAGTAAGAAAAGGACTACTCCAGTAACGTCCCAGATAGAAAGAACATGAACCTAAACGACTCCAATAGCCAAGTCACTACTCCAGTAAGATCGCAGACAAAAGCAAAACATGTCTTAGTTACTTCAGTAGACTTGAGTCAGAATTGTTATAAAATGCGATATTACTCCAGTAACATAGTAATGACTCCAGTAAGCCTTTATGAAGTAAACCTTGAATAGTTATGGACTACTCCAGTTACATGTTCCTTACTGCAGTGACATAATTGAAAAGCGATATACATCTTGGGTTAATCAATGTTAACTACTTAGATAGTTATTGTTTCTATTCATTATTACTCTTATTCATGATTAACCATTCTGCTCAGTGAGATTTAACTAAGTTTTGAAGCAGAAATCAGAAGGACCTGATTACTGAGCTGGAAAGTAAAAAGTGCAGTATGGGTTGCCAGCATGAGTGTCAGGGAATATATGCAAGGTTAAATAAATAATTATGGACTTTCTTCTGCTGCCCATTTTGATTGAAGATGATTAACATTATCCTCCAAAATTAAATATTCTGAAAGATGAGAAAGTAATAGACAACACTGAATCAGAAAACATGAAATCTAGAAATGCTCAAACGGTCAAGAATTTGGTGGACTTCCAACGTCAGAAATTTCAGTGGAACTCCAACAGCTATATTTTGATATGGAACATTCAAAAGAAGTTCCTCAAGTATAAAAGGAAGCTCAGAAACGTAGGAAAACACAGAAGCATACTTATACAAGATTACACCTATTACTTTAGTTTTCTGTAATATTCTTTGAGAGAAATCTGTACTTCAGTGATTATCATTATCTACACTTAGAGAGTGTGTCTTTTGCTGTTAAAATCATTTCTTTGTAAGAATCTCAAGTCTGGGGACTTGGAGATTGGGAATTTTAGTGTACAACTTGTAAGGGGGAGTGTATCCTAGTGAGAGGATAACTTCAAATACAGAGTGTGTAACTGATTGAGTGATAGTGGAAATCCCAGAGAGTCTGGGGACTGGACATAGGTCAAGGAGTTAGACCAAACCAGTATAAATCTTGCTGTGTCTTGCTTTCCTCTTCTTACCTCTGTTTATCTCTGTTCTAGCTTATACATTTCAAAGTATTGTCAAGAAAATTTTTAAATCCCCAATTCACCCCCCCTCTTGGTGATTTGCTCCGCTTTTCAGTTTCATAGGGTAAAGCAGTCCTAAGAGGAAAAAGTTGTAGATGGAGCTGTCCGAGAGGGCGTAGGGCTGTAAATCTCCCTTTGCCCCCTCAAACGAGGAGTGAGTTTGAGGGCCTCTTTGCCGATGAACCAATCCAAGGGGAGAAGACCCTAGAGACTGTAGGTGGAGAATAAGGCGAAACTCTGTCGATCAGTGACCTCGATGAACATGAACACATTGAGATAAACTTTCCCACGAGTGAGGTGCAACAATTTCAAGATCGGGATAATGAGTGGGACCAAGGGGACCCCCGACCATCATCTTCGCGGTCCACCGGATTTGTGGTGGATATCAAAGGTAAATGTAATTAGTTTTTGAGAAAATTTAAATTTCATTTTCTGACATTTAATTAAATTATATTTAAAAGCAATAAAAACATGTTTTTTTAATTGTGCAAGTACACATGGGAACATCAGCAAAAGGACGCTAGATGTTGTCGGGGTCACTTTGTTGCAGGGGCTTCGCGTAATAGTCTCCTGGAACATGGATATGGACTAGCCGGTCGCCAATGGTGGTCACCTGTTCAATTGATTCCTATCTGAATTTAGCAGGAATTGGGCATGGTTCCCGTTTGACTTCAAGGATTGGAGGCGTGTTCCAGTCAAGAACAAGAACAAAGCATTTACTGATATTGTGCAAGTAAGTTATGTTGCTTTATTAAATTTTACATGTTAATATTTATCATTTGTGGTTTGTTTATTTATTAGTTTTTAATTTATTTACTTATTTATTATTAGTTAATTAATTAGTAATTAAATTATGATATATAAAAAGTTTAACGTGTGAGGCCACGCGAAGAGGTACTCTATGTTGAAGATATGTGATGGGTGGAAGAACCGGAGGAATCATATGTACAACCAGAGGAATGGAGATGGGACAGTTCCTCTACAGCAGCTGATTGAGAACGTCCCAGATGGCGTGGACCCCAATGACTAGGCAAGTTTTGTCTAATATAGGAGGAGTGTAGAAGGACAAGAACATTTTTCAATTAATTATAGTTTAAATTTTTTGTAAATTAATTTTGTTTAAATGCAGGATCTATTCCAAAGGACACTAGGAGCTAGGCACAGAAGACAGTCCATCACACGATAAGATCCAAGACGTTTGTTGTGACCTACAATGAGATGGTATATTGAAAGTTAAATTAATTTGAGGTTTAAATGATTGATTGTTCCATTTTTGAAATAACAAACTTTTTATTCTTTTAATTCTTTTAGCAAGTGAAGGCGTAGGAGAAGAACTATCAAATAAATGATGGGGAGCTCTTCACACGTACCCATAGACATCATGATAGGACACTGACCTCTGAGGCGGCAGAGAAGATCATAGAAAGTTACAAAAAAATTATTGATTTAGTTAATTTAATATATTTAAATTAAATTAAATTTTTTCATTAACATTTTATGAAATCTACACATCAAGCCTAGATTGAGTAGACCCAGGCAGAGCTGCGAGCGTCCTAGACCCAGGAGTCATATGGGTCTGTGGACCTTACTGCCCCATTAAAAGCTGTTGTGGGCCCAGCGAGTATCTCAACTGCGTTAGGGGTATGGGCCTAGGCGCGAGGCCCAGCATTGTGTACGGCAAGTCCTCCGCCTCTGAGGCTAGAACCTCCGGCTTAAGATGTATGCCACCACCGGAGGAGTTAAAGGCGATGATTGCTAAGCGGGTTGCCGAGCAGGTTGCTAAGCAGGAGGCCGCGCTGGAGGCCAGACAGGCTGTGGAGCAGGCTGCCAGGGTGAGGCACATTCAAGATAGAATCGACCATTGTTACGCTACTCAAAAGCATAACTAGGATGCTTTTGCTGATGCCCTGACAGAGTTGTTACCTCACGGGAACTTTTCACCTCCCCAGCCTCCCCCTTTGTTCATCAACTAGGATTCCCCCAACCTCCCCTCTGTTCATCAACGAGGATCCCCCCTGCTTGCTATTGCTGTTGCTGATTATGATGAGGGCGTTATTACCTCTGCTCCTACACATGCTCCTACTGAGATAGGACTTGAGCATCAGGCTCTAGATTGATAGTTTTTATTTTCACAAACATATTTTTATTTAAAATGGTTGTTCTCTTTTTATGTTAGTTGGTTTGTTGGATTACAATTTAAATACTTAGATTTCATTTACATTAGTTTATAAATACTTATATCCATTTACATTAGTTTATTAATGTTACTTATAATATATATCAATTCCTAAAGGAAAATATATTTAATGACCTAAGTTTATTATAGTTACTTAAAATAGGTATTGTAAAACAAATAATAAAAATAATATTTAACAAATAAAAAATCTTTTTTTTTTTTTGCAATAATTTGTAGTTGTTTGCTATAGATTTCAATTTTCTAATTATTTTTTAACAAAAAAATTTAAATATTGTTTAACACAAAAAATAAAAATAAAGACATTTTGTAGTAGTTACATTACCATAACTGCTACAACTATAACATTAAATACATTTTGTAGCGGTTACTATAGCGGTTATAGAAGCACTACTAAACTCTAGCGTGATCTATTTAGTTCAAATTTCAAAGTGAAGAATTGTCCAATGGCTTACATTTTGTTGCAGTTACTATAGTAGTTAGAGAACCGCTACAAAGCTCTAGACATGGTTGGTAAAAATGTGTTTTAAAACATTAAAAACGCGTTTTTACGTTTTAATTCAAGTAAAACGATTTTCATTTGGGAAAAAAATGTAGAGGGGGAAAAACGTAAAAAGCGTATCCATAAAACGTAAAAGCGGAAAAGCGTGCATTTTTTACGTAAAAACTACATTTTCACAACCTTAGCTCTAGCAGGATTTATTCAGCTTAAATTTCAAATTGAAGAACTGTCCAATGGCTTACTTTTTGTAGTAGTTACGATAGCGGTTCTATAACTGCTACTAATCTCTGGTGGGATTTTGAATTGCAATATTTGTGTTTGCTTTTGTAGCATTACTAAACCGCTACAAATGGAATTTGTTATCTATAGTGGTTTCTAACTGCTATAATTGTTCTAACGTTGTATTCAATGGATCTTAAGTCATTTGAAGAGAATTAAATATACTCTCTTCAGTTGTATTATATCCTAGCTTTGTTTACTAAATATGGATAAGTCGTGGATCAATTTGCCGCGTAATTCTCCCGTATATTTAGCGGGATTGAAAAATTTATTAGATTTCGCCTTCTCTCACACTAGCGTTAATAGGAAGATCGTGTGTCCATGTTGTTGATGCAATTTTAAGAAGTGGCAAACACGAGACAGTGCTATAAAACATCTTCTTGTCAAGCCTTTTCCTGTTGAATATACTTTTTTGGGGAGTTCATGGTGAGAAACATGGTATGCGATATGGGGATCATCTTCCTTGAAGCTAACAGGTAGGAAATAAAGTAGCTCAAGATGATTTAGTTAATGAAGCTGTTCGCGATACTTTTGGTGTTCATGACGATAATTTCATGGTAGAATTTCAGGGTGCAGAACCTATTTTCCTCACGAATGAAGCAGCTCGAGAATTTTTCAGCCTTATGGATGAGAGTGATCATCCATGGTATCAAGGTTGTCAGAAATACTCCAAATTATCTTTCCTAATCAAGTTGTACTATATCAAGTACTTGTGTGGGATCACTGATAAGGCAATGTCGATGCTGTTGGAATTACTACTAGATGTTTTCCTTGACATGGACATTCCCACAAACTTCTACGAGGCGAAGAAGATAATTAATAGATTAGGCTTGAACTACGAAAAAATCGATGCTTACCTTAACGACTGTATGCTTTATTTGGGAGAGGACGCTTGTAAGGAGACTTGTAAGAAGTATCAGACTTTGAGGTTCAGGACTGTACGGAAGGGGAAAAAGCAGAAGAAGAAGAAGAAGAAACCCGTAAATATTCTCAGGTACTTTCCTTTGAAACCTACAAAGATTGTTTATGTCGTCCAGGACAGCTGAGCATATGAGGTGGCATGAAACTGACAAGAATGAAGATGGTAAACTCAGACATGTACAAGATGCTTAAGCATAGAAAGCATTCGACTCACACTTCTAGATTTTGCAGGGGACCCTAGAAATGTTCTTCTCACTTTGGCGACTGATGTTTTTAACCCATTTAAAAATCTTAGCACAAGCTATAGTATTTGGCGACTGATGTTTTTAACCCATATATTTTTTTGCTTGTAGGAATCATATCAAAAGATAATGCAAGAGAGAGGCTCACAGAGTGAGGGCTGCCCCACATCCTCTCATTCGAATAACGAGAGTATATTCATTCAGGCTATAGGAGGATTTGACAAGAAAGGCAAACTCTTCGAGATGGGTGCCTCTGCGAGTCGACTGAAGCTTATGAAGCACTCCTCATCGGGCAGTGAAGGTAGTGTTTCAGGTAAATGTAATACATTTGCTATAGATTGTTACGTTTTCATTTCCTCGTCTATTTAAATGAAGTACAAAAAAACTCACTCCCTAATGTTATTTTTTCAGATGAGATTAAAAGGATGAAGGCATTGGTGCAGAAGGAAGCATCTCTTATGTAGGAGCAATCATCTTGTATGCAGGATAACAAAGTTTTAAATAAGCATCTCTTATTATTATTTTTTATAGTTTTAAATAATTTTTATAATTTTAATTATATTTTTTTATATTTTTAATGTAATTTTATGATTTTATATTTTTAAATAATTTTTATGATTTTTTAATATTAATATTAATTTATATATTTTTTTAATGTAATTTTATGATTTTATATTTTTTTAATAAAATGAATTTTGCACAAAAATTTTGAAATTAGAGACGAAAGATGTTTCTGTCGCAAATTTTGAAATTTTTTATATTTTTAATGTAATTTTATGATTTTTTTTACAAGAATTGAGTATGATTAGTAATCTCTCTCATAGAATGGATAAATGAATATTGAAGAACAATTTGAATGTCAAAGGATATCAAAGGATAACAAAGCAATAAATATAAAGAAAGATTGTCATTGGCTTTTTTTAATGCTCCATTTTGAATATTTCGATCTTTATAGGTTGATCACCATAAATAACCGTTGTGAGCATTCAAATATTTCTGTTAGATACTAATGAATTTGTATGTTAGAGAGTAAAAGCATTTGTTGATGAAATTTAATGCTTCTATCACTTTCTCTCTATTATGCTCTACTATGCATTTAATGCATCTGACAGATTTTTTCTTTCTTTGAGTTTGAATTTAATTTGAGCTTTAATCACCTGAAACTTATACATAAATGAGATTAGTAACTTTTGAAAATAGTATAAGTGAATATAGTGTTTATGGGCCTATTTGGGTTAGCAGTGGGAGTGATGGCTTATTTTCTATCTAACTTTTACAAGAGCCCAATAGGAAAAAAATTAGGTTGTAAATGTGATTTGTGTTTAGATTGCCCATTTGGCTTTTGCAGATGTGACTTTTTCTAAACTGGTGAGTGTTTGGATTATTATTTCAAAAGCCAGTTGAGACCGTCAGTTCTCTATGTGTTTTGATGATAACTGACAATTGTAAAACCAAATTTAAGTTTGTCTTTGCAAAGTTGAAAAACTCACTATCAAAGACAAACTCAAGTTTTGGTTAGAAAACTCGAGTTTGAACTTAACAGAGAGCAACTCCAATTTTTGTAAACTAAGACAAACTCGAGTTAAGATCTTGGAAACTCGAGTTTGGATGATACGGAGAGCTCCTATGTTTTTTAAGACAAAGCAAACCAGAGTTTAGTTTAATGAACTCCAATTTGTCAAATCAAAAGAAATCTAAGTTTTCCAAGCCTTGTTGAAAACTCAAGTTTGAATTGTATAAACTCAAGTTTACTACATATAGAAAGTTATGTAATCCTAAGCTTAAGAAAACTTGAGTCATGTTTTTGGAAACTCCAGTTTGCATCTGTAAAAATATTTTACAAAGTTTTCTCTTATGAGAAAACTCAAGTTTAGTTTTCACAAACTCGAGTTTAGGACTCATAGAGAACAATTCAATATTTCTAAGGTCTTGAAAACTCTAATTTCTATTGTAAACTCCAGTTTGATCCATATAGAGAGTTTTCTAGTTTTCCTCAATTTTGTGAAAACTCAAGTTAGGGTTTGCAAACTCGAGTTTATAGCACACAGAGAGCTTCACTCTATTTACACTATTTGAAAACTTCAGTTTTAAAATGAAAACTTCAGTTTTGAGCTTTTGGACTTAAAATATGTTTTTCATCCTAAATGTCCAAAACTCGAGTTAGTCACTTGATGACTCCAGTTTAGGTCCTACTCAAAAATGTTTCGAAGATCAAATCGTGACTTTCTTCTCTATTTGAAGAAAACTCAAGTCAAAGTTTTAAAACTCAAGTTTACGTTTCCAGAAATAAATTGCAAACTCCAGTCTTGATGAACTAACTCGAGTTTGTATCACATAATTCAAAATTCAAATTACTTGAATCTGTAAAATCTTTGTGTTTGATATATATACTTCTTATCATCACTCATTACTATTCCTAGATATATTTAACATGTTTGTTAGTGAGTTTTAGATGATTTAAAGAAGATTAAAATGAAGTTTCAGCCAAAAGCAAAAAACATGTTAGAACATTTTATTGCATAGTACAGATAGCTTGCAATATTTTGGACAATCATCCTCTGCACGATGCAAAAAGGATTAATGTTTCTTTCCTTAACAAGCTTCTGCCATTCCAACGGATTAATCCCAAGGAAAATCAAATATAAATATATGTGCACCTGGATTAACTGATTTGAAGTATAGTGAGAGAAGAAGCCCAAGGCTTGTGCTAATCTTCCCTTAATGCCTACAACAATTATGTTAAAGATTGCAACGGTCATTTAATGCTCTCTTAATATAAATAGTGCTACATTCAAGCCTTCTCAACAACTAAGAAACTGAAAAACAAACTGCATTCAAATTTACCAACTACACTTCTAGTTTTTCACTTGAAAAGTATCTGCTGATACATTATACTTTAGTGTTTATATCTATCCACTCTTAGATAGAGTTTATTTAATTGTAAATCATTTATTGTAAAGAATCTCAAGTCTGGGGACTTCGAGATTGAGATATTGATTGCAACTTGTAGGGAGAGTAAGTTCTAGTGAGAGAATTACTCTTGAGTTACAGATGAGTTACAGAGTGTGTAATCATTTGAGATAGTGAAAATCTCAAAGAGTTTGGGGACTGGACGTAAGTTAAAGATTGGACTGAACCAGTATAAATTCCTAATGTCTTGCTTTTCTTTTTTATACTCTGCACAACTCTGTTTTAGTGATAAAAAATAGAGCAATCACAAAAGAATTTTAAAATCCCCAATTCACCATCTCTTGGTGATTTGCTCCACTTTCAAAGACAGGAAATGACTGAGAAGGGCATGAATCATATTGAATACTACATATACATATTAGTTGTATATATTGATATAATTGAAGATAGAAATTTTAATTTGAAAGAAAGTTAAATGATTATTAAAAAACTTATAAACAATAAAGTACTTAATTAAATATATTTAATGAATAAAATTGTTTATAAATTAGAATACATACAAATAATACATTGCCAATTGGAATAATTATGCCTAAAAAGTTTGTCTCTAATTCTATCACGAAGATGAATCATTTGTTAGTATTTTTATTCTTTCTAATATCGCCTCCCTTATTTATTTAACCTCAATTTTTAAAATGAAATTTTTATCATTTACTTCTTGCTTACCTTAATTGGTTAAAAAAAAAACTTTTGCAAACACTAGTGAAACAACCTTTGGTCTTAAAGAAGTCGGCTTTAGTGATCATGACAATGAATATTTATTGATATTAGATAGGCTTATCCTTCTCAGATGACGTGGCAGCTCCTAAATGAACCTCAAAATCTACTAGCACCTAAGAAAACAAAAACAAACACGTGGCCCTCCCTGATTCAATTAATAGATCAAAAACCAATGAACACCAACTCATATTGATTCACATAACACACCAATTGAAAATTGAAAAATCATGGCTTCCTTGTCAACCGTAACTTCTGTTTAGCGAGCAGCCGTCAAGGGCCTCGCCAGAAGTTCCCTCACTGGAACTAATTTATCCGTCTGGCCCTCTCGCCTCAATCTCAGACCCAAAAAATTGTGCCTTTCATTTGTCCTCTATTTTCTACTCTTGTTTTCTTGAGTCCAACGTCAATAATGGTGAGCAAACAGAGGAAAGGTTGATGGAGGTACAATGGTTTGGTCTCTGTCTTTGGTTTCCGAGGCGCTCTACATTGTGTGATTTCTTGCTCAAAGGCTTGCTCTGTTTGATGTTGCATAAGCTTGAAATTGGGTTCAAAAAGGTCGCTGGCAATGGTGGATGAAAGAGTGAGAGTTGCCGGTGATTATAGACGAAAGACCGAAGGTAAGAAGAATGGGTGGTGAAGGTCGAGTTCGTTACTCTATTCTTTCACGGCGTTTCTACTTCCTTTGAGATTTGTGCAGGAACGTATATGGAGCTTCTCAATGCTCACCAATGCTCAGGATATCAGCTTCTGAGAAACTAAAGCTTTTTTGGAGAATCTCAGCGAGAAAAAAGGTTACCCAATCGCCTTTAAATTTCAATGCTTAGTAGCCACATCTAGCTACCTTCCACTTTGTGTTTTGGGGCCTGGATGCTCGCTCCAAACAGGCATAATATGATGTTCATCATTGGTATCAAAATTATAGAGACAATGATTTTCAAAGATGATGAACATACACTCAAGTATGGTGTAGGATCACTTGAGGAATACCTTATCACTTGAGTTGTTGCACTGTCACTTGAGTACCCACATTAACTTTGTGTGGTATAGTCACTGGTAGTGAAGTTTTGTAGAAATGGTTATTACTCGGGTTCTTGAATTATCACTCAAGTGATCTTCTATTATTTTGAAAATGCTTTAACACTACCGGGTGACTCGATTGATTTTATGGATCACTTGTTTATGTTTGCAAGTGATCCCAGATCACTTGAGTGATACCATGCTAGGATCACATCACTCTTAGTTCACTTGCAAGTGCCTTGTTGAAACTTGCAAGTTAGCACCATTACTCGAGTGATCTTAAGCAGTTCACTTGAATGATCGCAAGCACCGCTTATAAGTCACTTGGGTGAATCATTTGAGTGCTTGCCTAATCACTCAAGTGATCTTTCATAACTCCAGAATTTTATTAAGTGACTTGCATAATCTTTAAAAGTGAAGATGCACCACTTGAGTGCACTATTCCAAAGTTTGACTCGAGCCATTTCTTAAGCTTTATTTTTAAGAGTTGAAAAGAAATTTTAAAATCCCCAATTCACCCCCCGTCTTGGTGATTTCTTTCACTTTCAGATAGAATTCCGACACTGAGTTTCATTATGAGGCAGTAACGGACTGTTTGGAGGATTTCAATTATTGGATTTGATGATGATGAGAATGAGGTTATATGTTTAAACATGAGTGTTGCCATTTTAATCTATTCTAAATAAAGATAAAAAAAATATTAAATATGGATTGCTTAAATCGAATCTAAATGGTTAAGATATGATAAAGTTTGGGTGCTCATCAAAGTGATGAGAACACGAAATGGTTCTATGTATTATCGATTGTGAAGGTTACTATTATACCAAAAAACATGGGAATATCCCCCTCAGGGCCTAATGTATAAAAAAATTATCAAAAAATGTTCAAAAAAAAAAAGTCAAATGTTAGAAAAGGCTCTAAGGCCTTTTTTGATATTATGTTAAAAAACAATAACAACTATATTAGTATGATATTAACAACTAAATTAGTACACGTTAACAACTATATCAATCCACGTTAACAAGTATATCGGTGCAACTAAATTTCGTTTTCAGACATAATACCAAAAAAGGCCCAAGGACCTTTTCTAACATATGATTTTTTTAAGGCCTTTTTTTAAGAATATTTTGGTACCTTGAGCCTGAGGAGGATTTTTTCAAAAAAAAAAAATTGGTAGCATTAATTATCGCAAAGTAAAAAATCATTGAACTACTCAAAGTTGAAGCTAATTAATGCTAGTTTGACAATCTCTCTCATCTATCTGATCAGGACAGTTTTTTTTATTTATTTATAACTTTATAACACTTAAGAACCACGACAAATCTCTCACGTGTCTTGAAGAAGAAAGAGCATGTATGTTTTGATTGGTTTACTTTGAAGACTATTATTTTGAAGATAAATAGTGCTTGAATGCACACCAACAATCAATTTGGAACTACGCGACGAAGTAAACAAGGAAAAAAAACATGAAGCAGTTCGTTACATGAAAATTTTAATCATATTCATAGAAAGACACATCTATGAGCTCGGGAATCAAATTTTGTTCTATGAGTAGAAGAGGTACAAGCAAAACATAATGAGCCAAACACCTTAAATTGGGTATAATCGGGAAGTGTGTTATAAAGTAGGAAAAAGGGAGATTGATTATTTAAAACTGGAGTAGAAAGTCTATTAATAATATAGACAACATGAGACACAGCATAACACCAATAAAACAAAGGCAAATGAGATTGAAATATTAAGGCTCGAGCAACATGTAAAATATGTTGATATTTGCGTTCTACGACATTATTTTGCACTGGTGTTTCAACACATGAAGTTTGATGTAAAATTCCTTTTGAAGAATAAAAAGAAGGCATTTGAAACTCAACTCCATTATGTGCGAATAATTTTTACTTTGTGATCAAATTGAGGAAGAGTTCATCCTGTAGCTTAGCAACACGAAATGCATCACCCTAACTAAAACGCTCCTTTAGATCATTCCGCACATCGACCGCACGGTTAAGCCAGATAACACTCTGACTGATTAAGGGAGAAATTGACCGAAGAAGCCAGGTGAGAACTATGGTGTTGCAACGTTGCCAAGCTGGAAACAAGGGATCTGAAGCCGCCAGAGGTTGCAAAATGCCATCGACAAAGTGGTGTTTGTTCTTCCTCATGAGAGCGAGCATCATTGCTCGGGCCCAGTGATGGTAATTGGATCCAATGAGAGGAGAAGAGACGAGAATCAAAGAAGGATTCTCATTAGGGTGCAAGAAATAGCAACTAGAAGGATCTTGAATTAGGACTTGAGAAGAAACCAAAGAGGAGCTCTCGGTAGCCATGGAGGTAAATCAAGAAATCAAATGGCAAAATCAAGAACAAAATCAAGAAAGGGCCAAAAATGAAACAAAAGCTCAAAGACAAAGCTCAACGGACAAAAAAATTAAAATGCCAATCAGGATCAAATCAACAGGAAAAATTAGATCTAAGGAAGGAGATCAAATCGGATGGCAAATCGAAACAAACACACCAGGAAGAGATCGATGTGTTCGATGTCGAAGGGAAAAGGAGAATGGGAAAAGATCAGAAAAGCGGAAGTCTTTGGGAAAAATAAACCGATACCATGATACGAAATTGAAAGTGGAAAAATAAAATTGTGCAAAGAAAAGTATTCTCATTGATAAAAAAAATTATCATGTATAGTATGTTTCCAATTGCGGAATTCCTGAGTAGTTTGACAGCTCTAATCAAAGTGGATTTCACAATTGATGAAATTTATTTATCTTGTTTACACAAAATAATGATATATATATGTAATGTAAGTTTCCCACCTTTATTTCTTTTCTACTCAATCTTAGTGAAATATGTCTTTAAAACCAAGCCTAACTTTCTTTTTTTAGGAAAATAAGTCAAGGCCCATGCAATGCACAAGTGAGAGAGGTCACATTTTTTTTTTTAATACAATTAAGTAACCAGACATTACCTATACTTTATCATCTTCAAGAAGCCTTCCTAGCTCCTCATCAAGATGCGAGATCAAATGGAAGCTAGGCATTACAGATAGAGTCACTTTGGTTAGATGATCAGGCACAACATTCCACCAACGACTAATTAGACAAACTTCAATAATCCAAGCATGATCAACTAAGCTTTTGATTTCAGCAACCAACCATTAGTCTTCATGTATCTCATTCATCAGGCCTTTAATAAGCTCCACAGTTTCTACAGAATCAACTTCAAGAATGACTTCCTTAAACCCCATGTCCCACACAAGCTTTAAGCCATGAAGGCATCCCCAAAGCTCAGCAGTTAGGTAGTCGCCCTCACCTCCCTTGAAAAGGAACGCACTTAATAATGTGCCATACTCGCCTTGTAAAACGCTACCACTAGCAACTCCGAGAGACATGCTAGAGAACACTCTGTCTATATTAATCTTAATCCACCCAGGCGGTGAGGTTTGCCAGTAAGGCCCATGTTAGATATAATTAGTTTTGATGATGTCTTATATAGATGCCATTAGAGCAAAAAGTTTACATGCCACATTGACTAATTCCTAAATTTAATGTAGATTCAAAATGTGAAAGTCATTTATGAAGAATGATCAAGAAGAAAAGAAGATGTGGAGTCAAATGATGAAGAACAAGAGAAGAGAAGAAAGAAAAAGTTAAATTATCAAGAGAAGAGAAGAAAGAAAGAAAAATATTGTTGAATGGAATGAGAAAGTCACTACACATGCCCACAGATTGATTCTAGAAGTCTCCACGATCAAATGAGAGTTGGAATGGCTCAAATCGGAGTTAAAATAAGCTTTGGGGTGAGTTAAAATAAGCAAAAACGTGTTTTTGGATGGATTTTCTCGAGGCATAGTCATTTACCTCGAGTTAGGGCCAAAACTCGAGGTAGGAGTGCCTTTTAGCAACTCTATTCTACTCTGTTTCGGGTGAGGTCTGGTAAATCATGATGTCTCCCAAACTAGAGATTTAATTGAGGTGAAATCAATTTTCAATGAAACTAGACATCCAATGCGTCATCTTGACAAAAATTCAAGTCCAAAGAAGATCAGATGACAGAGCTATGAATATTTGAAGTTGACCCATTTGTCACCGTTATACAGCAGACCAAGGTTCGCTAAATTGAGGATATCTTACAAACTACAAATCAGAATGAGTGGAAATCGGTGGCATATGAAACTAGACTCACACACCTTTCCAAAAACATCAAGATCATAGAAAAAAAGATCAAATGAGAGAGATATGATTTTTGGAAATTGAGAGTCTGTTTAGGATATTGAAAAAATGTTGGTTTAAGAACAACTTTTACTTATCTGATCATAGTGCTCAACATACAATGAGTTTCGAGTTGATTCTTCTTGCATTGGAAAGAATACTTAAAGAGTATTCTAGGGATATAAGTGATTTGCCAAGATTTGGAGTTAACGGAGATGTTATGGTTACCTGAACTTAGTCATACAGAGCTTACTGTCAAATTACCTCGAGGCAGGCATGTGAAACTCGAGGTTGTAAGAAAACTCAAGGTTGATAATATACCTCGAGGTAAAATGTCTTTGTAATATGATCAAATCATCTATATTGACTCGAGGCTGAACATATTACCTCGAGCCTGGATAAAAACTCGAGGCAGACCACATAACTCGTGGTAGAATGAGCTTTCCCTAGAACGTCTCATTTGATTGTTATTTTTAAATTGCTTGGTAATGACTCGAGGTATTCTATATAACCTTGAATTTATGCCAAACCTCGAGGTAGAGATTGTGACTCGAGGCAAATTATGATACAGACAGAAAAGAGCCAAAATGTATCAGTTCTGATAAATCTTTGACAGACCTTGACTATGATTTATTTGGCTTATATCCTCTTTTATTATCATTCCTAACTTGTTTGATGAGCTTGTTAATGAGTTTTAGCTCGATTAACATCAGATTATCAAAAGTGAATGATTACGTCAGAGCTTACAACAGTAACTTTGAGCAAATCACAACGGTCATATTTCAACGGGAAGAATTACTCAATAGATGAATCGATCTTCATTGCCTATAAATAGGAAAGTCTTCAAACTGAAAGAAGTGATGATGGTTGATGAAAGAATCGACGAAGCCAATGAAATGATTTTACTACTTCACTATCGATAGATCATACACTCTGTTTTTATAGTAGAGAGTGAGATGATAGATTATGCACTTCAGTGATTAACACTCTATATACTCGTAAGGAGTTTAGAATTCTTATTTGATTATCTGTAAAATCTGAGGTTGGGACCTCAAGTGTTGGGCAAACAATTACAGCTTGTAAGGGGGAGTGAATCCGAGTGTGAAAGGATCATCATGAGTACAAAGTGTGTAATTGTATCCTTACAGTGTGTAAGGGGAGTATCTCGTAAGAGATTGTAAAGGATGCACAAGTGCCCAATTAAACTTGTGAAGTTGTAAAGGCTTTTCTCATATGCCTGGTTAAATAAGGAGATAGTGGAAATCTCAAGTGCAGATTAGGGACTAGACGTAGGTCAGGGATTGGGTTGAACCAATATAAATCTCTATTTGCATATTCTCTTCCCTAAACTCTTACATTCCATCATATATGTTTAAATGACTGATTGTTAGTTTGCAACTCATTACTGTCATACGAATTGCTTTTTGTAAGTTGCGAAAAGATTTTTAAAATTCTTAAAGTTTTATCAGACACCCAATTCACCCCCTCTTGGGTGACAGCCAGGTCTAACACCCCAATCCCCTTTGATAGCTTGGTGTTGCCTTCAACTAGGTTCAACATGTTCTATGCCTCATTTTAAACAAAACCAGGTTGCATTAACGCTGGATAAAATAGAATGGTTTGACACCCTCTTGCCTTCAAAAACAGTCATGTTACGACGCCTCCATACCCACCAACAAGTGATAACAAATACAGGCTACCATTCATCTACCTGCTTCACTCCAACCCTATTTTGCAGGTTCCATCAAAGCCACCTCGGTTTTACACGTTCCATCGAAGCCAACGGTCAAAGTTCAAGGTGCTAAATGGGTGCCAACATGATAGAGGCACAACCTGACACCAAAGCTCGAGTGTCGTAGGATAGTCTCTTAATATGTGCTGCAAGTTCTCCAACTCTACCCCACACATTGAACAACAGGCATCCTCACTCATTCCTCTCCTACACCATGACGCATTAGTGAGGAGTTGTTCATGTAGAGAAAGCCACATAAACAATTTGCATCTTTCTGGAACTCTAAGTTTCCAAATTCTACTCCATATGGAACCCGGATGCGTCTCATCATGGTTTAGGGCGTTGTAAGCCAACTTTACAAAGAACGCTCCACTTTTATTCCAATTACATCATAAGAGGCCACTTGGCAATTCCTCAATTCCTTCCTGCACCTTATCCCAAGTACGCTTGATGCCACTCCACAAATTTGATCTAGGCCTACGAATGTCCATCTTTGGTATCACGTCAGGCCCACAAATATATTTATTCCGGATCACTTTCACCCAAAAGTCATCTCTTTGGCTTGAGAGTTGCCAACTAATCTTCATAAGATAGGCTTGGTTATAGTACTTAGTGTGCCAAAGTCCCAATCCACCTCTAGTTTTGGGTTGACATATATCATCCCAAGCAACAAGTGGTATTCGCTTGTGTTCCTCGGAGCTTGCCCATAAAAACTGCCGGTTACTTTGGTCTAAAGCCGAATACATGCTAGCCAGGAGAAGAGAGGTTTACATGACATACCCTGGAATTGCCATAATTACTAACAATATGAGAGCAGCTCTCCTTGAAAATGATAGAGATTTTGCTCTCTATGAAGAGAGCCTAGTCTTTAACTTATCAACCACATAGTGAAAAGATTCCTTTGTTACTTGCTTATGGTGAAGGGGAACACCCAGATATTTTCCCAAGTCACTAGTAATAGAGAAACCAAGAGACGCACACATTTCACTTTTTCTAACGTGATTGACATTCTCTTAGAAAAAAACTCGAGTTTTTCCAGTTGCAGGTTAATTTTTAGCCCAAAACTGTCACAGAAGGTCATAAGACAACTATTAATCACAGATACTTGGTCTATCGACGCTTCCACAAATAACAAGATATCATCCGCAAAAAATAGGTGTGAGATAAGGGGTCCAGAACGTGTGAGGCAAATTGGCTTCCAAAGCCTGGTATGAGTAGCAGCTTGAATAAGGTGAGCCAGCCTTTCCATGCATAGGACAAATAAGTACAGAGACAGTGGATCTCCTTGTCTCACTCCCCTTGAAGGGTGAAATACCTCAGCTTTATCTCCATTTCAAAGAAGCTACATAGAAGAAGTAGAGACATACTCACCAATTACCTCAACAAGTCGACTTGGAATGTTAATTTCCTTAAGGCAGCTCAATAGGAAGCTCCAATTAACTTGGTCGTATGCTTTCTCCAAGTCAATTTTAATTGCCAAAAACCTCTTCTTTTGCTTTATGGTCCGCATGGTGTGGATGACTTCTTGAGCCACAATAATGTTGTCACTACTATGTCTCCTTAGCATGAAGCTACATTGATTGGTAGCAATCACCAGGGGTATGATAGGCTTTAAACGATTCACAATAATCATCGAGAGTGCTTTGTAGATGACATTACAAAGACTTATCGGTCTTAAGTCCCCCATAGACTCCAGATGATCTTTCTTCGGGATGAGCACAATCAAGGTGCCATTAACCTCTTTGATGTTCTGCAGATTAGCAAATAAATATTTCACATAGGATACAACGGATGTACATATTGCGCTCTACTGATTCATTAATACATTGTTAGGTAAAAAACACTTAGATTTTTAAGGGAATAATTAAATATTTCCTAAATATTTTTGCCTACCTCTACTATTATTATTTTACCAAATATTAGGTAACTACCTTTCCTATTATCTATCTTTTATAACCAGCTCTCTTTTAAAAAAAAAAACAAAAAAAAAATTGTACCTGCCTCTCCCACTATCAATTTACATAATATTGTATAATTATCTTCTCCATTATCCATATTTTATAATTGCCCTCGGCCCTGCTTTTTATTTTTTTCATATTTTAAGCATTTCATTTTAATTTATTAATGTGTCGGCCTGAAAGATCTTCTATCTTTTATAACTTTTTTTTTTTAAAAAAAAAAAAAGCGTAAGATTGGTGATAGTTACATAACCGGAAGTAAGAAGTGTCTCTGAGCAACAACAAAAAAAAGTAAGAAGTGTCCAACAGCAGCACGTGAACTTTGTTTGTTTGTTTGTTTTTTCCATCTTCTGACCAAAAAAAAAAAAAAAAAAAAACTTTGTTTTCTTCTTTCCAATTTCTCATGTTTAAATTCAACGTATGAACTCAGGGATTTACATTCAAGAAAAATTTGGGTAAGAGTGTAGAAGAATTTAGAAATTTTATCCAACAAAATATATGTGGGATATTTCTTGTTCTCCATTCTATAGCTTAAGCCAATTACATTTCAGGTATTCCTAATTAAATACACTTTTTATTATTGGAAGTAATAATTTCTCAAATTTGTGATAAATAGTTACTCGATGGGAAAGAACAAATGATAAAGGAAAAGAATATAACAATGGAGTTTAAGGATTGTCTGCCCGTAAACATGATCCTCAATCACGCATGAAAACTATATATTATGTACATATCAATTTGGCTTTTTTCCTTTTTTTTTTAAATTTTGAAAAACTTAAACACACGCGGGCAAGCATACTAACATTAAGAGCCTATTTGGATGAAAATAAAATCTAAATTTTGATAAAAGTTTTTCAAACAACAGAAAAATATCCAAAGGGTATTTTGTAATAAAACTTAGGTTTGGGGGGGGGGGGGGATTATTTTTTTTTCAGATTTTTCTCTCTCCCTTACCATTACCAGTATTTTTTCAGTACTAGTTAGTACCCTTAAATATTTTTTTAGTACCTTTCAATTTTCAAGATCCTAAAATAAATTTTAAAAATCAAGAAATATTTTTTCAGTTACAATCAATATCTTTAAGTATCTTTTCAATACCTATCAGTACCCTGAAATATTTTTTCAATATCTTAAAATAAATTTTTAAGATCATGAAATATTTTTTCAATATCAATCAGTGTCCTTAAATATTTTTTTTTAGCACCCATTAGTACCTTGAAATATTTTTTCAAGATCCTAAAATAAATTCTTAAAATCATAAAATATTTTTTCAATGCCAGTCAATATCCTTAAATATATTTTTTGTACTCGTCAGTGTCCTGAAATACTTTTTCAAGATCAGTCAATACCCTGAAATACCTTTTCAAGAACCTAAAATAAATTTTCAAAATCATAAAGTATTTTTTCAATGTCAATCAGTACCCTGAAATATTTTCTTAATACTAGTCAGTATCCTGGAGTATTTTAATTTTGTACACAAATTTAAGTAATTTTTGGTATTATTATGAGATTTAATTTAAAAATATTTAAAAATAAAACGTGATCATTTATATACAATTATCACAAAGGCTAATTTCCTTTTTGGTAATTTGAGCATGAAAAATATATTCTGATAATAATATTCAACCACTATCATTTTATCAAAATGACTTTTTGCATCTGTAAAAAGCTATTCTAAAAAAGCTTCTTAAATCTCAATTAAAAGCTATTCTCCAAAATCTAAACCCAAACAAACTCTAAGTTTGAGCCATAAACATCATTCAAACAAGGGAAAATATCACTTGCATCCCAAAAAAAAGAAAAAATATCAAAAAAAGTCTCAACCCCAAATCCCCTATAAAAATAATAATAAATATAAAAAATACTCTTCCAGTTCTAAATTTAAGAAAAAGTTTATAGTAAAAATTACACTTTAAATTCTATCATATATTTAAAACAAGAGATAATACGTATTTTATTTAAGGCCAAGAACTACTCTCCAAATATTTCATAAGGATTGGAGGGAGTAAAAAGTAATTAATAGGCACGTTAAACAAATTTGATTGGTTAGTTAAAAAAAAAAAAAAGCCCCCAATTACCAAGAGGGTTTTTGTATTTCCATGAGCATCTGATATCTTAGATTTACTCCTTTTAACTCGAAAGATCTATCAAGGTTCACTAATCTAGATTCACCTTGGCTCGGTCTCTACAATAGGAAAAAAGAACTACCAATACCATTAGAGCTGAAAATCAAAGCCGGCCCATGAAGGATCAGGGCTGGCCCTCCAAGGCCCAGAAGAAGAAAAACACATGTTTTTGGAAGCCCGGTCTGAGAGCACTAGGGCCGACCCGTAGGGCCTGAAAATTACTATTCTAAATTTTAACTATTTTTTCTCCACTTTTTTTTTAAAAAAATATAATTCATAAATTACAACACGAATCATCCAATAAAAAAGCGCAGTCACTAATTCATAATCAAAAGCAAACTATGTCCACAAATAACTCACATAAAACATAAAAAGCATATCACTAAGCGACATTAGTATGATGACTATTATTGTCGTCATCTTCGTCACTATCATCGATTTTAACGAAATTTTATTGTTCTTCACTTTGAGTAGTAGTCTCTAGTTAATGAGTAAGAATATCATGAAATTCTTCTTCTAGGTCATGAACACATCCATAATCTTTGTTTACAACAAATAATAAATCAAATCATAAAATTAGAGTATAGTTATTATGTATTTTGTAGTTAAATGGATAAATAACTCTATAATAAATATAAAATATATATAAATTTAAAAATTTAAAAATGAAAAAAAAAACTACAGTGAAAAGAGCCTGCAAGGCTGGCCCAAGACCCCCTAAGGCTGACCCGTTTAAGCCCAATGTCCGTTAGGACTAGCCCTCTAGGACTAATTTTAAATATCTCATCTATTTTTCAAGCCCAATCCTTAAAGGGTGAGGGCTTAAACGGACCGGCCCGATCAACCTGACAAACGGTTCTAAATACCACATACCACATGCACCATTTATAAGTTTCAAATTGTGAACCTATTTAAAGGTAAACGAATATACCACTTGGAACGTCTGGGCGCGCTGCAAAGTCTGCAGATATAGGAGAGCCACGTTGATACTTGTTGGCTTTCTTCCATGTGGGGGCATACGTCAGCCTGTTTGGAGCGAGCGCCAGCAAAAGAAGATTAGTGGGAATATCATTTAAAGATGTTTGAGGTAGCTTTTCATCAACTGGGAAAAGTCCGACTCGCTTGACGCTCACGTAACGAGAGTTGGGGCTGCTGAGCGTTGCTGCTGTGTTCTCGTGTCCCTTTCAGAGGCACAGAGGTTCGACCAGCCTTTCAGATCCTCGTCCCATTCACTCGTCCCTTTCCAGACTCTCGTCAACAGGTTCACGGAAGCGCAGATTACGGAAGATAACGGATGAGCAAGCCAGAAGGAGCAGGAGAGCGGCGAAATTTGTCTTTAATTAAGCATACCTACAGGAAATCTAGAACTGCATAATCCTCATAAAGTCCT
Source organism: Acacia confusa (assembly GCA_037074495.1). NCBI lineage: Eukaryota > Viridiplantae > Streptophyta > Magnoliopsida > Fabales > Fabaceae > Acacia > Acacia confusa. Next base: position 16,024,294 of record CM073514.1, read on the forward strand.
CTTAATCAAGAATCTAATTAAGCATAATAGGTATAGAAAAGTGAGAAGGTGAGATTTTCTAATACATACCCATGGAATCTACCCTGTTGCCTCACCATGGATTCCAATTACTAAGGTAATATTATTTAGTGTCAACCTAGATCCCAAAACATTTGTACGTACACATTCTAATTTAAATATAATTTTATCCATTAAATATATTTAATTAAGAAATTTATTCTTTATTAATTTTTTAATAATAATTTGTACTTTTAAAAAAAATTAAAATTAAAATTTTTATCTTTAATTATTTTAAGGGTTAAAGTATAAAAATACACATGAGCTTTTTCTCAGGAGCGCTCAACATCACGTGTTTTTTTTTGAGCAAAAATACACATGTGGTTACCATTTCGGAGCAAAAGTCACATCTCATCGTTAAGTCACTATTTACCGTGATGAGCGAGAAAGAGATGAAGTACACAGTAACATAATGACAGTGAACAGTGATTTAACGGTGGGATGTGACTTTTACTCCAAAATGGTAATCATGTGTGTATTTTTGCTTCAAAAAAAAGCATGTGGTGCTAGGTGCTCCTAAGGAAAAAGCTCATGTGTATTTTTACACCTTAACTCTTATTTCAATATATACAACTAAGGATGTCTAAGGACCGGGTCAAACTGGGTTGGAAATCAACCCAAGGTCTGGCCTGATAGGACCTTAGGCTAGAGTAATCAGCCTGAGGTCTAGTCCAGTTTGGTATCAGCCCAAGGTTGGATTGGACCAAATCGGACCGGCGGACTTTCTGGACTAGTCCAGGTAGTCCAATTTTTCTTTCCATATATATATATATTGCCTTCTTGGGAGGAAATATTTCAGCTTTGGTTTCACCTGACTTCCAAAAGTAACAAAAAGTGACTGAGTGAAAAATAATTCCTATAAGTTAAAAAACACATTAGGATGCCCGGACTCTAGTGAGTAGGTAAGTGCAGAGTGTAATGGTGATTTACCAAAAAAAAAAAAATGGGTCAGACTATACTAGTCCAAAGGGTCTAAGCCCTTGAACTAAAGTCCAATTCAAACCAAGCAGTCTGGTCTAATCTAATCAAATTGTCTTGGACCAAATTTTTTTTTCCCAAACCGGTTGAGTCAGCCTGGTTCAAATCAGACCAACCAAACCGCTTGGGTTTTTGGACAACCCTATATACAATTAATATGTATCTATAGTATTCATTATGATTTATGCATTTTTCATTCATTTTTCATCTCAACTAACTATTGAAATAATAATCCAAACACTCTGCAATAGGAAAAAAATATGCTTCTCCGCCACCATCAATTCAAACTTAAATCTCATTTATAATTTGATTTTTTTTCTATTTTACTTTTGTAATAGTCAGATAGAAAATAAATCGCATCTCCTACCATTTTCTCACCGTTTTGATTCAATTTTTAATTTGAACTCTGTCGAATATTATGTGTTGTGTCCCGTAAGGATACCAAATGTAAGTAAGATCCATTTAAAACCAAGGGAAAAAATGTAGTACAACTTACACTAAATATTAAAGATTAATTACATCTAACACCTTAAATTATTGGTTTAAAGGCACCTATTATTCTAAATTAATTTTTGATGTATTCAACACCCAAACTTTACCAATAACACTTAATTTGCTAAAATAATTTTTGGTGCAATTTTTCACTAAAAGTATTTTTTTTCAGCAGTAAAAAGCATGATAAAATTGGGATACTAGGTACTGCTGAAAACATTTGAAAGTGCTGAATATGCCAAAAAAATAATTTAAAATACGGGGTGTTTTTAGAAAAATATTGTACTGTGATAGACGCATAAAAAATTATTTAGAATGCTAAATGTTATAAAAAAAATATTTCAGAATGACTGCTTCATAATCCAAGTATAAATTGAAGAAAATGCTAATGCATTTTAACTTATAAATGCATTAAGTTTATCAAGAAGCTAATGGAAAACTCTGGTCTGCAACTATGGAAAGTTCTAGTATTCAACATAAGGTCTTAGCTCTCCCAGTTAAAGTAACCATTATAAACCTCAGCTTCACAGATCTAGTGGCCACCCTCTTGGTCCATAGAAGAGCCACGTTTCTTCCTGTTGGCCGTGTGTGGACAAATCTCAGATTCACAACTTTTACTTGTTTGAGATCGCCGTGGAGGCTCTAAAAATGACTTTAAAATTGTGGAAGTTAATTTTAACTCTCAATACATGATTATCTAGATGTGTTTATGATTGAAAAAAAAAAAAAAAAAACTACGATGGAGGAAAAGTTGGAATTTAAAGTTTTTACATCTTACAATGTGGAGAGAAAAAATATAACTCATTGAAGAGGGGAGGGATGAGACAGGAAAGTGACGCATTAAAGGAAGAAAAGAGAAGATAACATCGTCAGCCTCATCTTCATTTAATAGAAAAGGTATAAAATAATTTTAAAAAACGAATAACCTTGTATAACAAAAAGTTAAAGTTATTCAAATGAGCCCAATAATTTTATATTTATAAATGGTAAAAAATTAAATTATAAAATTGAGGAAATATTTTCATATTAAAAACTTAATTGATATGAATGATCTGACAATTTTTTATAAACATAGAATAATAAAAATATTTAATTAATATTTTAGGGTTTTCAATAATTAAAATTTTATATATATATATATATATATATATATATATATTATTTAATAAGATTCATTTCATTTTCAGTCATTTCTTATCTAAACTTATTTTTTAAATTATCATCTGAACAAGTCGTTAGTTAAAAAAACAATACTTCCATTATCACTAATCCAAACATAAATCAATTTTAATCTTATATTAAGTTTTACAAAAATCGAATTCAAAAGAAAGACATTTATTCTATCCGCTAATCCGAGGGCCACGTCTCTTGCTTTCGGCCATGTGTGGACAAGCTCACCTACGTGAACCAATAAACTTTAGGATCCGCAATTCCTCATGTCGTGGAACCAAAATATCCACCACTATACTCCCTCCTCCTCTTCTATATAAAGCACACTCACTTCTATCTTTAGATACAGATCATTGATCACAAGAAGCTAGAAATATAGTGAAACAAAGCATTTCAACTCAGTGATTTCCATTCACTTAACAGTTCAGATATGGCTACCTCATATGCTATTCAATCTGTATTGGCTAGCCCTGTTACTGGCATTTCAAACAGGTCCAGGGTGAACCAGCAGCTTGGTTTTCCAACAACCTGCATGCCAACCCCGCGCAGGAATGTTAGCGTTAGAGTTCGATCCATGGCTGACCCTGATCAGGTAATTGTATTCCATCAATTCTCATGTCTATGTTGGTTAATCGTAATAATTTTCACCACCTAAAAACACTAGTATTTACTCTGTATAATTAATATCTGAATAATACCTAATTGATGTTTACTTATCACCAGAAACAGAAGCAGGTGAGCACAAAATTCTCGGATGTATTGGCGTTCAGTGGACCAGCACCGGAGAGAATCAACGGGAGATTGGCGATGATAGGGTTTGTGGCGGCAATGGCGGTGGAGGTAGCGAAAGGGCAAGACGTGTTCTCGCAGATCGCCGACGGAGGCATCCCGTGGTTCTTGCTGACAAGCGTCGTCCTGTCGGTTGCATCGCTGATTCCATTGTTCCAGGGAGTGAGTGTCGAATCGAAGTCTCAGTCGTTTATGTCTTCTGATGCAGAGCTTTGGAACGGAAGGTTTGCGATGCTGGGATTAGTCGCACTAGCTGTCACTGAATATGTTAAAGGAGGAACACTTGTGTGACTTTACTTGCTTTTGCTTTGTAGATACCGCTATTATTGTTATTACATACTACCTAAAGTTTATAGTGTACTTTATCCTGTAATTAGGAAGTATTAAATTAAAGATGTGCGAATCTTCTTCTATCATAGTCAAGCTTTGCCAATTTGCACTGGAAAAATTTTGACGTGCGTAAATTATACGAGTAACTACTTTTGACAAACAAAAACCTAAGCTTAAGCACTCTTTAAGCCGAGAAAAACATGTCCAGACTCTAATGGATTATCAATGTCTACTCTCACTTGAACTTTTTTCTATCATTTAACTCACTTAAGGGAGAACGGTAGGAAAAAGTAGGCTCATGACTGCCATCATATCTACCTTGTGCGAGCAACTGAGTCCATAAACATCCAAACCTAAAGGCGAAGCCCAAACAAGGCAGCAAGACCCCACCACATCTACCCTGTATGGAAAAAATATTTGCATCGACACGAGGAGGAGGATTAGCATGATCATTGTTGCTGCTATCGTCGACGCCACCGGCACTGTTTTGCGTTGTGCCAGTTTTGAACAATCGATATAATAAATACTACATCTAGTGTTTAATTAAAAAAAAAAAAACTTATCTTTTTAAAGAGAGTAAGAAAATTAAACAAGCTACTTAATATTATATATTAACTATTATTAAATTATAAGGAAAACCTCATATATAAAGACGGTTGAGCTGACACCCTTTTCCGCGTCTCTCTCTTCTCTCTCTCTCTCTTGCACGCTCTCATCCTCCCCGACTGCAACACTTGGTCTTCCCTCTCGCCAGTGGTGGCCTTGCCGCCGGCGAGCTCTTTTGAGCCACAACGATGTAGATCTGTAGATTGGGGCTCGGAGAATCAGAAGAAGGTAGCATCAGAGTATTTTGGAGTTGCTTTTCTCAAATTGGCCTTGGGACGCTCTGCGGCAAGCCTCCATCTCCTTCGAAGCCAGCCGTCCTATGTTATCCACCGGATCTCGATATGCGTTGGTGGCTGCCTCTCGCCTCTGGTGCGAGCCTTTCCTCTCCCTCTCCATATCCTTCTTGAGGTGGTGGGAGTCCCTTTCCTTATGTGTGTCGTAAATTCGGCTCCTGATGAAATCGACTGGCAGTGTATGAATATTGTTTTTTATATTATTTGCATGCTAGAGTCCAAGATTGGGTTTTCTGTTTCCTTCATCCCTAGGAGGGGGATTCGTGTAGCTGATCTTGCAGTTGATGCTTGTAGAGAGGTGTACCCGATTGGGTTGGTCGTCAGACCAACACTTGCTCTGCGTTCTTTTCTAATCTTGGACATCCAGGAGGCGAAATTGCTGAAGGCATGGCTCCTCATACCGGCTCTGTTTCATCCGGGGTCTAGCTATTTATTCCTCATTTTGTTGTTTGTTTTATGTCTGGTTATGTCTGTTAGTCTTTCCTTTCTGGTTTCTGTCTCTTGCTGTTAGCTTTGTCTTGTATTGTTGTTGCTGTTATGTTTAGATGTCTTTGTATCTGGTTCGTTATCTATTAATGAGGAATATCTCTTGAGCAAAGAAAAAAAAAAAAGACAGTTGAGCTGCTCAAAATTTTAATTTAAGACATTGACCTTGAAAAATAATATATTAGGTTATTCATTATAATTAGGGATTTGAAATTTAGGTTAAATTATCTTCATACTTAACATTGAAACTCTTGTTAAATATCATCATCAATCAAATGTTGGCAAATACAACGCTCATTTAAATTAATTTCTTTTTACTAGTACCAAATTAAGACTTTATTGTGATTATTTATAAATATATACTTTTTATGAATTTGTAACGTTATACTGGTTATCATCAATTAAAAATGGCTTTGTACGGTACAGAATGAAAACCCATTAATCATTGGGGGTTAAATTGATTCTCGTTGCGCGGGGGGAAAAAAGTTTCATCTTGTTATAAAAACAATTAAATATTACAAACATTTTGATTTAAAAAGAACAAGAAAAATAGATGGCATGAAATTCTAATTCATAAAAAAAATTCAATTCGTCATTCCTAAATTTATCACCATCAACAAAATTAATTCTCTTTTAACCTGAATCATTTCCCTCTCCTCTGTGAGAGAAAGCCCTCTCCATTGTGAGAACCTCACCACCTTCTCCTATCCTATATTACATTCGTGTCCTAAGTTCTCTATTGTGTCTCGTAGCAGTGTTAACATTCCAAATTTTTGGATTTTAAAATTGTAATATTAGTTAGAAATTAAATTGTGAAACTCGGTCAAATGATTTAAATTAATGATTTGAAAAATTAGGAATTTATTTTCCTTTTAATATTTAGAAATAAAATCATGAATAATATAATATTAATTATACAAATAATTAATGAAAATTTTGAAGGATCAAGAGGGATAATTTTATTGGGCCCCACAACAACCCAACACATTTTCTTAAAGAATTTGATAAATGTTATCACTCCCTACAATTAAAACTGATCAGCCCATTATTCATTATGGCCCATAAGCTGAGAAAAATGACCAAACCCATGCATCCCATTTTTCATTCTTCTCAAGCTCCAGCCCATCATGTTTTGGCCTATGCAGCAGCCTTCACGTAAGAAACTATGCACTTAAAATGTGCCAGTGAGTCCATAGCTCACTTGCCACTTGCCAATATTCTCAATCCTTGATTTTTCTATAAAACAAATCTTGAATTGTAAATGAGAGTTAACAAAGATGGTAAGAGATTCAGGACTAGGCCTTTAGGCCGTGGGTTCGATCCTCTCTACCGTCGTTGGGACTCCTTTGGTAGGGGATTTCGTAAGTCCCCAGTAAGTGCTCATAGAGCCCGAGGCCGTGCCCTAGTTTTGATGGGGGACTGGTGTCGAACCCCTCCAAAACTTTTTTTATATCAAAAAAAAAAATCTTGAATTTTTCAATATATTGATGTAGTTTTTTTTTTTTTTGCTATAAAAAAGTTTTAAAAGAATTCAACACCAGTCCCTTACCAAGGCCAGGGCACGGCCCCGGGCTCTATGAGCACTTAATTTTTTTTTTTTTTTTGCTATATTGATGTAGTTCATAAATCTCCATTAAACTATAATGATGCTTATCTCTATATATATAGAATTCCAACGCTGAGTTTAATTGTGGGGCAGTAACGGACTGTTTTGGAGGATTTCAATCATTGGATTTGGTGATGATGAGAATGAGGCTCTATGTTTAAACATGAGTGTTGATATTTTATTCTCTTCTAAATAAAGATAAAAAAATATTAAATATGTACCATTTAAATCAAATCTGGATAGTTAAAATATGATAAGGTTTGGGTGCTCCTCAAAATGATAAGAACCCAAAATGGTTCCATGTATTACCAATTGTGAATGTTACTATTACCCAAAAAAAAAAATGGTAGCGTTAATTATCCATTATTTTTATTTAATCTCATCAACGCAAAGTAAAAGTCATTCAACTACTCAAAGTTAAAGCTAATTAATGCTATTAAAAGAGTAAAGCCTAAAGTTTGACAGTCTCTCTCATCTGATCAGGACAGTTATTTTTATAAAAAAAACTTGATAACATTTAAGAACAAAGACAAATCTCACGTGTCTTGAAGATGTAAGAGCATGTTTGGATTGGTTTACTTTGAAGACTATTATTTTGAAGATAAATAGGGCTTGAAGGCACACCAACAATCAATTGGGAACTGCGTACGTGACGAAGGAAGTGTGTGTGTGTAATCATCTTCATATGTAAAAACCAAATTCTAAAGACCTGAAATCTCCACTCACTATAATTTAAATTTAAAGTTTTGAGGCTTTGAATTTAGATAGTTTTTAACATGATATCTCAATTACCAATTGTGGATTTCTTGAGTAGTTTGCCAGCTCTAATATCAAAGTGGAATTCACAACTGATGAAATTTATTTATCTTGTTTACACAAAATAATGATATATACGTAATGTAAATTTATTTCTTTTCTACTCAATCTTGGTGAAGTATGTCTTTAAAGCTATGCCTAACTTTCCTAATATGCCTCACTTTTTTTTTAATGCGTTAGATTGGTGATAGTTACATAACCAAAAGTTAGAAGTGCCCAGAAGCAGTACGTGATAACTTTGTTTTCTTCTTTGCAACTTCTCATGTTTAAATTTAACGTATGAACTCGGGAATTTACATTCAAGAAAAATTTGGGTATGACTGTTAAAAAAGATATACCAATTGAATTAAGAATTTAGAAATTTTGATCCGACAAAATATAAGTGGGATATTGGTTGTTCCCCATTATATAGTTAGAGCCAATTACATTTCAGGTATTCTTAATTAAATACACTTTTTATTATTGGAAGTAATAATTTCAAAAATTTGAGGATAAATAGTTGCTTGATGGGAAAAACCAACTGATAAAGGAAAAGAATATAACAATGGAGTTTAAGGATTGTCTGCCCATATGTACATATCAATTTGGCTTTTTTCCTGTTTTTTATTTTTTATTTTTGAAAAACTTAAACACGCGCGCACAAACATAGCCTTGATCCCTTTGTTTTTTTTCCAATCCAATGCTATCAAAGTCACATGGAGATATTACTATTAGGCAGTCCGTACGATGTGAGTGAATACCAACCAATTTTCAAGAGATACACCAGGAAATAATTAAAAACTATCCACTTTTTTTTTTTCTTACCAGCATTTATAAACATAGTCGCATTCAAAAAAAAAAAAAACTGAAAAGAATATTTCTCCCTTTAGTCTATAATATAAGAATTATTTTTTAAAATATTATAGTAGTCTTTTTTAATTTTTTCATTTTCTGTCATCTCTAATTATTACTGAGGGAATATCACATCAATATGGATAAATTAAAAAAATATTGATAAATATAAAAAATAAATAATTTATTTAAGGCCATAAACAATCCTCCTAATATGCCCTGGGATTGGAGGGAGTAAAACATAATAAGCACGTTAAGAAATTTAATTGGTTAGTTAAATCCAATTATCAATGGTAATTTTTTTTATTTTTTTATTTTAAAAAAAAAACCAAGTACCTAGAGGCTATTGGAACGTCTGGGCACGCTCCAAAGTCTGAAGCCAGAAGAGAGCCACGTTGTTACCTTTTGGCTTTTTGCCATGTGGGAGCATACCGACTATTTTCTGGTGCAACGGCACGAGGAATTTATGTTTTACAGTGTCAAAAATAACTTGGCTAATAGAAGTTAAATGAAGAAAAGAGGAGATTTTCAAGAGTGGGATAATATTCTTAAAATAAAAATAAAATAAAATAATATCATATTTTATCTTCTTATATGTTCGTTCAATTTTTAATTGGGTTAAGTATCAAATCCGTCCCGGAAGTATATATTTGAGAACAATATTGCTATGGAAGTTTTTTATGCTCAATTTCGCCCTGGAAGTCTAAAAGTGGAGCAATATTACCCTTTTCTGTTGAAAAACTAACGTTGATCATTAAAAAATTGACGTTAACCGTTAACTTTTTAATAGGAAAGGGCAACATTGCTTCACTTTTAAACTTTCGGGGTGAAATCGAGTTTAAAAAAATTTACAGGGCAACATTACTCCTCGATGTATACTTCTAGAGTAAATTTGCTACTTAAACCATTAGAATACTAAGTACTACTGAGAATACTTGAAGGTGCTCAATATGTCAAAAATTACTTCAAAATACTGACTACTTTTAAAAAATACTTTACTGTACTAGATGCAGAAAAAAAAAAATTTAGGATGCTAAATACTACTGAGAAAAAAATATTTCAAAATGGCTGGTTCATAATCCAAGCATTAATTTTTTTTTTATCTGAATAATCCAAGCATTAATTGAAGAAAATACTGATGCAATATAATTTATAAATGCATTCAGTTTTATCAAGAAGCTAATGGAAAGTTCTAGTCTTCCCCTCAACGTCCTAGCTCTCCCAGTTAAGTTTAGCAACCATTATAAGCCTCAGATTCACAAAGTGGCCTCATTCTTGGTCCATAAGAGAGCCACGTCTCTTGCTTTTGTCCATGTGTGGACAAACCTCAGATTCACAAAGTGGCCACTTTCCTGGTCCATAAGAGAGCCACGTCTCTTGCTTTTGGCCATGTGTGGACAAGCTCACCCACGTGAACCAATGAACTTTAGGACCCCCAGTTCCTCTTGACGTGGAACCAAAATATCCACCCCCTATAGTCCGGATTCTGAAACTCCGACTCAGATTGAGGTATTGGGTCAGTAATCAGTAAGTCTTCGAGGAAAAAAAATAATAATCAGTAAGTCAAATTAAAGTTAAATAGAACTAACTCGAAATTAAACCCCAAAAAAATTGAAACTTTAGAAATGATTAATATGAAATTTTTAAAAAAAATCGATTTTTTTTAACAGACAAAAATACCAAACCGGATATTTTGATGCCCAGACCGGATCAGTGTATTGGCCGGTTTCGGGTCCGACCCCCTCTTCTATATAAAGCACACTCACTTCCCTCTACACTAACATATAGATCACAAGAAGTTAGATATACAGCTATAATAAAGTATCTCAACTCAGTGTACTCCATTCACATTCTAAATTCAATATGGCTGCCTCATATGCAATCCAATCTCTATTTGCTGGCCCTGTGACTCGCATTTCAAACAGTTCCAGGGTAAACCAGCAGCTTGGTTTTCCAGCAATCTACATGCCATCCCTGCGCAGGAATGTTTGCCTCAGAGTTCGATCCATGGCTGAGCCTGATCAGGTAATTGTCTTCCATCAAATCTCAGATAAAATGAACATGAGTACTTAAGTACAGGGATATCCTGGTGCGATAGTGTTCTATATCAAGTTACTATCTAAGTACATGTCTAGTGAAGGCGGATTCTAGGTTTGGCAATAATCTCTTACTGTTAAATGCAGGAAGAGACGAAAGATACAGTGCCAAAATCAGAGCCACAGCCAATTTCTTCTCCCCCACCAAAGAAGGTAAGTCACTAAGCCCGGTGTTAATCAGTTTACTCTTTACTTCAGTGAGAACTTTTTACCTGTTAAATTTTATATCCTTGTCAGAAAGATTTAAAACAGGATAATTTTTTCATATCAAGTATTAGATAGTTACATTTCATCGGAATATATGTACTTCAAATTACAGACTACATAATTTTCAAGCATCTGATACAAAATCTCTGGGAAGTGTACTTAATCCCGATATCATCGATTCATATCGGTGTTCGTTCCAGTATTCATAGTAGTGGCTGAGTGATATGTATATTGTGAATGTACTAGAGGACAAATCTGGATAGTACTACGTAGATATTATACGGAAGGGAAGAAATGACCTATACACGATTCTATCTAAGGATGAAATAATCCGATGCATCTATACGAGATTAAAGCCCTTATTATAATAATTTTTACCTGCTAAAACACTATCTTTGTCACACTGTAAAGTTAAGATCTGAGTAATAAGTAATTGATGTTGAACTATTTTTTAAGCAGAAGCAGATGAGCACGAAATTCTCGGATGTATTGGCGTTCAGTGGACCAGCACCGGAGAGAATCAACGGAAGATTGGCGATGATAGGGTTCGTGGCGGCCATTGGGGTGGAGCTAGCGAAAGGGGAGGACGTGTTGGCGCAGATCGCCGACGGAGGCATCCCGTGGTTCTTGTTGACAAGCGTCGTCCTCTCGGCCGCATCGTTAATTCCACTGTTCCAGGGAGTGAGTGTCGAATCGAAATCTCAATCGTTTATGTCTTCTGATGCAGAACTTTGGAATGGAAGGTTCGCGATGCTGGGATTAGTCGCTCTAGCTTTCACTGAATATCTGAAAGGAGGAGCACTTGTGTGATTCTACTAGATTTTGCTTTGTAATTACCACTATTATTATTATTATGAAATGTTGAATTGTATGTTAAGGATATGTGAATTCTCTTAGATCGTAGTCAAGCTTCGCCGATTTGTTCAGGAAAAAATTTGGTGCGTGTAAATTATACGAGTAATTACCTTTGATGAATTGAAACCTATGTGGGATTAACTTCAGTTTGAACGGAAGGAAAAAGTCGAACCAGGACTGCTACTACATCTTGCTTGTTCAAGCACCATAGTCAATAAACATCGAAACCTAAAAGCGGAGAGCTAAACATATATACCTCACCATATGTACGTACTCTGTATGGCAAAAATGTTTGCATCGAACCGAGGAGGAAGATCATTGTTGCCATCCTCGACACCACTGTGTACCGTTTTGAGTCATTTTTGAAGTAACGATAGAATAAATACTACCTCCGATCTTAATAAATACTTCCTTGTTCGTCTTTCCTTTTCCTTATTCATCTTCCCTCCCCACCTCTTCTGTATATCGAACGAGCTCTTTACCATTTCTCTAACAGTCTGGGTTATTAGTTTGCTTAAATACTTGATGATAATAAGGATATTACATCAATGACCCTATAGATTAATGGAATGAAAATTCTTTCGCAAGAGGATATAGCTTCAAGCTTATGTTCTCAAGATCAAATCTCGTTAGAGGCACTGACAGAAAAATATCTTTAGATAATTTCAAACTGTATGATATTTTACCCAAGAACACTGAAAAAAGATAAACAGACCATTTTGATAATCTAAATTTATTTTGCATCGTAAAAAAAAAAAAAATTAAAATTTACACATGACAAAATATAAAACAAAACTAAGAAAATTACGGACCTGCCCCAACCCCGGAAAAACCTTGAGGACCTGCCAAAACTAAGAAAATTTATTTCATTGACTGATCTTTTTGGATGATGCTCGGGCTTGTGGCAATTTTTAATTTTTATTCCAGTGAGGGTCTGTATCACTTACTGCCTCCGTTGTTAATACAAGACGTGAATTGAACTTTTTTTTAACTGAGTAAGGAAACTAAATACGTTAATTACTTATAATTCATCATAAAATATGTTATATATGATTATATTATATATTTATGAATCAACAAAAAAGTATGGTGTAAAAAAGATAAATATAAATATTTTAAAGTAATTTACTTAGCTTTTTAAGTCCTCCAAAAAAAAAAAAATCATTTAAGTCTTATATTAGAAACTAAAGATAGTATTTCTTAATTCTTTGCTTAAAAAAAATAAAAAATTAACCTCTATCTAAAGCACAGGACGAACACAATTCTGAATTTTCACATTACATATGATAAGAAGATTAATATGCATCACCATTACTTATTTCTTACATGTATAAGGCTTTTAATTTTTTTTTTTTTTTTTTTGTAATGAAAAGAACCTCTCTACACTCACAAATTTATGAACAGAAAAGAATGAGAACATCACCATTACGATTTCCCCAACTACTTGTTATGTACAGACACATAATCAACCCACAACACCAACTCTTGGTCTTGTGGCAAGCTGGATTTGGATCAAAGCTGATTCGCTGACCTCTCAAGATCACCGTTTGCGAGTGTGCTTACCTCCACTCTGACCTCATGTTCCTGAAACAAGTCAATTTTTGCCATTACACCTCAATCAACATATCTGGTTAGGAACTCTCAACTCAAATCAGTCACATATATTATGAGATAACCAGAATTTGAATGCATAATACAACCTCCTACCTCCGTTCCTTACTACATCAAGTCTAAATGTTGCATCTATAAGCCCATTTGATTATCCTAGCCATTGATTTGATTATCTATAAGCCCATTTGATGAGTTTTTGAACCATTCAAATAATCCTAACCGTCCATTTGATTATCAAATATCTACTCCCTGTCTCCATTCACAAAACCTATTTGATTATCACAACATTGGATGGGTTTCTTTAGACAATTAGACATTCAGGTTCCTAAGATAAACTAAGAGCACTGTGGACCCAGTGCATGAGAAGAAAAATAGTGTGGAGTGAAAACCAATCAAGTGGGTCTCATCCACTACCCATCCCCACTATACCATACTTAGGAATTATGATCCTTTACAGCAATGTATTATGTAAGTAAAAGACAAGATAATACAGAAAAGTGGAAGTGCGTAGAGTCTCAGAATAGTTTTATCGCGTAATGCACAAAAGTGATTATTTTAAGCTCTCTCTCAAACTGGCCCTTTACTTTCTTTTTCACCCATCCTAAATTTTTTTTCCCCGATTTCCCATTAAATGCGTGGAACTCCGGCTAAGTTCCCTTTTATAAGCCATATTACAAAAAGAATGCTTTGAGAGATATATCAATAGCCAGATCAAATGCTAAAACCAAGTGAACATTCTAAAGAGACACGCCCATCAGATGCGTAACATAGGAAATGCATGTGACATGTGAATCTAAAAGAAATTTGGATACGTACTTCTGCAGGAAGATCAACTGGAAATAAATTTATGGCCGCTGCGTTGAATGTGAATCCACTGAAGACAATTAATTGCTTGCATCAGTTACATGCGCATAAAATAAGGAAAAAAAGGTAGGATGGAAATGGAAAAACTTATAATCAGCAACATAATCTCTTTGTGAGTATCTAACTCCCTCATGAAGATTATCCAAGTCTGGTACTATAATGATTAACCAACACATTGAGCTTAGAAGCAGAAGAGAAAGAAGTAAATAAATTGAACAGGTCTTAAGAATATGTGTATAAGAAGTGGAAGAAATCATACCATCGGGATAAGACTAGCTGCCAGACATATGGAATAAAGAATTCCTCTGGATGACTCTCTTGTTCATATGTGAAGCGCAGTTGAGTACACATCTGTTAAACATAGAGGATATGCTTCATGTAAACCGTGGAAGCAATGCTCCTCATGATAATTCTGATTACATCTAAGACACAAATTAGACAAATTTTATTTTTTAAATTGTACCTTCATCCCATCACCACGCCAAGATCGACAATTGACAATTATCACCTGAAGCACTTCATTGACTGACCAGTCACCATCCCCTCTCTGAGCATCCATACGACTATTGAAAAAGTCTAACACCTGCAATTATCATATTGATTACGTTATTTAAACACTGAAACCATGACGTATTATGAAAAGACAAGTTTCACAAATGCAACAGGAGAAAAGTGAATCTTTCTCCAGTATGAGTTTCAAGCTTTTTGAAAAGGAGGTAGGGATGCTGACGGTTTAGTAAAATATACAGAACATACAGTATAAAGGTTATCAAGCAGCTCATTGAAGCGTGGATGATTCTTAAATGGCTGAAAAACTTCCTGCCTGTGCATTATTGCATATACTACCTGCCCCATTCAGACATGAAAAAAATATCTACATTTAAATATCATAGGCTAAAGGAACTAAATAGAAACGGATGGTATAAAATCTAAAATCAACCAAATCATACCTCAGGATTCCGAGGCAGGGCATAACTCAGTATAGCATTTATAATTTCAAGAACAAGCCTCAAGAAGTCAGTATAAATTTGCAATTCAGTTGACTGCATTGAAAGACAATATGATTTAGCAAGAGGATTATTAATTACTGCCTTCGGTTCTTAATATAAGACATATTTAGGGAGTTAATATTGGTCCTAAATATAAGACATAGTTTTCATATTTGTAATTGTTTTCCCAATTTACCCTTATTAATGCTCCCTCAACCATAATCAAGGAGAGGGAATGAGGGAATTAAGAGAGATGACTAGGGCATTTTAGAAAATTCATCTCATATTAAGGTAATCAAATCAAATAAATATGTCTTATATTAAGGACTAAAAGGAGTATTAATCTTATAATAATTGGAACCATAAAAAGGACAAAGACCAAAGCATATACCACATCTTCTATGAGGCCATTTCCTTCAACTGAGTTTCCATTTCCAATGTGAAGTTTATTATTTCTGAGATCTGCTAATTTGTTGTACCTAATGAGAAGGCAACGATATGATCACAGCTATGCCAGAAAAAATAGAATGTACTCTTGAATATATAAATATAAATATGGAGTTAGTACAGTATCAAGGACAAGAAAGAGAGTGACATACTTGCGTGATAGCATATCAAAAAGTCCAACTAGCCTCTGCGATGCATATGCACTAAGACGGTGAACATGAGGTGCCATGTTTGCCAAAGTTGCTAAACATGTTGTATGTAGATACACATCCTATCACAATTCAAGGCACAACAGAATGATGTTAGCAATATCCTTCCTTTCTCCAGCACAAAAAAGTAGAAAATCATAATAAAATGGATTTTGTAAAGAAAGGACCAACAACTTTTCTAAGACTGAAATATCAATATATGCCAATTGGTACATTATGCAAATAATTACTATTTTCAATAATATGACCATCTAATCGTGACCCACTAATGAATGTAGTTGGCAGAGGGTTGCATATCCATAACTAAACCATATATTTCATACAGATTTTATTGTTTTGTCAGTACCAGTGGGGTAAGGAGAGAAAGCAGGACAAAAAATACTTTCACAGTCAAATACATGCCAAATAGGAGACTGGTTTCTCTTGAGCATGAATGTAATGTTTATATTATTAGAGACACAATTTAGATTATGGAAAGAACTACAAATGAAATCCTATGCAGAGATTTCCGTTATAATTCTCCAGCTCTCATTCCTCCCATTCCCCTTCTTGCTTAAGACAGCAGTTTTTCATCTTTCCCAGCCCAAGATCTGATATAAATATAAGGGTTAAGGTGCAGATTGGCCAATAAACTCTTACCCTAGGAGCGCCCGGCACAAAAAACAATTAAGTGGACCTTAAATACCAAAAAACAATAAAAAAATGAAAAATTAGCACAAATCCGTTAAACCAAAATTAACGTCTGTTGGAAAAAAAGTGGCGGAAAGATTTTGACCTAAAATTTTCACATGGCGCAAAGGAAATGAGGCTGAGAGTTGATGTGGCATAAACATGTCAGCAAAATGCAAGAAGGGAGGCTGAGAGTTGAAATGAAGTGCAGAGTTTGAAGAAGAAAAACAGAGACGCGAGATTGAGAAGAGATGAAGTGAGCAAAACCCATAATAAATTGCAGAACGATGGAAACTCTCTGTTCAGTATAACTTCAAATGGGGTATTTTATTTCACCAGTGCTGAATCAGGGCATTGCCAGAAGAACCAGAAGCTTCGTGTTGTTGTCGGTGACGGAAATGGAAATAAATTGCAGAGTCTGAAGAAGGAAAACAAAGACGCGAAATCGAGAAGAGACGAAGCGAGTGAAACCCATAAGCGGACGAGGCGAAAGTGGTGAGATTGAATAATGGAAGTGAAAGTGTAAGAAATTCTTGGACCTAGGTTGGCTGCTCTAAATAAAAAGACGTAAAAGTGAAAGGGGAAAGTAGTGCTCCAGCAACAAGAAATCCCCTCCAATCACGATCGCTTTCACATTTCAACACTCCAAAGAATTACAACAAACAAAATCATATATTCGCCAAAAGAATCACATAAATAATAATAATAATAATAACCACAACAATAACAAAGAATCACATCAAAGGAGAAATGAACAGTAATTGGCCAATCTAAGAAGGGTAAGAATGAAGAAAGAGATAATAGAAGAAGAAGAAGAGAAGGAAGTAGCAGATGAAGAAGCAGTGACTAGGATGCTTCCGAACACAGTGGGATAGGAAGGCGCGCCACGTCAACATTTTAGGTCAAAACCCCCCCCCAACTTTTTGTCTAACAGACGTTAATTTTGGTTTAATGGATTTGTCCTAGTTTTCCATTTTTTATTGTGTTTTGGCATTTAAGGTCCACTTAATTGTTTTTTGTGCTGGGCGCTCCTAGAGTAAGAGTTTATTGGCCAATCTGCACCTTAACCCTAAATATAATGCCACTTCCTTTTCCTCATCCTTTACAAATAAAAAATGAAGTCATTGGAAACTAGATTTGAATATCTTTTTCTTCCCTTGGCAAAAGTGGCTACCTAACCTTTAAAACTCAATGTCTAAATTGAGAAACATTGTAGTTCCTTTTTTTTTTACTTAAGAAACGTTGTTATTTATCAATATTGCTAACATATGACATGTGAAGTTCAGTGTTAAGTTTATAGAGACAAGAAAAGGTCAAAAACAACCATGTGAGGTGCAGGTTAGCATCAGAAGCTAATCCGATCATGAGTTTTGGTTGAAAATTGAATCAGTTTCAGAGCAAAAAGTTTCATATCAATAAAATCCATCACAATCAATAGCAGTAAACTTCATAATTACATCTGGCCATAAGAAAGTTCAAAATTATAAAGTCAACAAATGCTAAATAATCATAAGATCAGCATACACATCCCATATAGTTTGAATTATACAATCAATCAGCAGGAAAAGTTAGTTTGAATGAACAGGAGCAAGTAAATTAACAAGTCAACAAGGTTTATGACTCATACCCGTAATTTAGACAAATTATATTGTACAGTTCTGATAAGAATTATGACCATGAGAGAACCAAGAGATGTCTGAGGGAGGAGACGTTCTTTATACCAAGGGACACCAGGCAATATCTGTTCATATATATACCAAATTAGCATAATCCTTGAATTTTCAGGATAAAGCCCATTGCCAAAACACAGAATTTTCTTACCAGTTTATGAATGCTGGCATTGAAAGAAGAATCCTGACTGAGTATGAGAAGTATGATCAGCAACATGTAAATTTGATTTGATGTCTTGCGTGGAGCATTGTATAACGCTTCCAGAATGGGCATCAACTGTTGGTTTCAGAAACACACAGTTACTGATATGATAGTGAAGACATCCATGTTTCTGAAGTTAGAGAGAATTAACCAAACTTTCTCTGAAAATTCATCCACTGACTTCAACATGAACTATATTTATACCAAATTTTTCTTAGTAGAGTTGTGACACCATACCAATGTCTCTTGATCAGTCCGCACCAGGACATACTCTAGAAAGGCAGAATTCCCCTGCAACAATGAGTAAAGTAATAGTACTGCAGTCTCATCAGCCAAGCACCTGCAGAGGAATAGCCAGTTATAAAAAATATTGTAAGCAAAGCATAGAAGTGGAAGAATCTCAATACATATTTGGGAGTATAATTCAATAAAAACAATAGGAAAGCAAGATGCCAATGTAGTAAGGTAATTGGTTCAAGATGGGCACAAGTAGTCAACTACTTACGTGCCAAGGGTATCAAATAGTGAAGCAAAAGGCAACTTCACATGTGGACCACTGACAGCATTTCCCTCAACATCTACACGATCCACTGCAAACAGAACATTGATCAAAATTGCTAGTTTCCACAATCAATCAAAAAAATGTAAATAGAAATAAAAGATATATTACATTCAAAATCAGTTGCGTGTTCTAAGGCCTTGCAGTAAGGATTGTCAGAAAAATAAGTTGTTTCTTTCTGTAGAATATCTGACACAGCAGTTTTATCATTCTCATTGGCATCATAGTCCTTGCTCACAACACATTTGTGATAATGAATGAGAACAAGAAGCACATGGAGACTGCTATCTGCTAAAGGACTTCTCGATTCCCCACTGCTTGAACTGATCAAATAACTGAATGGCAATAAAACAAAATTTGCTGCAGTGAAAGAAAAAACAAATGACAAAAGACTCAATTACTCACCATAATTTAAATTAGAATCTTGCAGAAATAAGACAATTAATGTTATTGAGTCACCATACCAGCAGCAGAACCAACTCTCTGTAAAACACCCCTCTCACTTCCTTCATTAAAGATGGAATAAGATGCTCTATTAAAAGGAATATTGGGCCGGGTTATATAATTTAGAAATAATCTGCGCACAAAAGAACTAACTAGAGAGGTATCCTGCAAAAATAACAGTACACCAAAAGCAAATTTGCCATCAGCAAACATGAAGTAATTCGTCAAACATGAGTTTCATGCTGTAATTTCATCCACTCACCAGAGCCATTGCAGCGTCAAGGAATGGGTTTACATCATTTGGTCTGGGAGATGGCCCACAGAGAAGCTGAGTTGACATTGCAATAAGCATGAAATTAAGCAGCTCCAGATGCAAGAGGTATGTGTTGGGACTAGAGTAGAAAAAGATCACATCAGAAAAAGTAATACACATTCAGAGACTCAAACAACTAACAGCTCCAGCTATTAAATACCTCACATCTACTGATGTTATAAAGGTAAGCACATTCCGCACGACAAGATTTTCAATGGTTTGATCTGCATTAAGATTAAAGTCAACTATATATACACACATATGAAGAACGCTGGAAACAAATACAGTGGGGAGACAAAAATTTCAATAAGCCTTTCCCAAAAGAAAACAGAGAGACAGAGAGAAAAGAAGAAGAAAGTTCCATTTTAACTTACCTACCAAAAATCCTAAACATGTCACAACAGACTTGAGGAGACTTGAAGAAAGGAATTTATAATCTAAACCGACCTTTTTTTTTTTTTTTGCAGGTGACAAATTTTAATCTCTTGACACTAATCTGAGATTCATACAAGCATCACAAATCACATACCAAATTTCATGTTAGAACTTATTTTCATTTTGCACATCTTAATTTTATTAATGAATATAACTCAAAGTGGAAGCCCCACAGCCAGATCACTGAAGCTAACTGTGTCCAAATATACTGTTTAACAAAAAACATAAAGAGAACATAAAAAACAATCATTCTAAAGCACTAGGAAAATATAATCTTATAAAGCTGTATTGACGTAAAAATGAACGTTACATACCTCCCAAAATACCCTTTGGTATTGATTCATTTTCATCTAACAACAGATGTAACTCCAGATCATCACCTTGAACATTCTCAATCAAGTGCTTCAAAAATATTGAGGTGATGTACACTGCATTAACAGCCTTTTCATAAACCACTGGTGGTACACCAGATGCTGACATGGATTCCTGCAAGTAACATGCTAGATGGAACAAAATTTTTGAAAAATGCTTGGTGCGATGATTGTTTTTTGCTGCAAGAAAGATACAAGGAAACAAACAAGAGTCAAATATTTAATGACGGAATGAAGAGAAACAAATCTATTTTACTATAAGTGGTCTGAAATAATGTCTATGATACGAGATAAAATGTGTTCTCGAACACCATATAATTACCATTTCACCTAAAATCTTTGGGGTCTAATTAATGAGCACTTCAATCAGCGCGCTAGGGGAAGAAAAGCAGAACGTTCTTATCCGATTTACTAATTCGTGAGTGTATTCAATTTTTTGAACTAAAAAGTTCAACAGAGATCACCAAAGAATGATATAAACTCCTTGATATTATCATTTTCTAGCTAAAAAATTATTCTCTGACGTATACACTCCTAGTAATTGCATACCTTGATTCTTAAACAATGGAATTAGCCACGAATTGAGAACTATAACAGGTGATTGAAGCTTCCACTTAAAACCATTATTATCCTAGTTAATGATTATGAGCAGTAATTGTAATATCAACTCACCCAGAAGCTCGCAGGCTTGGTGAACACGGTCAGTGGGCCATCGAAGATCGAAAGGAAGCTCGAGCAATTTCTGCCAGAACTCGGAGGAAAGCGGGAAAGACTCGCCACCGACGAAAGTTCCGATAAGATACTCTGCCGTGTCCTGTGAGAATGCACCGCTCCTGCGCGGAGTTGACGGCACCGACCCCATATTTTGAACGTGTTTGACGTGCTTGACTCGGCGCCTCAGTAGTTTTTGGGTCGTCGACTCTGATCTAAAGCTATACAGTAAGCGGTCCTCTTTGTGTTGATGGCAGATTCACGTCAACGGCATTGTAAAAACTGACACAGAGATCAAGAGGGCTCAATCCCGAGAAGAAAAGAGAGAAGGGAATTGAAAATCTGAGAAGTTCGTGAAGCACACGAAGAGGAACAGACAGGGGGAGAGAGATAAAGGGAGAGGAGCTTCGGAACGAAGGTTTTTGGTTTTTTTGGAGGACTTCGTTGAGAAAGAGAGAGGTGAAATGATTTAGACTTGTTTGTTCGGGACTTCGGGCGTTTTCTGTTTGGATGAAATACGTCATTCTCTTGAGCAATTGACCATATTGCCCCTGCATTAAAAATTTATTCGAGGCCGTTATTGTTAATAAATGTTATCAAAGACATTTATGGCCAAAAAGAAAATATTAGTATTTGGTAAAAAGAATAATATCACTATTATATTTTTTGGTCAAATAATAATATTTTGATCGTTTTATTTGCAAAGAAATTATGGTTTAAATTTCTTAATTAACTAATATTGATTTTGTAATTATTAGAAGTAAATTTAAATAAAAATTTATAAAATAGTTCCCACTTTCTCCCAACAAATCTTATAATTGGGTTGATAAAAATGGGACTTTAGCTTCTCTCCTTTTCTTTTCTCATCTGCTCTTATTTTCTACCCCTTTATAACCATTAGATCAATATGCAATGGTCCACATTTAATCTTTCCTTGGGTTAAGGGGCAATTTTGTCCTGATTGTTATCTTAATTAATTTTGACCGTTAGTTGATCAAATATACTTAGCCAAACTACATGTCATCCACGTCATTTTTATTAAGATACAAATTTGTCTCAAAAGTCTATATGTCATCAACTTCACTTTTTTCAAAGTTATATTTAAAACTTTCTGATGGAAATTTGCATTTTAACAAAAATAGCGTGATTGACATGTGGACTAACAACTCAATATATTTGGTTAATTAACATTCAAAACTAACTAAAATAACAACCAAGGCAAAATTGCTCCATCTTTAACACTTCCGAGATAAAAATTACTCATTAGTGAAAACCTCTAAGGCAAAATTGCCTCTTAGCCCTATTTCATTCTCTCCAGTTCCTTCCCATCATTGTTTCCATTTTAATAATATTTTCATAAAGTATTAAATGTGGACCATTAAATTTTAATCCAAGGTTCCGAAAGGATAAAGGATAGGAATAGATGGAAAAAGAAAATGAAAGAAGCCAAATCCACAAAAAAGAGACTACTGTACTTGATTTTCTATCCGCATCATCCATTGAGTAATTTGTTTTTTTATATAACTATTTGATTGGGTTAGGTTTGAGAATTATTAAACCTAATTGAGGGTTTCTCTCCCAAAATAATTGAAAAATAGCTTCTAATTTTGTTCATAGGGTTAAAGGGTTTAAATGCCCCGAAAGTTTTTGTGTATGGGCATGAGGCACCTAGAAATTTTCAAGGGGGTAAATGTGCCTTGGAAATTTGAAAAATCGGCTATTTTGCACTTCTATTAACCAACTCTAACGGTCAACATTTGTTGACCAAATAAGCAAAGGGTGCATGCCTATGTGACATCCATCTCACCTTTTTTTATCTTCGTCATTTATCAAATTTTGTTAGTAGCCTTTTTTAAAACAAAAAATATTTAGATCCTCTCTTGCAATGTCTCAGATCATTACTATAAGACTCAATTAAGTTATTTGAAGAGATTAAAAAAAGTTAAATAAATTACTTAATTATATATTGGTTTATAAGTCAAGCAAATTAGATTTAAAAAATGATACATAATAATTGGGTTAAATGCTATTTTTGCCATGAAAGTTTAGCCTAGGAGCACTAGTCACATGGAAGTTTTTTTGTCTCATTTTTGCCCTAGAAGTTTAAAAACATATCAATCTTACCCATCTGTTGATCTTGACCGTTGAATTGTTGCTCTTCTTTGTAAATTTTTAGGGGCAAAATTGCCCTTGCAAAAATCTTCCAGGACAAATTTGCTCCTAAAAAAACTTACAGCGCATATTTCCTCTGTTTTTAAACTTCCGGAGTAAAAATGAGACCAAAAAGACTTCCAAGTGACCAGTACTCATAAGGCTAAACTTCCATGGCAAAAATGGTATTTAATCCAATATAAATTTATTAAAGTAATTTATTTAACTTCCTTAGCCTCCCAAATTAATCAATTGCCGAAACTAGTCTTTTTTAATATATATATATATATATATATATATATATATATATATATATATATAAGTGAAATTCCTGAAGTACCCTACAAAAAAAATCCATTCCCCCTAAACCATCCATCATGGAGAAGATACACTTGACTCTAGGAAAAGTTATCATTTTTTAAACTAATTTACTTGACTTATAAACAAATATATAATTAAATAATTTATTTATCTTTTTAATCTCCCTAAATAAACTCAATTGAGTTTTATATCAAGGGCCAAAGACATGATAAGAGAGGATTTGAGTTTTTTTATTTTATTTTAAAAAGCATAGTAAAAAAAAATCTGACAACTAACGTAGACAAAAAAAAAAAGGTGAGGTGAACGCCTTATAGACATGTCACTTTGCTTATTTGATCAAAAAACATTTACCGTTAGGGCTGGTCAACAAAAGGATAAAATTGCCTCATTTCTTAAACTTCTAGGGCACATTGGCCCTCTAAAAAACTTCTAAGTGCCCATTACACATGCACAAAAACTTTTAGGACATTTAAGTGATTTAACCTTTGTTTATACTATGTGTGTAACATAATTTTGTAAATGACTCAATAGCACACTATTTCAATGATAGTATATTAAACCCCTTAATATCATGACATTAATCAAAGCAATAATGCACAGCTCAGTGGGCAAAACAGAAATAACTTAATATACTGATATAAAGTTCTTGATTACATAACAAGAATTCTCACAAGGTTCATACATATTATTTACAGATTCTAAAAGTAATCTATTACACAAGTTCAAATATCTAGCAGTAGCCCTTGACCTAATCCAAAATCTTATTTTCTAGTATCTGTTGCCTTACCTTGGGAGTCATATCCACTACAATGTTCATTTCATAGATAATAACAAGGACTAGGATTCAAACGAATCCCAGAGTCATAGTTAATCTCACATAGTATGCATGCATGGTGTATGGTAATCAACCAAGAAACAATACATTCAGCATTCAAAGATCATACAACACAGATAACATATAGCACCAACTGCAAAAAAGGATCTACTGCAACATTAAGCATCAACTAAAATCATCTAAATGCAAATTAGACTTCGTGACCCAAGGACTATTGGTCTATTAGACCCTATTGCCTATCACATGCTCACAACACATTTCACTTGAAGGCTCATACATGCATATAAAAGTCACATATAGTATGTGAGAAAAAAGTTATTACCTAGACACTTCACCTATTATCAAATTGGTTCCCAATCCTTTTGTCGTCTGACATTTGCCAAATCCTATAATTCAATGCAGGTGATTACTTTCAAACTTCACAAAAATTCAGCTTCTATTTTCTCTAGGAACTTGAAAAATCACAAATCGGGTTAGATGACTCCAAATGAAGTGTTTTCAATTCCTAATTAAAGCACTGTGAGTCTATTTTGAAAGAAAAATAATCATCAAACCAATTCATGGTTGTATCATTCCCAAAATTTCGTGGAATGTGTTAGATATGCTTAGCTTTGATGATGACAAACATACATATCAATATCAAGAGCAAAAAGTTCACATCATATACATTGACTAATTCTTAAATTTAATGTAGCATCAAAAGATGTGAAGTTCATCTATGAAGAATGATCAAGAAGAAGATCAATAAAGAAGTATTGAATGAGAGAAAGAAATTGAATCAAAGAAGAGTCAAATGATAAAGAATGATCAAGAAAAGAGAAGAAAGAAAGAGTTGAATTATGGAGAATGATCAAGAGATGAGATTACAAAAAGAAGAATCTGCAAAGAACCAAGAAGTTATCAAAGGATTTTGGGGATAATCAAAAAGAAAAGGAGAGATTGAAGAAGGAAGAACTTGATTAATGGAATATCATTATTCAATATCTTATATTGATACTGAAAGTCTCCACGATCAAATGAAAGTTGGAATGACTCAATTCAGAGTTAAAACAAGCAAATATAAGGTTCTGGGGAAGCAAACTCGAGTCGTAAAGTCTCAACTCAAGTTTACTACCTTACTATGGTGATTTGCCTCTGGAATACGAGAAAACTCGAGTTTGAGAATCAAAACTCGAGTTTGAGAATCAAAACTCGAGTTACTCACTTAATGACTCGAGGTAGCAGTGTTTTCAGCACCTTTGGCGTCTCTGGACAAGCTAAACTCGAGTTAGTCACTCAAAACTTGAGTTTGTCGTCCTTTTAGCTCCTCTATTCACCTCTATTTCATGTTCAGTTTGGGCGAGATCTGGTAATTTGATAATATTCCTAAACCAGATATCGGAGTAAGGTGAAACCAATTTTTCATAAAACTAAACTTCCAATGCGTCATTATGACAAATTTTCAAGCATAAACAAGTTCAAATTAGATAGCTATAAATTGTAGAAGTTGGAACTAGAATTCACGACACATAGTAGATCAAGCTTCAATGTTTTGAGTGTATCTCACAAACTACAAATCCAATTGAGCTGAAATCGGTGGTACAAAAAAGTAGACTCAAAATTCGTTCTATCAAGACTTACACCAACTAAAATGAAGTTCATACCAGGGAGATATAGACTTCAAAATTTGACATTCAGTTCATGATATTGCAAAGGCACTAGTCTTGGACAACTTCTACTAATCTAATCACAACGTTCAACATAGAATAAGATTGGAACTAATTCTTCTTACATTGGATTGTTATCTCGAGATTGGACATTAAACTTGAGTTTGAGATTGGCCAAGAGTTTTCTAATTTTTCATACTTTTGAGAAAACTCGAGTTTATCTTTGTAAACTTGGATTTGAACTTGAAGTTTTCAAAGATTTTCAGTTTAAAAGAAAACTCGAGTTGATTTTTGTTAACTCAAGTTTATGTCATACAGAGAGCTATGCTCGATTTTTGTAGTTTGAAAACTCCAGTTAAGTTTTGAAAACTCCAGTTTGAGCTTTTATGAACTTAAACTCATTTTCAGTATGAATAGTGTCAAACTCGAGTTTGTCACTTAATAACTCGAGTTTGCCACTATTTCAAGATATTTTTCAAAGCTCAATTGTGATGTTTACCTAAGAAAGAATTAAACTCGAGTTTGTGTTTCTAAACTTCAGTTTTGCTTTTGAGAAAATATTGCAAACTCGAGTTTGCTTGAACAAACTCCATTTTAAGTTGTCTCTGTTTTGAAATCATATTGTCCAAATTTGTGATATCTTCATGAATGATCTATACACTTCATATCATCTGTTACTACTATTCCTATATATTTTTAATCAATTTGCTAGTGATTTTCAGATGATCAAACATGCATTAAACTAAGGTTTAAGCATAGAGTAAAAAGTGATATCAGAACATTAAATACACGACAGAAGCTCTAACGGCTAGTTCCAACTAATCTCCAACAGCTACTATTCACAACAGTTATATTCTCAACAGTCAAATGATCTTCATCTATAATAAGAGCCCCATTCAAGATAAAGAAAGAGGATGACAAGAGATTGCACTGTCAAAATATCAATATTCTGAATCCAATGTTTATCTCATACACACTTTGTTCTCAATGCTTACATAGTTCATCATAGAGAGTGAAATGATTTGAATTGTACTTCAGTGATTATTCATTTACTTCTAAGAGAGAAGATCCATTGTAATCATTTTATCTGAGAGTTAATCAAGATTGGGTGATCTTAAGTGGAAAGCCTATTATATCCTTACATTGTGTAAGGGGGAGTATCTTAGTGAGAGATTTGGCTTCCCAAGTGCCTGGGTGAACTTGTGGGATTGTAAAGGCTTCTCTTGTGCCCGGATTAAACAAGAGGATGGTGGATTGAAAATCTTTAGTGGAGCTTGGAGACTGGACGTAAGTTAAGAATTGGGTCAAACCAGTATAAATCACAATTTACATATTCTCTTCCCTGAACTCTTATATTTCTAGTATATATGTTTATTTGAATATCTAACTGTTGATTTATAAAACACAAAGATTTTTTAAGTTCCAAGATTTTAATCTTTCACCCAATCTACCCCCCA
Source organism: Acacia confusa (assembly GCA_037074495.1). Lineage (NCBI taxonomy): Eukaryota > Viridiplantae > Streptophyta > Magnoliopsida > Fabales > Fabaceae > Acacia > Acacia confusa. The sequence goes on from CM073514.1 coordinate 16,051,810, forward strand.
CTTGGGTTCAGCCAAGTCTTATAGAATGGTCTCTACTTGAATTTAGATACAGGATTTTCCAGTTTTCATGACCAAACTTAGACAAATCATAACTCTCATTATACACATCTAATTAAAAGTGTTTTTGGACTCATTGTGTACATATCCAATTGACCTATATGGTATATGAAATTAAAGCTTATCATGTCTACTTTTTTATTCTGAAAATTTTCATAGTTATTGGACATTATTTGCTCTGTCAAAAGCATGTCACAACTGACTGTCTTCCAAAACCCTAATCTGCAAGCATCAAGGGAAAATGGGAAATCCCCTTTTCAACTCTAATCCTTCTAATTTCGAAAATTCGGGATGTCATACTTCCCAAACTGAGCTTAGTAATCTACTTGATACAAGCTTATCCTCAAGCTTCTAGATCCAAAATTAAGGATATTACACATTATCCATCACGCTTAATAAGATCCAAGTTCAAATCCGATGTTGACATATCTATGTGTAGTCAAATTGATGGTATTAAAAAATACATAATTTAAACAATTTATTGATAAGTGTTAAGTTTTTTTGGTTGAAAAGTCATATATCCTTGTGAATTAAGAAAATTATATAAATTGTTATGTAGGGAGTTACAATGTTAAAAATTATCAAGATCATGTCTCTAAAAACACATGAAAAGTTATTTTTAAATGTGTTAATAACTATTTGGTGAAAGGTTGTGCTATTTAATTCAACATAGCATAAGGATGCTACTATTTATGATATATTTATTTTAAATAATAATTGATTATTAAAGTTACATTGGTTCTTAAAAAACATGGTTATAATATTTTTTATTGAAAAGGTTTTTTGCTTCAAAAAGCATCATTTGTTTTTTAGAATGAAAAGGGCGCAATAAGACGTGTATAGACTAATTGGCTAATGGAAGTCTACAACTCACATTCTAAGAGAGTTGTTCAATACTCCATTGGGGGAATATTCATGGTGACAACTTCAATATTCATTTAATGACTTGAAAAAGCCACAAACATCATCACATTGATTGACCCAAAAAGCCTCATTTTAAGCATCATTTCATCATCTATAAAATAATCCCTAGATTCAAACCTTTTGAAAAGAACTTCAAAGCTCATTGCACTTATGTTTTATTACACCAAAGACGATGAAGAAAATTTTGAACCATGTCTTCTTTAAGGCATGAACAACATTTTTGTATGTTTAATTCATCCCCCTTATTATATTCTTGGAGTGCAAATTGAGTTATGAGGAATCTTTTACACAACATAATAAAAGCACTTGAATAAGGATTACAACCAAGGTTGTTGAATCGCAATACGTATCATGAATCGTTTGACTGATTTTTTGAATCGTGAATCGTATCGAATCGTAAAATTCAGAGATAAATGAAAAATAATGTGAAAAACTAAAAATGTATAATCACTATAATATAGTATAAATCCAAATTTAAAAATGTATAATCACTATAATATAATATAATCAAATATAAAACCAATAATTCTACTACTCATCAATCATCAAGACCAATATTATTACTATCACTATCAGCATCTAGCTCTGGCATATCTAATCCTTCATCCTCCTCATTAGAAAAGCCATTTGACTCATCTCCCATATCTTGTTCAACAATTTGAAATCCTTTTCCGTTATTATTCTTGTTGGCAATGTCACTTTGTTTATCGATCTTATTGGCATTATCTTGTATGACGATGCCTTTGCCTTTATTATTCCTATCATCTTGAAGATTTCAAGGACCTAAAAGAATAAATAAATATATTAGATAAGGGATTTGACTAAAAGAATATTATTCTTTTTGCTTTGGTCTCCTTCATCAACATTGAAGCACTCATGTATATCCATCCAAGATTCCCCATCCATTAGGCAAGGATCCTCTTACTTAATAATCCGACAAACAGATAGGATCATATGTGTCTCTTTTTTCCTCCCTTTGTTTTTGCCTAATTTCAAGTTGGAGGTTGTATTTAACAAACACAAGAGCATTCAACCTTTGTTGCTCTAAATGGTTTCTTTTCTTTGAGTGAATTTGATCAAACACACTCCAATTTCTCTCGCACCATGTAGCACTACAAGTGAGGCTTAGGATGCGAATAGCTATTGTTTGTAGCTCTTTGCAATCCTCTCCAAAACTATTCCACCATAAAGCTAACAAAAAGAAATTATAATTTATAAATAAATACTTTGTTAATCACTTAATTTATAAATATTTTTTGAAAAAAATCAACAAATACAATTAAATGGTTACCGGGTTGCTTCCTATCTCTGGTTGCAATTGTTAAACTATTTCTAAAGAGTCCCTCAACGCTATCAAATTTCTCGATTTGGGAATCAATTGTGATCCTTGTTTCAATATCAGGACACATTTTCTCCAATATCTTCCACAAGCCGATTTTAACCTCACGATCAGGGTTGAATTTTGAGTTATAATGGAACCTATATAATTATTATAAATTTAGAATAAGACTTAATAATAAATCAAATATCAAATATAAAGAAATTCTATTACATGCATAAAAATATAATTTTATAAAAAAAATACTTACTTTGGATTAAGAAAATATGTTGTTGCATGAAGAGGCCTATGAAGTTGTAAATCCCAACACTTGTCAATTATTTCCCATACATCCTTATATCTCTTTTCCTCATGATTAAAACTCTTTGCTATTTCTTCCTTTGATCTATCCATAGCCTCATAAATGTACCCCATTGCAGGCTTTGAATCACCATCCACAAGTCTAAGAACTTTCACAAGAGGAGACACAATTTTCAAACAATAATGTATGGATTTCCAAAAAATTTTATCGGTCAAAACAACATTTTCGGCAAATTTGGCTTCTGACTTAGAGGAATAGGCACTATTAACCGATTTTTTTGATGTAAAGATAGATCGAAGTGCAGTCTTTTAGTCTTTTGTTTCAAAATTGACGTCATAGTCAAATATGGTGTAGCAAACCTCATTATTGTTGGCCTAGCTAACTCTCTACCTTTGTAAAATGTTCTATACAAATTCAACACTCATGTGTGCCTATAAATGAATGTTGTAATTTTCTTTGCTTTCCAAATGGTATTGTAGAACACTATAATGCCACCAATATCTTCCAAAATCAAATCAAGGCAATGGGCTGCACAGGGTGACCAAAAAAGTTGTTTTCTCTTATCCATCAACTTTTGTCCAGCGGACACAAGGGCAGAAACACTATCTGTCACTACTTGAACGACATTGTCTTCTCTAATTTCCATCACCATCTCATCAAGTAATTCAAACATTTTTTCAGCATCTTTAATAAAACTACTTGTATCAACAGATTTTATAAAAACAGTCCCTCTAGGACTATTAACAAGAAAATTAGTAAGAGATCTACCATTTCCATCAGTCCATCCATCTGACATTAATGTACAACCAGTTTTCTTCCTTTCTAGCTTATATTTATCTAAAGTAGCATGGACTACATCAACTTCTTTCTTCAAATATGAACCCTCACTTCATAATAAGTTGGTGGTTTCAAGACTCTACCATACTCACTAATAGATTTCACCATATTAATAAATAATGGACTCTTTACTAAATTGAATGGCAATGCATTGTCATATATGCATCTACAAATATCTCGAACTACCAAATCTCTATCATTCACCATTGAATTTGAAGTCTATTGTTTCATAGTAGATGAACCACTTCCACCAATTTTTTTCCTCATAAAACTATCAATGCTCCCTTTTTTGGTGAATCTTTATCATCAAAGCACTTTAATTCATCATCATTGCTTACATCATCCAATATTTTTATAAATAGATCTCTTATCTCTTCTGGCACTTAGGGACACGAAACAACTTTTTTGTGTGTTCCAACAAGATGATGCTTCATTCTAAATGCTCCTCCCCACATTGCTTTGGGACAATAGTTACATTTAACATTCAACCTACTACCAAGAGCTTTACAATGATCCCAAGTTATATCTTTTGCTTTTGAGATTTTTTCTTTGGAGCCATTTTTGTCGTTTTTTACTTTCTTTGAGATAAACAATTAAAGTTATCTTTTGCACAGGGCACAACAATACAACACAATAAATGGAAATTGTTTAAAGAAATACTTTCTTCAAGATAAGCAATTAACTATTAAAGTTGTTTGCTGCACAGTGTACAACAATCCCTAATCGCGTGATGGACATGGACAGGAAAAATAGATAAAGAAATTTAATAGATAAAGAATGAATGTTCGGGTTTTGAGAGGAAAAAAACAAAACAATGGTCTCTTGTGATGTACAGTGGAAATAGATAAAGATATTCCAAATATAGAAGTAGCGTCCGTCAGAAGCAATAGATAATAGATAAAGAATTGAATATGAACATATAGAAGCAGCGTTCGTTACTATGTCGTCCCCAATTTCACAACTCTGCAACTTCTTCTTTAGGGGCTTCTCTGCAACTTCTCTTCTTTTTCAAAGGCGTCTTCAAGCTTTTGTTGTAATCGCAGTAATCTCTCTCTTCTTCTCTGAAACTCTCATATGTCGTCTCGTCTTCATCTTGCTTTCTTTTTTCTTTTGTTCTTTTTCTAACACAATGATTCCTTCCCAAGTTAATTAAACTCCCACGACTCTTGGTTTTCTAAGAGTCGTGTGTTTAAAATTTGGAAACAAATGACGTGGATTTCAATTTTTGAATTGTAAATGTTGCCTCGATTCATGATTCGGTGTTGAATCGTCCGATTTCACGATTCATTATTGCAATTCAGTTCAAAAATGATTCAATTGCTCGGTTCGGATTGTTTTATCCTCGAATCATATCGGATTGCACGATACGCGATGCATATTGTGTGATACTAACAACACTAATTACAACCTCAACTCAAATCAAATCAACAATGATTCTTAAAAGAGTTAATGTGTTAAAATAATCTTCAACTTTTATCAAAAGTGTAACAGTAATCTTAAACTATTTTTGGGGCAAAACTAACGATAAAATCTTAAAATTGGAGCAAGACCGTTAAATCCAACTAACTTCCATATATTATAATGGGCTCTTAAAGTTTTAACTTATTTATAACTTAGTCTTTAAATTTTTAACTCGCTTGCAACTCAGGTTTTTGAGTGATCATATGTGGCAAAAAAAAAAGTTAAAATACGGTTAAAAACATAAAAATTCAGAGAGAGAGAGAGAGAGAGAGAGAGAATATATATATATATATATATATATATATATATATATATATATATATATATATATATATAGCATCCTTGTCCCCATCGACCCACATCCCCTTCCACCTCTGTTTTCCTAAAACCTCACCGTGAAAAATCCCTAAATAAAGTTTGAATATATATAACAAAATAAGGATTTATTACCCAAAGTTCAATCCACAAAGTTGTAAGTTGCAAGAAACTCACAAGTTTTTGGGTCATAATCACCACCCCATACTCCACATGCCAAACCCACAACTAAGCACCCAATAATATGAATATGTCTTCTACAATTCATGCTGTTCCTCCCTCTTACAGAATAGTGGTGAATCACTGAATGAGTTTGTATAAGTAAAACTTAAAAGAGGTCAACACTCAAATACTAGTGTAAATTTGTTATTGATTAGTGGAATTTTTAGCGAGGTTTGATCACATTTCTCGACAAATAAAAATAAAAATGGGACTGCTCATTTTAGTGTTGACTCAAAAATACATTTGTTGTCAATATTGTTCTTTGGATCAGACAAACATGTGAGACAAATTTGACAATACTTTGCAACGGTGAACAATTCTTAATTTGAATAACTTTGTGATTAAGTGTTTTTTTTAAAAGATATTTTAAGCTTAATAATTGCGACAAAATTCTTAAATAAAGTTTGATGATCTATAACATAAAATAGGGATTTGCAACCTGACGAGCTTTCTAGAAAACAGAGGTGGAGGGGGTTGTGAGGTGATGGGAATGGGGATGCAATTTCTTTTTTTCTTTTTACTTTATGTAAATTTCATCTAAGCAATTTTTAGAAATTCAAGGATTGAGTTATAAGTGAGTTAAAACTTTAAAGGCTAAAAAATTAATTTTCTCATTATAATAGATGGAAGTTTGTTGGGTTTTACCGTTTTACCTGGATTTTAAAAGTTAACATTATTTTTTTTCTAAAAAATAATTTATAATTACTATTACATTTTTTTATAAAAATTGAAAGTTACTTTACCACTTTGACCTTTATTACAAACAATCTTCCACTATTAATTTTCAAAAGCTTACCGTACTATAAACATAAACATAAACATAAAAAGAGTGTAAGAACCTTTTAACATATTTGGGGAAAAAAATTTACACTTTCCCATATTCAAACTACAATAAGTACACATAAAAAAAAGAGTAAAAAGTACATTTAATCTAAAATTTCATATTCTTCCCCCCTTGCACTTTGTTACCCTCAAGAGCTGTTGTTTTAATCTTAGATTAAAAAAAAAAAAAACTAATCCACACCGATGTTAAATGTGAGGAGTTAAATCATTAATTCGTAGAGATTGAAAATTAATTAATTTAATTATTTATTAAAAAAATATATGTTAGTTAAATTTAGCATTCTTTCCTTTTGTTTCTTCACCAAACCTTATCTTAAATACCATCGAATGATATTAAAAAAAAAATACCATCAAATGACATCCACTCATCTAGATTCTGATGTTATGAGTGAAAAAATATTGTCAACTTATATAGATCACACCATATTTGAATCTGATTCAATAATATCGATAACGACAGCATAAATTAATCTAACAAAAAAAATCATAATGAAAATAACTTAATCAATTTTTTGAACATGTTCAATATAAAAAACATTGAAAAATTAAATTGATAAAATTTTCAAACTTATTCAACATAAAACCTATGAATCACGGATACTTAGATTTTTTTTACAATTTACGTATCCGATACGCGTATCAGACGGATACTCTCCATATACCTAAGTACACGTATCAGAAAAAGTCAAAATTCTAGGATACAATCAAGTGGCAGTTCGGTGATTTGTTTCAAAATGAAAGACATTTTTAAACTGAGAATTTAGCTATTAATTAATGAATCGGTCATTGTGAGTTTTTTTTTTTTTTGCTATTCTCCTCGTATATTTATGGTTTTAATATAAATTACCTTTAATGATATTGAAGCTTTAGATGTTGATACCCTTTCCCGATATAAGCCAAGGTTGGAGGCAAATGTTATTAGTGGAAATGCAACTGATTTGTACTAATGATTTTCCTTTTATTATATTTTGTAATGTAAATGTACTATTTATATTAAAAATATTATTTAATACTAAGACGTATCGGGACGTATCCAAATATTAATATTTTTGAAGTAACGTATCAGATACGCATATCGGGAACGTATCGAAAATGCCGTATCAGAATCAGTGCTTCATAGCATAAAACTATTGAAAGCTTAATATATGCTTTTGAGAGTAAAAAATTTGATTTTATTACCTAACAACTTCCATGCTTGACTTGTCTGCATAATTAGTAGACAAATTAAAATTTTCGCAATCAAATATTGTCAAGAGCCAAGCTCAGGTAATAAATTTTCTATTAAACGGAAAAATTAATATCTCTAAAAGCTAGTACTGATTTCCACATGGTTATTAAAATCTTGAGTTGTAGTCCAAAATTATTTAATTATGTTGAAATTATATGATTCTCTCTATTTTGTAAATCTAAACAAATATCTTTTTAGACTGAAATAATAAATTTCTCAGACACCCCTTGACCTTTGTTAAATTACATATATCTTTCTTATATTTTTAAAACTTATACGATCTTTTCTTGAAAATAAAGAATAAATCAGCCGGCCAAAAAATAAAATAAAATAAAATTACATCGACTATTTTTTAATTAATTTTAAAATTATTTAGACCTTTCCTTTAGAAGGAGGGTTGTGCTTATTTTTGCAACTAGAGGAGAATAATGTATAATCTCTAAAATGGTTGGTGCAAGTCTTAGATATGAAAAACGTCTAATTTTATTATTAATAAAAATGTGTAATTTTAATGAAATTTAGAAATGTATATTTATTGATTTTGAAAAATAGAAAATAAAAACCATTGTGATTTTGGAAAAATACAAGAAAATTTGTGTATTTTATTTTGAAATTAATCTTTCTAATGTATAAATTAGAATGCTTGCCAATTTTTACCCATCTCATGTTTTAATGTTATTATAAATACTAAGACATTGTATTTCTTTGTATTTTCGTTTTTAAAATTTAAAAATGATTCATAGATTTCAACTAAATCATGAAGAAATATATAAAAATATATGTTACATGTATTTAACATTAATTTTAACAAATACTCCACTCTCTGATGGCTTTTAAGATATAAAAGACAAGCTTTTGCGGCCCTGAGTGGGGAGGGTCTGTCTCCATTCTCTCATAGATCGTCTTCTCATCCAAAAAAAGTGGCAACGCAGCTCCCCTCAAAAATATAAATGAATAAAAATAAATAATGATTACAAATTGAATAAAAAAAATTATGCTCTTCTTGAAATGCTATACAACTTTCTTCTCTTAATTTTTTTATTTTCAATATATATATTGTTGTCTCTTTTGCAAGGAAAATAATCAATTCTAACCATATTTTTGTAGAAAATACCAGTATATATACGCTTTATACAATAAAATAATTATAACGTATTTATTTGATTGAAATTTAATTTTTAAGAAAATGAATTTCTACAAAAATACTGATTTTCATTTCATTTTCAAAATATTTACCGATTTCTCCTAAGATATCAAATAAAACTATATTGTATATCTTTATGAGTTATATATGTTTGCATTTCAATGATAAAAGGAATCCATATAATTTTAATAAAATTAACAGATGCGTATATTTTTCAGTTCAAGAAATAAATAAAAAGATGAGTAATTGACTTTGAACTTTGAAAGTTAAAGAAAAAAAGTCTACATGATTTTAAGACAATTGAAAGAATGTGTGATTGCCATGTATTGGAAGATAATAATTTATAGTTCAGGTAATTTAATTAGAAAAGAAATAAATTAATAAGCGAGAGGGTACACGTGGCAAAAGGCAAACTATCTTTGAAGTAATTAAGCCTGCCGGTGAGGGAGGGGAAAAAATAGCATAATGATTCAAGCCTAGTGGAGAAAAAATAGACCACTTGGAATAGTTACGATGTTTGTTAAAAAAAAGTAATTTTTGATAGAAGTCACTTTTTAATTTTTTTTAGTTTATAAAAAAAATGTTAAAGACAAGTGATTTAATAAGTAATACTCCCTCCGGTCCTAATTATATGACATATTTAATCAATTTTGAGGAAATTAAGGAGATGAGTTAAATTAGTTAATTTTACTCATTTGCCTAAAATGTCCTTATATAAATTTTAAATGACATCAATAAAAGTAAATTTACAACACTTAAGAGTTAAGACATATATGTGTATAATTAGGACCAAATTCAACTCTAAAATGTTGTCTTATAATTAGGACCGGAGGGAGTATATTATTAAATATATATATTTATATCCATTTTAATTTATCCATTAGAATATATTTAATTAAATACTTTAGCATTTTAAGTAATAATAATTTAATTTTTTATTAAATTTAAATTTAAATTTTTATATTCAATTATCACAATTTATATAACTAACATATATATGCAATATAAGATTCATTATATTTTCAATCATTTTTTTTATCTCAAATGATATTTTAAATAAACATCTAAGTAAAAGTCTTTTTAAAAAATTCATCTCTTTCACCGTCATTCTAAACACAAATCACATTTATAATTTTATTTTTATCCTATCAATTATTTATAAAAATCAAATACTAGTAAATAAGTCACTCATATTCGCCATCCCACGGCAGCCCTAAGTAAGAGATGAGAAAATCAGACATCAGTAGGATCCATACGTGTCCGGCACGCACGAGAAGGATCCGCGGTTGTGAGATCTCCATCATTGTTGACTTGTAGGGCTTTTGAGTAGGTGGACTTTGACTCTTCATTTTATTACCATAACAGAACCATTACTAGTTCTGGTGCTAAAATTCCAAATTAAACCACCATCACTAATACATAATCCTGCTATTATTAGTTATAAGAGTTTAATAACTGAATTATATATTTTAAGAAAGTGATTAAAATTAGTTTAAAATAATAATTATGTCTGAAATAAATTTACTTTTCAAGTATAGCCTTATGTATAATGAAAAAGTAAGAGAGAGAAATAAAATTAATGTAATAGATATGATTATTGAGGGAAGAACCGAAGAAATTTAAAAAAACACTCATTAAATATTCAAATAGTTATTGTAGGCTCTTATAAAAATGACTTTAAAGTATTATTTAGATTTTAGACTTTTATAAAAAATGTTTGAACTCTGAAGAGCATATTTTATCATTAAATGGTAATACCTCTATTCTCTCCGTTGAATTCCAAATAGAAAGTAAAAGGGGAAAAAAAAATAACATTAGAATAATTGAATGTTTTTTTGTAGAGAAAAATACAGGCGGCAACAAAAAAAAAGGTAAAACTAATGTGTTGTGTGATAAGTGAAAAGAAATAGGGAAATTTTATTTAAATACTAAATGAAATTCTAAAACCCTCGAATGTCTGTTAAAATTTATAAAGAAATTAAAGATGATATGGATGAACTTGATATTTTAAAATGTTGGTGAATTTACCCTTTTACCCTAAATTTTTGAATAAATGAAAAGAAAAACCTCGCCAGGGGACCGCCACAACCAGCTGCTGGAGACCCAACCGTTGGGTAGCATGAGATCCAGCGAGGGTTTTTTTTAGGGTCGGTTCAAACCCACCCCACATTTAAATGGGCTTAGTGGCCCAACCACTGGGCCACTTGATTCTTTGATATATATATGCATTTGTAATTGAATTTATAAGAGTATTTTTTAATCAAAAAAATGTTAAGAATAATATATATATATTTGTTAATGCATATATATATTAAAGGAGCTAAGTGGTCTAGTATTGGGCCACTTAACCCTTTAAAGATGAGGTGGGTTCGAATCCCACCTCACACACCTCTTTCAATCTTTTTTTTTTTAAAAAAAAGATTCAACCTCACTCAAATAAAAAAATAAAATAAACCCTCCATTGAATCGTAGGCCGCTAGTGGCCAGTCGCAGTGGTCCTCTGGTGAGGACCATTTTTCTTTTTCTTTGTTTTCATTTATTTAAAAAAAGAGGGTAAAAGAGTAAATTCACCAACATTTTAAAATCTTAATTTG